>JAAFCE010009126.1:22330237-22394354 GCA_013389805.1 Trigoniulus corallinus | reverse complement strand
TGTCTCTCCTCTCTCTGACTCTGTCTCTGTGTCTCTCCTCTCTCTGACTCTGTCTCTGTGTCTCTCCTCTCTCTATGTCTGTTTCTGTCTACTCCAGCCCTAGCTGATATCTCAACAGAGGCTGTAAATGTGGATATTAAACTAAAAATAGTTTAACGATCCTTCAGATCTTCGTGCTGGACTTGATGTCTTACCTGTCGGCCGTCCATCTTCCTCATGGCTCTTTGACAGTTTCCCTGTCTGTCTCATCCTGTATCATTGCATCTGGCTGCTTGTCAATGACGTTAACACGTCCACTTTAGGCTATTTTTCAGTTTCTGCCTGTCGACATCACGTTTTACCGATGTCCTTTCTGTCGTTGTTTGTGCGTTATAAATTATTGCCGGCGTTTCTATCAGTTACTATCATTATTTTTGTCCAAGTTCTTTTAGCCGTTCCTGTTTGCTTGACAATATATCGTCTTGCTGTCTTTGTACCAGTCTATTTTTTTTAGGTTTGATTCACTTTTTTTTGTCTTCTATCTTTTTTATCGTTGTTTGTCTTGCAACTTGTCATTGTGCTTCCATCACATGTCTTATTTAATGAACCCATTTCATGGCAATGGAAGGTTATAGCATCCATGAAATAAAATAGACTAGGCAGAAACAGAAGGCTAGAAACCTAATCATTCCTAATCTTACCAAATTCGTACCTGAACGGCTGCATTGCGTTGGACACCCCAGTTCTCGTCTGATCACTGAAGTTAAACAACTAGTACTAGCATGGTGTGTCTGTGCAGACTCTGCATAAGAACTACGCAGTGGATGGTGTTTGAATGACCATTGTAGTTAAAAGGCTCTAAAACACCAACAAAACAAAATCCTTTGGTACTGGAAATACGTGGATGAGCATTTAGACAGCATTTTGACGCTCCCTGCTAGTGACCTAACACCACAACTCTTATTTAACGCCGGCCTGTCCTTTTTTAATAGGAATAGGTTCTTTATTTCACCGACGCTTGGGGACAACCTATTGAAATTTGGGCTCCCGACAATTGGGTGCAAGACATGTGAGGAGTTTGGTATTGAAGTTGTTTCTTACAGAAGTTTTCATGCTGGTCATATCATTTGTTTTCAAATCTAAACGGAAGTCAGTGAAATTATAGCCAAAAAATTTCATCTCTCATAGGCTGATGGCTACTGATAAGCAGATTTTTGCTTTTCCTGGCAAATATTCAAATTGGCGTTTGTCCACCTTTGATACCAAGCTCCTCATGTTTTTTTATTTGCTTCTTTCCCTCTTCATAGGGCTCTGATAGCAATGGGTACCGATGAATTTTATGAACGCCATTGCCGATTTCCACATCCAGGTTTACCATGAAAGTGGATTGTTGTTGTTTGCTGGTGTTTTAGAGCCCGCAGCATAGTTCAAGTGCAGAGACTGCACAGACACTACACTAATGCGACGATTTTTGAGTATTTGCAGTACACAGTTTTCCCAAGCGGCCATCCATGTCAATAGTAGCTGGGGTTGCGCAGCTTAACTTCAGTAATCAGACGAGAACTGGTGTCCAACGCAATTCGCCGCTCCCCAAGAAAGTGGACATTGGGGCATTGAAAGGGGGGACCATGAAAGGAGAATGCAATTGACTGAGATGCAAATACTGGACTACTTGAGTGGCGTGTTGCAAGCTGGCAGAGTCTGAAATGACATGTTAGAGGTAGCTTAGGGGGTGAGGGACATGGATTGGTATAGGCACGCAATTAGAAGGGGGAGGATGAACTCATTAGGTCCGTCATGGGCTTCATGTGATGGAGGCACCAGGGGGAGGGGAAGGCCAAAGCAGAGGTGGGAACAGGTGGTACAAAAGTACGTTATTGTGTGCGTGGTGGATGGGGGCCTTGTGGAGGATAGGAACGGATGGAGGATTGGAACCCGCAGACTCGACTCAGTCACAGGCTGGAGAAGGGTGAAGTGATGATGATTGCATTTTCAATCAGAAAATTGCTATCCTGTCCCACGTAATCATACTACACTGTGGTGCTGTCATGCAGAGCTGTGCTTACTACAAGTAGCTTGACAAACGTGGACCAACTACCAAAGAAAGTAAAAAAAAAGGTACACAGTAGATTGGAATTAATTTATAGCTTATTTATTTATAGAATTCAAATAATATGCTATCAGAGCTCTATGCAGCTTTCCAGTGGAGGGAAGAAAAGCAAATAAAAAAAAACATGTTGTCGTATACACCCAATTGTCGTTGACCCCGGAAATTTAGAGTCCTGAGCCTGGAAACGACTAGCCACTGTGGCAGAGAAAACCTTCTCATATAATGAACGTGCTGCTGCTATGTACTACACTTGTGCAGCGTCATGTTGGATTTCTCTAATTAGAGAGGTGCCTAACTTTGTCACGTCCTATCCTAGACAAGTATGTGCCCTCCCACCTATTTATATCATTGTAATTTTGGCAGTATGCAGTCTCCTACAACTCTTAATTTTGGAACAAGCTTTAGAGATAAATTGGCAGAAGGGAAGGATAGAGATAAAACAGCACCAAAAGCGGAAGAAGCAAAAGTGGGGGCATAATAGAAAGATGTGTATCCTGCATTCTGATCCATTTTTTCAGCTGTGAGAGGGCAGGATACCAACTTGCTCAGTTGGGCACTATTTTTATGCTAATTCCCTTCATGGTGACAATGTCGTTCACTGATACCAGGAGGAGTTTTGAAATTTTGCTGATCTTTAGAAATATCACTCTTTCTACAATTAGGAAATATTAAAGTAATTATAGCTATGCAAATTCAAAGCAATTTATACTAATGTTGGCATTTTCCTATTCTTGCCTTGATTGTGTTTGATGTCATTTTCATCATGACAGAAATTTTTCAAAAATGTATTCGTTGCTCCTGTTATAATATACTTCATGACAGTCTCATTCTTGTGAAGGTTGCAATCCCCATTTACAAAAATTTCATTTTCATTTAATATGTTGAATATCAGGTTAACTATGAAATTTCTATTATCCTTCACTTTCAGAAACTTCATTTCAAATTTGTAAGAAACCAATTTTTGAACAACTGCATCAGTATAAACAACAATGTCACTAACCATTATTTGCATATAATAGGTCCCTCTATCTAGATTTGTTTAGTGAATTTATAGTGATTTTCACCAATTTGTGAATCACAAAATGTAAGGTCTTGTTTGCAAGATAAGGATTTCAATTTTTTTAACGATTGAATGGACACAGAATCCAGAAACGTATACAATTATTGAAAGGACTAAATCAATATCAGTAAAGACTTCTTCAATAATAGTGAGATTTTTAAATAAATATCTGGACTCATCATCCTTATCTAAACATCCCTTTTCATCAAGTTGCACATTTGCAAAATCAACAATAATTTCACCATGATGAGCTGATTTAATTTTTATTGGACCTAGGCTTTGCAGCCATAACTTAGATTCAACTCCAAGCCTGTTTTAATGAAACTGCATATTGAGAGCCTGCAAGCTGTCAGAATTTTGCAAATTTTTTTTCCAAAGCATCAGTTTATATTTTTCCAGTTAAAATAAATGAAAACCTAAGCTCTTATACACAGTATGATGCCAATTCTAGTGTTGCATATGTTGTATGTTTCAAAGAAGTGAAAGTTTCTGTTGATAAACCACCTGATGACAGTTGGAGTGATTCCCAATGCTCAACCCAATGTAAAAACTTCCATAAAAATTCATGATTTTCATCTGCATCATTATCAGTAAGTGGTGCTTGGAATTTATCCACTTTTTGATCACCTTTTGAATATACTTTTCACACTCTTAATACACCACCATCTATAAATGATTTTATATACTTTGATGTGTCTTCAACACTTTCATTATTCTCTACATTGGAATAGTGTGCCAGCCTCTTGACTACATCTTCATTAAACATCTGTAAAACAAGACCAAAATTTTGACATTCAAGTGCTGTTGTAAAAGGGGTTTTTAATGTCATTCTGTAGCATAAATTTAACAATTTTCCAGTTTCAAATGACTGGAGCATTTGAATGGAATTTAAAGATGCTACTCTTATTTTTTTGTAATTATCAAAATCAGGATAGTGCATGCATTTCCCATCATTTTTTGGTTCAGCCAGTTATTATGGATGCATTTTAAAATATGGACAGGATCAAAAATATAGAAAGGGAGCTTCTTGTTATCAATGGGGTTACAGTAAACAATGCTTTGTGTGATTACATGCACACAACATAAAATCCAATTTCCTCTAAACCAGTAATAAGTTTTGGAATAACATTAAATAGCCCCTCTTGTGTGATTTTGTTAACTTGTAAAATATGTACTACATCCTTATGTGCAGACAAAAAGCTTTGGATCATAAATACTTTTGGCATGCATTTCACTGTCATTAGCTGAACCAAAAATGGAACCAATCTCCTTTGATTTTATGGATATAAAGCATTGCTTTATATTGTTAGAAAAAATGAGAACTGAATTGTTCAGATGAAAGATTTAATTAGAAAAATGAATGGAGTCTGTGTATTGAATATGGATGGGGTAAAATGATATTGCCAGAACTTCTAAGAAACTGGTATGCATGAGGTGAAATGGAAAACAGTAAACATGAGAATATTAACATTTGAAAATTATATCTATGGTGCTTTTCATCTTGAAGGTGTGAAACTTGTTTAATCATAAACTCTTTAATATTGTACCTATCTAGTGACAAATCATTTTTTTACATGGTTAAGCAAGGATTTTAGGACTTGTAGCTTATTATTTATAATGTGTTTTCTTTAGAATTTAGCATTTCAAGGCTAAGAAGAATGACACTTCATTAACATTTTGAATTTTCTATGGGAAGTTATATATTCCTAAATGCTGAATCTCCTCAGTTTTAAAATACATGTGAATCTAATGACTTACCAATAACAAGAGATTTCTGAATTTTTTGAGCTCATAACATTACAATATCTAGGTCATATATTCAGGATAATCAGAATGTATGTTCCACTTATTAGGTATGTCAATATAATTTATTAATCCCTTTAATTTAGGAAAAGTGTCTACCTATGGATGTTCCTCATCATATAATTTCTTAGTACCAATGCTGTTTAATATAGCATTCTTAATATTTTCAATTTCCCTTCTAATTCTTTAAGTAGATGGATCCTCTCTCCAGGTACAGTCGGGTCTCTAATGACCTTGTAGTTGGCGGGACCTTAAACACCAACAAACAAACAAACAAATCCAGGTACAGTGAGAGTCAAAAGTGAATGACCATGCATGATTGTCACACATTTTTGTTTGTAAATAAAAATGTAGTTCACATAAATAAAAGAAAGATTTTTTAATTTCAACCATAACATGTTATTAATACCTGGTAAAAAAATCAAATGAAAATTTATGCAAGGTATTGAAAAAAATGCAAATGTGTATTGATATACCATTTTTTAAGTGTCAAAAGTGTACAACCAAAACATGCCATTTGCATGATAAAGAAGTGAAACTTTCTTTCCCAACTACTTTAGTACTTTGTTGGTCCTCCTTTACTTTCTATTACTGCTGATAATCGGCATGGCATTGACTCCACCAAGATTTGTGTGAGTTTTGTTGGTATTTTACCCCACTCATCAATAATCACATTTCAGCCTGGAAATGCTGGAAATTTCTGTTTTCATATTTGTTTCTCTAAATAACTCCATAAATGTTCAATGGGATTTAAATTTGGAGACTGGGGTGGGGGATCAAGTATTTTTGGAACGTTATACAGTAACCATTCCATCACCAAATTGGACTTATGCTTTGGATCATTGTTTATTCACTTTTATTCACTTTAGAGGTGTATGGCTTCTTCCTAGGTGCTCTGCCATGTAATCCTGCATCATTCAGTGCCGCCTTATTGTGCTGGCACTAACTGGTACTTCACTAAGAAATGAATGATTTTTTTGCAATAGCAACAGCACTTGCCAATGGATTTTTCCAGACTTCATGAGCCACTGCACGTTCATCAGCAGATAAAGGAGACCAGAACGAGGCAGACTCTCAATTTTTCCAGTCTTATTGTATTTAATCATGAAGGTTTTTACAGTTGATGGGGAAATATTAAGAATTTCAGTGATTTTAGCAAATGTTTTACTTTCATTTCTAAGTTTTATGAAGACTTTTCTCAAATCATTACTAACTTCTTTTCTATTATCCATTTTGTGGCAAGATTGAATATTATTATTTTCGAATAGAATGTGGAATAGAATATGAAATAGAATATTGAATAGAATATCGAATAGAATTATTTTTGCCCAGAGGACAAAATTATGTCTTATTGCTTTGAAAATTACTGGTAAAATCATACATGGTTGTTGACTTTTGACTCTTAAAATTTTGCATATCCATACACAATTGTGATTTTGTCAATAATCAGCATATATTTTCCTCTTATTTTTTTCACCAGGCATTAACAAGATTTAAGAGTTGAAAATAAAAGAATACTTTTTTATTTATGTGAGCTGCATTTTTATTTACAAACAAAAATATGTGATAATCATGCATGGTCGTTCACTTTTGACTCTCACTGTAGTTAGTGTTTAGGTATGGTGGACATACAGGGAGTAATTTAGGAACAGTCCACTCTTTCAATCTGGCTCACTTTAGGATTACTTTTATTAATTCTCCAGATAATCAAGCAATCATCTTCCTATGGTGATTTTGTATGTCACTTTCATTAAAATGGGCTTCACAAACCAAATAGTAATTCAATAGTGAAAATAAATTATACTGTAATCAAAGGTCATCATTTAAAAATAACATTCAAATACTTACCCTGGAGTTTGTTATATTAAAAGAATCTCTGCTAATTCCTTTTATCCACTACATTCAGGTCTGCATCATTAGGAAATGTAAAAACACTTACTGTGGGTCCTTTTTTTATAATTACCCCAACATTTTAGAGCACAGCAACGATAAGGCATTATGACAAGTGGGATAAATGAAGATCACTTATAAATACAAAATTCACATTAGATACTAAGCATGAAATCCAAATGCAATGCTAATACAAAACCCAAATTCAATGGTAAACACTAAAACCAAATTTGATGGTAAACAGAAATTCCAAATTGACGAAATCTAAAGCACAAAATCTAATCCTTCACTGTTTACTAATTATGTCACAATTATATCTCACTAAATATAAAATTAACTGTGATTAATTATATTATTATTACTACTTTAATTCTGCTAAAACACATGGCGTGAACAACGCACACATTTAATGAAACAATGATCTACAGGGGCTATGTTACAGTGGACTACTTGTAGTGACATTATATGATTGTTACTATCATATGTGCAGGCCTCACTAATGCATTGCATTGTTGGTGTTTAAGGGCACTGCAAGTACATGGTCATTAGAGCCCCATCTACTGGGTAGTTCTAATGCAAGACGATTTTTGGGTATTAGTGGTATCCAGTTTTCCCAGGCGGTCATCCATGTTAGTACTAGTTTGGGTTGTGTTGCTTAACTTCAGTGCTCAGACAAGAACTGGTGCAGTGGATGGAACTCTAATACCATTGTACTGGAAGGGTCCTAAAACCGCAACAAAGCAAAGACTTCATTACACCCCACTCAGGGGATAAGGCTTTATATCCTACCTGGCGGATGATACACTTAAGACTTCTCTCTGTCGCCTACTGCCTCGGCCAGGCTGCCCTTCAACCTTACTCAGTGAATTAGGGTATCCACTTTTAAGGCTATGATGGGGAGGGTAGTCACGGTGGTGCAGTTTTCTTAGGCTAAAACTGAGGACCTGATATTCAATTTTTGAAACGGTTCTGTTTCTTTGAATTGCATTTAACTAATATCGTGTGAAATTTCATTCTCCATTAGTTAGAACTCAACCATGAAAGACATTGTTGTGCAGCTAGAAGTTAGTGGCTTAGAAATTTACAGAAGGACATATTGAATTGCTTTCGAATTTTAAAATTATGACGAGTTGGTGTTTTAAATTACCAGTTACGCCCTAATACGTCCACATAAATCCGGATAGTGTGATCATGTTATAGTGTAATATTGTATCCTGAGGACGAATTTAATCTGTTCCTTAATATTCTGGAAACAATTTTATGTGATTATGGCTTTTAACTATAGTTAGAATTAATCATTGACTTCCGCCGTTAGAAAGTACTTAGCGATGTTAATGGCAAATGTCAAAGTGTTTCGGAATGCTTTAACTAGCAAAGAATAATTTATAGAAGCTGATTGACGTAAACTTTAGACCATAGGTGGCGTGCTCCGTTTATTGCGCCAGTAGTTTCAGGTTCGATACTGGATCGAGGTGGGTTGACTTTTTTTGGGTGAGAGAAAAGCCCCGAGCGCGCCTTCATTCTTTTAGGTGCGTTTGCACCTAAAACAACCCTCTCTACTATGCAACCAACTCTACTACCAACCACTTTGTTGATTTGAGGTGTGAGCCAAAATTCGAGGTATCGCTGTACTTAGTTCACACACCACCAATAATCAGCAATCTATAAGAAAATTATCTACCCCTGCAAGCCCTTCTCATTTTGGATAATGCATCTACTCGCCCATCAAACCTCGAAGACACCTCCTATCCTGCAGCCTAGGAACCAGTAGGTGAATTATATTTTCAAGAAATTCTTCACCAAGTACATTTTCCACCACTGCTTTGATGTGACAGAGCCTCAGAATTATAGATACCGGTATGGCCTGACAGGGTGTTTGGCCTCTGCACGCAATAAGGTGTTCTGAGGTTGTGTCTGAATGGGATATCAAAGTGTTGGAACAAAAGTGGCATTAGTGGAGGAGAGTATGTCCCTTGGAAAATGCATGAGCTTGGAGGTTCCTGAAGATGTGACCTAGCTCATCACGTAGCACTCTGCAGGAATTATAGCATGGGAAAACATAGGGTTTTTTGGGGCTGGAACGGATTGAAGGCATTTCAGTTAATTTCTGTGAATAAAAATGATTTGACATACGGCCAGTTTGTTACGAGCTCAGTCACAGAACGAATTAAACTCAAGTGGAGGTATCATTGTACCCGATCCTGCCAAAGGATCGCGATTTTATAAATGTGCTGGGAGCGGCAATTGCGTTGGACACACCAGTTCTCGTCTGATCACTGTAGTTAAGCAACGCAACCCTAGCTAGTACTGAATGGGTGGCCACTTGGGAAAACTGGGTACTGCTAATCAGGGCCGGTCTTAGGGCAAGGCGACCGAGACAACCGCCTTGGGCCCCGCGCTGATGAATAAAAAAAACTATATTTTGATTTCATGGGTGTTTTAAGACATTAAAGTACTTCATTGGTAAGCAATCAACTTCATAAATCTTGGCATTGGGGCCCCATATCGCCTGCTGTCTTGGCCCCGCAAACTCTAGGGCAGGCCCTGCTGCTAATGCCCAAAAATCGTCGCATTAGTGTAGTGTCTATGCAGTCTCTGCATTAGGTCTATGCAGTCTCTGCATTAGAACTATGCAGTGGACGAGGCTCTAATGACCTTGTAGGTGAAGAGCCCTAAAACACCAACGAACAAACAATATAGATGTGCTGAACACGAAAACTGATTAAACGTTGAGTACGATTATGGATGTAGTTAACATATTAATAAAAAGCATTTTACGAACTGTTCTGTATAAAAGCTCTTTATCACGCCTAAAGGATTGCATTCAACGTTTTTTTACTTGCTTGTATAGATAATTATCTGATTTAGAAAAGTGAAAACGCCTTTCAAAACTACCGTTTTATTGTTGAAGAATCAGCAGACCTAGACCTTAAATAGGGCTAACAGTCACTGTGTAGGATGTGCGCTCTTCTGGCATCATCGACACGAATCATTAAGAAATAAAAAAACAAACCAGGTGGATAATAGAAATAAAGGGTGTTGTATGAAACAAACCCTTTTTTTCAAATGTTGCGTACATCTTTTTGGTGTTTTCGCACACACCCGTTTATTAGAATTCCGCAAAAGATATTCAGTCTGCGTAAAATGTGCCGTCTTTATTAGCCTTAATTTAATATAAACCGTAAGAAACCGCGCCTTATAGACATGATGAAAATGTCTTACTATAATGTTTGAAAAATTTTATTAAATGAAGTGCGTGTGGCTGACATTCCTGCACTATAAAATTAAATTGACAAAGCAGATAAACTTGATGCAGTACAAGTAGACGTCCAGACATTATAAAACAGTCTGGTAACTTCAGTTTTAATAGAGTGAACACATTCTGCGGAAATTAAAATATTACAACAGCAATATTCGTAACTATATAAGGAAGGATGTTGATTGTAGACCTATCCTGTAGATCTATCAGAAGGTTGCAGTCACTCTGTAGGAATGGTAGAAAGCTCGCCTGTTATGTGGAATGAGCAGGGCCGTAACTAGGGCGTGGCGAAGAAGGCGGCCGCCACGGGCGCAAAATGTTTAAGCTTTTTGTCATTATTGGGTTACCAGCAAGCGAAAGTTAGACACTTGCCACAGGCGCTTCATACCCGCGTTATGGCTCTGGGAATGAGTAGGGAGAACTGGTTGTGACTTAGGAACTATGGCTAGCAGTCAAATAAGAAAACGTCAACAGTGACTACTTGGAATAGATTTAAGATGCTCTTCCGCAAATTCTGTTACCATTTCTTCAAATTTGTATGAGATATTCTTGATACATCAAGAACACAAGTTCATAAAAATCAAGTCACTATTCCAATTAATCCCTGACTGGGGCTTCTTGAGACACATATAAATATAGGTGATTACGTAAGCTTACTACTTTTCTTACATTAGTGGAAATAACGTAGTTTCATTAGGAAATATGAAATGGCTTTGAATGCAGTATATCCTATTACAAGACAGGCGGAACCTATTAGAATACTACAATCATCAAAGCAGCTCTTAACCCTTTTCCCGCCTTTGGCAGGGTATGATACTCATCTTGTCCCTCTGAATGAACACTCCACCGACCCCCACGGGGCAGGCTCCTAAAGTTGAGAATTTTGCTACATATAATCTTTGCATAGTAGAGAGGGTTCCCTGGGCATGAACCTGACTCCTGGTGCATTAGTTATTGTGCAGTAGGTCAGACACAATGCAATATTACCACCAACCAAGCATTAATTTAATTGCCACAAATTTCTATTTCGGTTGTACAATGCAGTGTTGGAACAGTGGGGTATTCCGGCATCCCTCCACATATTTCCTGCGGGTTCCAGACACCTGGCTGGGGTGCCCCCTGTCAGAGTAGGCTCAATGGACCCGCAGACCCGACTCTGCCGTAGGGGGGATAAGGGTATGATGATGATAGTAGAGAGGGTTCTTCTACGTGCAAAAAACATCGTACACCACATGGGACATCGGTTTTACTTCTAACCAAAAGGAAGGTGCAGTCGGGATCTCTCTCTCTCTTTCTCTCTCTCTCTCTCTCGCCCAAAAGAAGCCAACCCACCTCGATCCAGTATTGAACCTAGAACCACTGACGCAGTAACTGAGATACTTCCAGCCCCACTGAGATGAATGTACTACAGTCACAAACCCTGGGAAAAACAATGAATCACATGTTGTGGTACCTGAAGTGAAACCTACACCAGTTGTGGTTCCTGAGATGAAACCTATTAATGGACAAATTGTGGATGTTCTCAAGCCTGTTTACCGTTATTCAAACAAAAAGTAAAAGCAGCCAAGATAGCCTTTATTAATCCTAATGCCCCTACCCGAACTCTGTGGACCTACGTCCGATGCCCAGGTACCACCCAGATACCTGTGCCCTTGTCTCTGGTATACAGATAGTTCGTTGATGTAATTGTTAATCCATTCTCTGATCTGCCCCCTTCTAATCCAGTCTATATTCACGCCTCCATCTCTGGTTTCTCTTGGCCTCTTCTCCTCCTCACCTACTCTTCTTTACTCTGTTATATGCAGTGATTGAGGATCTCATCTGAGCTTTGGTCTTTATTTAATGAAAGCAAAGTTCAACTGCACATTAGAACTTTTGACACTCCAAAAGATTCATCATCATTCACTTATCCCGCCTGTGGCAGGGTCGGGTCTGCGGGTTCTAGCCCTCCACTTCCGTCCGTCTCCCACCAGGTCCCCGTCCACCCCACACATTGTCATGTCCTTATGGACAACCTGTTCCCACGTTTGCTTCGGTCTCCCCTTGCCCCGGGTGCTACCGACAACCTGCATTCCTGGCAAAGACCTAACGAGCTCCTCCTCCCCTCTTCTCATGACGTGTCCATACAACCTCAGTCTAATCTCCCTCATTTTTTTTTTGCGATGTCCACCACCCCCAGGCTACCTCTAATATACGCATTCCTAATTCTATCAGCTCTCGACACGCCACTCCACTTCAAAAGATACACAGTTCAAAATTTCTGACTATGCAGTCAATGATATTCCCCAATACACGTACAATCTAACTGTACAGCTTTTCACTGCTCAGATAGAACTGAAGATGAAACTGACATTGTATGGGGGCCTTAAGGTTTGAAGAGAGCGGTATACGGAGATGGTCAGCGGTGCTGCAACACTGCAGTATGAACGCCTGTTTACTTTTACACAAGGTTGAATCCGACAGGCACATAGGTTGCCGTATACCACAGCATTCCTTGCAGTATTGGGTAACATGTGGTAACAATTGAAGACTTCATTGATCGCATCATCACTTCCAGCTTTCCCCGCTACTGAGCTCTGCTTGACCTAATGAGAACAAGGTACCGGCATGGCACCATCAGGGCCGGCCCTAGAATTTGCGGGGCCCAAGGCAGCAGGCGATAGCGGGGCCGCAGTACCAAGTTTTTTTTAACTCACCAGCGCGGGGCCCAAGGCGGTCGCCTCGGTCGCCTTGCCCTAAGGCCGGCCCTGGGTACCAATTGGCGGTATGTTTCTGCATTCACTGCTACGTTATACCGCTCTGTATGTTCAGGTCTTAAAGTGTCATTTTAGACCGTAAATCAGATGCCAAAAGTGTATGGATGAATTCTTGTCACGGTGTCTTTACAACGGTCATGACTACGATGCCATTGCTAATTGCATATTACATCCAAGGCGTGACCTGGGCAGGGTTCACCAGGGCGGTGTTTTCAATTTATTAAAGGTTCGCCCAAGTTTTAATGAAATAAATATTCCACTTATTAAAACTCCTCAAAATTCAGAAAAACAACCAACTGTCAATACTGGAGATTGGTGACCAAACTTAGGTCTCTGCATCATGGCAGATGTTGGGGTTGCGCATGTATATTTGCGGGTTCAATTCTCTACCTTAGACATATCCATGATTAATTCCTACGTCCACGGTGATCCATAAAAACGGTCTGTAACTTTCAAAATAGTTCGAGAGGGAAAGTTATGAGTAGGCCGTGGCGCGTAGGACTCGCAATATGTAAACTACTTTTAATGCAAAGTGTAATCTATTGACACTTTTTTTCCTTCCTTTTAACTGTTAAATGAAATAAGCCTTCAGTTTGTAATTGGGTTTAACTAATAACACCCTAACCATGAGAGTGTATTTTGTAAAACCTTGAAAATTGTTTGATGACTTTAATTTCAAATTTTAGCCCCCTTTTTATAAACTGCTGTAGAAAGTTCTCACAAAGACCTTGGCCTAAGAATGGTTAATGTTCATTGTGTTGCGTGACTTGGTATCATGCAGTAAAATGGCTCGTCATTGATATTGCAAATTGTTGAATATTTGAATAAGAAATCTATTGCATGACATTCATATTTAACATTATGTCAACATGATCTTCAACCATAGCGTCATTTTAAGTAGAAAGTGTGAAATCTCTAAATTTAAGGAGCTTTCCTGTTAAAATAAATTCCAATTTCCATTCTGTTTTTGATTTTAGAGCAAAACGGATCGATTTTCAAGGACAATATCCATTCAAGAGATTTAACAGCAACTGCATTAAGGCACTGCGAATTATCTCGCAGATTTTCAAAGAAAGTAAATAATGTACAGTATATGACGAACAATAAGATTTAAATTTTAGCAGGTGTTCGATGCAGATTCGCTTAAGGTTCGGGATACCATAGGAATGAAATCACTGTCATCATACCTTTTCCCATTGATGAAAGGGTAACGCACATTATTTGTCCCTTTGAAATTTGGCATTCAACGAATTGATTGATGGACAGTATTTTTAAACAGTCGGTTACTGACCATATCATACAGCCCGTAGTTTATTTATCCCTCTGCACGGAACATCTGTCTATTAGGCAGACATGATTTGTTCTTTTGCCCCTGGGAGTGTTATTACAAGGTGTACCTGATTCACCACTCTAAAGTGCTTCAGCCTGAATCTCAACTTTACATAGAGATGTTTACCTTAATTGATCACACTTTTCGGGTTAGAACCATTTTTTAACACCCATGTCAACCTCCTAGACGACTTACCACTCATAGACTCATCCACTTCCTGTTCATTTTGCATTTATATTCTTTCATTCATATAATTTTCATTACATAATGGAAAGCACTGTGATTATATTATTTCGTTCCTGTTATAAAAATGACATTAATTTTTTTTTGTCTAAGATATTAATTTTTAATATTTTAGGATAAAAACAGTAGAAAAGCAATGTTTTCAAATATGTGTTTCACAGGCAGGTGTTCCTAGAAACAGAGAAATTATAGATGTTCCTGCTAGAGGGTTAATCTTATTTTCTTCCTGGGGCAAGGATTCGAGGTGGTTTGAATTCTTGTGACCAGAGAGAAGCTTGTAATGCACTTTCTTCCTTCCTGTGTGATATGTGCAGTATCACCTGCAGGTAAAAGAACCCATAAAAAATATTTTTTGTACGTTTGTTGGTGTTTTAGGGCCCGTCAACTACAAGTTCATTAGAGCATCGTCCATTACGTAGTTGAAATTTTGGGCGATTTGCAAATATTGCCATGTTCCTATCCCATTGAATGCATATTTGATTACTAAGATTTACCATTTCCTGAATAAATACAGTAGAATTCGACTATAGCGAATCCCTTAATAACGAACTCTTGGTTATAACGTACTGTATTTCAACAATGAAAGTTTCCCAGTGAAATCTTTCCCAATGAAATCTTTCAAGCGTTATAACGAACTTCGGATATAGCGAACCGTTTTTAGTACATTTTCCTGGTTCGTTACAACCGGACTTCACTGTAGGCCTCATTGTCAAAATATGTTTTAGTAACAGTAGCTTACATGTTAATTGTAGCTAATTTAGAAGCATCCGCGAGCCACCTAAAAATTTTATAATTAGACCGGCAAGCACGAAATCCTAAAAAGTTTGACAACCACTGTTTTAGAAAATCTCGACCTGGATAGAACCTCACTCCTCCAACATCAGGTCTGATGTGTTATGGTGTGGGCAAGCATTATGTTGGATAACCACACATCTTTCCAAGTGTTTGACGCAGGCTTCCTGACTGCTCAGAGGCATAGAGCCTTATGTGAGACTTTTCAGTGGTGCAGTTGGCTTTCAGTTCCTTTTCATTGATAGTAATGCTCGTCCATAAAGGGCCCAAATGGTGTATGAATGTCTTTAAGTCAATTCTGTCAATCCCTAGACCAGTGGTTCTCAATCTTTTTGAAGTCGGGGAACACTAAACTGTGACATTTTACTAGCACAGAACACTTACAATTCAACATAAACTTTAAAGCAGGTTTACACCTTCTACACTTGGTACTTACTACTTCATCATCATACCCTTATCCTGCCTGTGGCAGGGTCGGGTCTGCGAGTTCTATCCCTCCACTCCCGTCTATCTCGCCCAGTTCCCCATCCACCCCACACTGTCACATCCTTACGGACAACCTATTCCCACATCTGCTTTGGTCTCCCCCTGCCCCTGGTGCTACCGACCACCCTACCTAACGAAAGTAACTTAACGAGCTCCTCTTCCCCTATTCGCATGACGTGTCCCTACCACCTCAGCCTACTCTCCCTCATTTTTTCGGTGATGTCCACCACCCTAAGCTACCTCTCTCTAATATGCTCGTTCCTAATTCTGTCAGTTCTCGACACACCACACATGTGGCACAGCATTCGCATCTCGGCTACTCGCATTCTATTTACGTAGCTCTTCATCACTGCCCAGCACTCTGATCCATATAGCATAGCTGGTCTAACCACAGTCCTGTAGAACTTCCCTTTCAGCTTGATTGGGACCCTTCTGTCATGCAGGAGCGGCGAATTGCGTTGGACACACCAGTTCTCGTCCGATCGCTGAAGTTAAGAAGCGCAACCCCAGCTAGTACTGACATGAGTGGCCGCTTGGGAAGACTGAGTACTGCTAATACCCAAAAATCGTCACATTAGTGTAGTGTCTGTGCAGTCTCTGCATAAGAACTATGCTGTGGACGGGGCTTTAATGACCTTTGCAGTTGGAGGGCCCTAAAACACCAACAAACAACAACAAATTCTATCACACAGGACTCCGCTTGCCTGTCTCACTTCAGCCACCCCCCTTGATTCTACGGGTCACATCAGAGTATCTCTACATCGCTTTATTTGTGCATTACATTTTTTTGCGGAACACTTGAAGTGGTTTCACGGAACACCAGTTTTCCGCGGAACACGCTTTGAGGACCACTGCCCTAGAAAGTCAATCCAGTCGACCCCCCTCACAGAACCATGGAACTAAGAACTGCTTTGGTGCAGAAGTGGGTGCAACTGCTTCAGAGACACCAACTGCGCCATAAACGGTATGATATACTCTCATTGCAACGTATGAATGTTCGAGATAACTGTACCACTTATTAGTCTCCCTGTTGAAACATTCCTTCTCTCGTGAGAATTACTAATGATTTTGCAAGGGCATTTTCCCTGTTGTGGGACATGGACTCTTTACTCTGTCTCAAACTTCACTGGAAAGCATTTAGTAAAATTTTGTATGGAAACATTCAGTAAATGTCGTCATTCTGTTAATTTCATATTTGGAACGACCTACCTTATGCTGTTAGGTCCGTCCTCCCTCTTTGATTGCTGTGCTCTAAAATGCCAACATTCCTGTAGGCATCTAAGGAATTACCTGTTTAACTCTTTACTATCAAAACAATTGTCAAATTAGTTATCTTTGAATTTGCCTTTGTTTCATATTCTCTGCTCCATCTAATTTACCAAGCCCATTGGTGTAACTAACTAAATAAATAATTTTGAACTTATGTGTACCGGCCATCGAAACATCATGTGCTCTATTGGAACAGTGGTTGCACACTGTATTTTGCAAGAATTGTTAGGTGATTTTGGTCGAGAGAGGGCAAAAGGCATTTCACTAGTACGCTGGTTTCTTGTTCATTTCTACTTGATTTCGTAACATTCTGGTTCAACCCTCTTGATGCAGACTTGATCTGAACGCCGGCAATTATGAGCATCCTTCACGTTTCAAGACTGCATTTTAGAATGCCATAACTCGTGGTTTTGTTTACTTGATGAACTAGTTTTCATTTTGTGTTTCACATCCTACCTTGGGCAATAAGTTCAAAGAAGCGATAAATCGAAATTTTCTCTTTTTATCCATTTATTTGCACTTTTGTATGTAGATGTTTATCTTTAAATGTCAACACCGAAGTACTTATAGAAGGAATATTTCAAATTTAGGAAAACTGGTTAAGTATTTAAAATTAAGCACCGTATGACCTCTTTAATGCTGTTGGTTATGTTTCCGTGCTTGGATGTACCAATGCAGTTACGTACGAAATGCGTTCAGTATTTGAATCCACTGGTTTGAAAGTAAACTGCAATTGTACAATAAAACCGGAAGGACAACAGAAAGCATCCTTAAGCCGTAGATACAAGACCTCCTAAAGAGAAGGCCTTCTCACTCATATGTGACGTCATCCTTAGTAGTGCTACAATGCAATAGCAACCACGAATGGTGATGCTTGCCCTTTAACAGTAAAGCAATGATTTATATACTAATCGCCATACTCTTGAGTGTTCAAATACGTGGCACTGGGGACATATGCGGCCCGCGATGGTCTTTCATGTGGCCCGCAGAGAATTTTAGAATTATAGGTAATTAGAAAAAAATGACACTAAACGTATAGGTAAACGTTTTGTACATGAAATATGTATTAAAAAATATATAAAACGTTACTGTATTTCATGCATTATATACTGTATGTTATACACTGTATGTGGGCATGAGCCTGACTCCTGTTGCATTGCAGTTATTATGTTAAAGGTCAGACACCCTGCAATATTATAACCAACAAAGCATTAATTTACCTGCCAAAAACAAATGTGTAATGCCTGTAAAAAATATATGTGTAATGCACTGTTGGAACAGTGGAGTAGGCCGGCATCCCCTCACAGGCAATTCAGCCAATATTTCCTGTGAGCTCCAGACGCCTGGCTGGGGTGCCCCAGTCAGAGCATGTTCATTGGACCCATAGACCCACCATGCCACAGGCGGGATAAGGGTATGATGATGATGATGATGTTATACACTGTATGTATTTCATACATATATATATATATAACCATAACCTTTACCCGCCTGTGGCAGGGTCAAGTCTGCAGGTCCACTGAACATACTCTGACTGGGGGCATCCCAGCCAGGCATCTGGAACCTGATAGAATGTTGGCTGGGTTGTCTATGGGGTTCACAAACCTAAAGTATATGTGAAATCTAATTTAAACCTATGGGTGGAATGAAAATACGTTTCCTACCATGCATAATGTGGGACCTAACAGTAACTATTCAGTACTACTACTGCACCACTTATTAAATATTAAATCTGCTTACCTTGCTATTTTTAGTCATTTTAAAATCCTTTCTCTTAATGGCTGTAATCCATTTTGTCACCATTTCAGGGTGTTTTGGAAAGCTGAAGACCTGAACTTTAGGCCCACTTCTGTAGTTTTCCTTACATCCAGGCACAACACAATTATATGGCATTTTGTTTATCCAGAATCCAAATTTGGTATAATTTTGATTTGAAAATTATTTACGTTGAAAATTGAATTGAAATTTGAATTTAAAAAATGGCTTAAATTGCAAGCAATATGGTCGTTCACCAAGCGTGCTAGCACTACTTTGTGTGACGTCACTAGCGAGTGACGTCATGGTGCAAGGGCCTTGTTATCTAGGAGGCTTTGGTAGATATCAACCATGTCTTCATTTTGGTGTCTTTACTCGTTACATTTTAGAGATGAATCACATCGCATTGACAAAGTGCCTTCCA
Source organism: Trigoniulus corallinus (assembly GCA_013389805.1). Classification (NCBI taxonomy): domain Eukaryota; kingdom Metazoa; phylum Arthropoda; class Diplopoda; order Spirobolida; family Trigoniulidae; genus Trigoniulus; species Trigoniulus corallinus. The sequence continues at coordinate 22,375,198 of JAAFCE010009126.1, read as the reverse complement.
AAATCGTAGGGGGCGGCTCGTTGGCGAGTACAACAACTCGCGAATTGCCAGTCGCAATCATCATCATGTCTGTGGCAGGATCAGGTCTGTGGGTTTTAGCTCTCTACTCCTGCCTATCTCTCACAAGGTCCACCTCTATCCCACACATCACCATATCCCTGCATACAACCAGCTCCCGCGTCTGCTCTGATTTTCCCTGGCCATGGGTGCTTCCAACCACCTGCATTCCCGTTATGGTCCCTAACGAGCTCCTCCTCCCCCTCCATCTACTCTCAGATGACTGGTCACAATAACATGAGAAAAAAGTTGTCCACAGGGCCAGGTATAAGCATTATTTAATCTTATCAATAGAAATAAATTATTATTACTAATGAATAAAGTTTATTAAAGTAGCAAATGGAGACCATCATCATAATACCCTTATCCCGCCTGTGGCAGGGTCGGGTCTGCGTACGGACGATCTCCTCTCATGATAAACTAGATATGATTTATGCTCGGGTCATTCAAATTTCACGGTGGGTCATTTTGTGACCTGCGAGTCACAGGTTCGCCACCACTGGTTAGGCCGTTCTCTACTTGTTCTCTTGAGTTTCTAAAATTTCCCATATCGTCGGCAAATACCATGTACTGAGGGCCCATTCTCCTACTCCTGTCCGCAGCTCGGCCATAATCAGAATGAAAAGGTATGGACTTAGTGCTGAAACCTTGGTGTACCCCAAACTTCACTGGAAGGCCTCCAGTATTTCCCCAAGGAGTCCTTACCCAGTCTATGGAACTGTCATTCATATCCTGCACTATCAGAATGAACCCTTGCTCTACCCTCACTTTGCATAATACCTCCCAAAACTACCTGTCGTGAGACACTCATAACCCTTCTCCATGTCGATAAAGATGGCATGCTGATCTTCCTTTGCTGCCCTATACTTACATTGGCCTTTAATAGTGGAAGGCCTACTATCCAACTCTCATGCCATGCAGAAGGCATTCTATCTCCGCTGGGAATCAGAACGTTCGCCCCTGACATTTCACCCCTCAGTACTTTTCGCTCCCGAACATTTTGCCCATTGGACGTTTTGCCCCTGGGAGGGCAAATAGCCGTTTTTTGCTATTTTTTGTTATTCTGTTTAAAGTAAGGTACCAGGGTCAGTGCCTGCCCTTGATTTTTACCTTATTTTGGCTGTGTTTTATTATTCTGTTTTACCTAGGAAAAAAACAGTATTGTTCGTTCGGACCTGTTTCTGAGTGTTTGAAGGAATAGGTAAAGTAAAAATTCAGCAATTTTGGCAAGAATTCTACGCATTGTGGAGGACATCAACGATAGAAGTTTAATAGACTTTCTGAAAGGCATAGTCTACAATTTCGAATTTTAGTTTATGTTTGCATTTTTTTTATGTTACAGTCTTGCTTAATGTTTGTGTTTTTTTTTTAATTTATTAAAATTATTATTATATGGGTCTTGTTTTATGTTTGCGATTCTTTCATTTTATTAAAATTATTATTACAGTATACAGAGAAACAAAAATGCCGGCCATTTACCCTGCCTGGGGAAATGTCCGAGGGGCGAAAGCTCCAGGGGCGAAAACCCCGTCCAATGCACAGCTATAATGCAATCTGCACAGACACTGTTGTTGCGACGATTTAAGTATTTGTAGTTGCCCAGTGTTCCCAAGAGTATTATCTGGGGTTAATTTATTTAACGTTAGTGTCAGACGAGAACTGGTGTGTCCAACGCGAGACAGCCGCTCTGAAACTCAAAGTAACGCCATAACATTTCTCAGGTGAAAATTATTAAAATGATCAGGTGGGATATGTTGACGAACGTTTAAATTTTAATTGTATACACTGCAAGCGGCCCTGATAGGCCAAATTGGCAGTGGAGAGAATGGCTCTCATTCCTAATTACTAAACCATTGAACCCCAAGGAACTTGAAGCCTTACATCTAATCTGCCATATATTGCATACCTGCAATAATGGCACCTTCTTGCAGAAACTTCCTCACATAATCCTCCCTATGAGCATTCCATTGTCGAATGACCTTTGGAAGAAAAGACTAGTAATATGAGTCTGTTCGTGCTCTGATCTCATTCAATTTCAATGGATGATCATTTCTCCCCTAATGGTCTGCAAGGGATAAGCTTCCACCTGAAGTACCCCTATACCCCATTTTCAACAGTCTGTGAAAAAGCTTCCTAACGGCTACAAACATTTCATTTGGTTTTTTCTTGAGGGAAGAAAAAGAGCCTGTTAATAACTACTTGCTTATATATTAACTGCAGCTGGATGCTATAGCAACTTCTTATTACGTATGGGACTTTACTAAATTTCAAACTTGGATTACTTTGGAAGCAAATTTACTTTCTCTTTGGGGACCTAAGGGATCCATTTGCAATAATCTTGTGTATATATTATTCATAAATGACTGCAGATGTTTGACAGGTTTTTTTTTACCAGATAAAAGCGGGAATGGTTTAGAGCGTTGTCAACAATAAGATATTTATTAGTCTCTGAAGACAAGTTACATACGAAATTCACCTTTAATAATTAGATCCGGAATAAAACTTTATTTTGTGACAAGCCGAAAAGCAAAACCCCTCACTGATACAAGTAATGATAAAAATTATTTCTACGCGTTATGTTTTAAGGAATATGTTAGCATTCCTTTCTTGTCGAGATATTAAAACTCTGAACGTAAAGCATTTTAATACACACATGCATGCCATCCATCCACATTCATTCAACATTGAGAGTATGATTATGACGGCTTAAAATATAAACAAAAAAGGGCTATGATACTCCCTGATGATAGAAATCTGATATCACGCTGGTTAGCCAAGGATTGGTATTATAAATCATTACCTAGATAAAATAATTATATAAGTTGTAGATACCAAACACCTCTGTGACTTACCCTCTGAGCATGTAAGTTGGCCAGAAATGGCCGGTTCGATGACCCCATAGTCGTTGCAAATAAGTTTTTCATAGGAGGGTGCATAATTTTGCTCAGCAATGCACATATATCTGATTGCTTTTCCAATAGGTATTCTTGATGAATCCCAATCCAGTTTAATAGAGCTGCTGTCATAATCTGGTAAGGCGCAATCTAGAAATAAAAATTGTCTTAACACTGCTGAACATTTTCTGATGTCTGTTTCCCTAAAAAATATAAGTTATTACCTAAAATTGGTATTACGTTTATTGTCCTCAAGAATATTTCTCTGCGATAAAAAATACCACTCATTCCAAAAGATGTTTCTTGAAGAAAATTAAGAAATACGGGATAAATGTTGAGATCATCTCCAACCATGTTAAAAATTTTAGCAGTGTTGCAAACCTGTCATAAAAAACACTGTGGTGTTCTGACTGTCATCTTGCCCTAACGCAAAAAAAGGATACATTTTTAAACAGAAACTCAATCAACTATCACGTTAAAATCATTAACTAATGAGATCCTTTGAGGACATCAAAGAAGGGCCAAAAACAAAGCAACTCCTAACCCATTTCCATCCTACGGAATGATCGGCTACCCATCTTGGCCCTCTGAATTGACGCAAGGGCGATATATTGGTCGGTGTCTTTTTTTTTTTTTTGGCAGCCGGTTGTCTACCTAACCTGCACCCCCTACTATTCTTTGGGGCACTCCACTGACGACAGGGTGAGAGCTCAAACACCTGAGAACTTTGCCCGATCTACTCGTTGCATAGTAGGGAGGATTCTTTGAAGTTCAATTGCCATCGCACGCCACACCTCGATCCTGTATCCACCCTGGAACCACTGGTGCTGTCAATCGAGCGCGCTACCTATTGAGCCACCGAGGTGAGTCACATCAAAGAAGGGAAAATCATAAAATATGCGACAATCTCACTACATTATAGAAAGTATTACATTAAAGAATTGATATGCATATAGATGCCAAATGTGATAATGCAAAAATCCCATGAATTAAAGCCCAAGCTAGATGAGCCAAACCGAATTTAACAAAACTTAAATTGCTCTAATCTATCCCATTGTCAGGAAAAAGAAGGTATTGAGTAGGCCCTAAAAATTCCACATTTTATGAATTGCACCTGGGGCGGCGCATGTGGTGCGGCCAAGTTGCGTTGGACACCCCAGTTCTCGTGAGATCCTGAAGTTAAGCAACTAAACCTACGTTAGTACCAACATGGGTGGTTGGTAGAGAACGTTGGGTGCTGCAAATTTCCTACACTTACTTCCTCCTCTCTCGCGAGCCGCCTGCTAAGGGTTCGGCATGTTATGGCTGCTTGGCTTACTCCCCAACCCTTAGTGTAACATAGAACAGATCATCTGGAATGTGAACGTTTAGGAATACATTTGTAGACTTCAGAGGCGGATCCAGGAGCATATCATGGGGAGCACTTCAACAAAAGTGCGCCCCAAATATATTTAAATATTCAGAATCCATTAGTGTAATTCTAGCTAGCGATTACAATAGGTCCTCTGCTGCCCCTTGACAATGTCCCATCTTCAGGATTTTTTAGCCAGCTGCAGATTGGACTGGCAGTATATAAATGGGGATAGCAATGCAAAAATTCCTCATCATTTGCAAAGTTGAAAAATGCATCAGTTCAAATATGAAGCAATTACTGCAATGCCTCGTCCCCCGTCACCCCCCCCCCGAAGACTTTATTTAGTCTTATACGTGGGATTTATATCCATTGTAAATGTTAAGGCTTACTGAGTTTCAATCGATTTACATTTGCTTCCCCAAATGTCCTTAAGTCTATTTTTAAATCTTGTCACTGTGCATAGACATATTTATAATGTTTACATTTGTATACGTTGTTTAGAATTAATTTTCATTTGCTTCCGTACAGAAAAACCATTTAAGACAAAAATTCTGTATTTCATTCACTTACTTGTAAGGTTTACACATTCATATGATGGTTGTGGTTCACTTCTTGAAGAGTTCCTGCCTTCATTGGCAATAGAAAAATCCATCGTACTGCAATTTCCGCCGAAATTGGAATTGTAATGGGTTTCTCTTCCAATCCAGTCGTCATATGGAAATTTATATCTGGTTGTTGAGTTTTTGTTTTGGTCATAATGTATTACTGTAACCTAAATATAAAAACATCCTCAACACTTTTTCTAAAATTTTCAATATTGCAATAGTAAATTCATTTAAAAATGCACTCGAATGCTTCGTGTAGAGCACCGTTTCCCAACGTGGAGCAATTTGAAGTTTAAGAGGAGTGATTCTGGCATGAATGTTTTCATATCACTTCATAATATTTTTTCTTACAATTTCCTAGTGATTACTTCCTTAGTACATAGTGTCCTAATTTTGTGGGGAGCGGCTCATTGCGTTGGACACACCAGTTCTCGTCTGATCACTGAAGTTAAGCAGCGAAATCCCAGCTAGTACTGACATGGGTGGCCGCTTGGGAAAATGGGTACTGCTAATACCCAAAAATCGTCGCATTAGTGTAGTGTCTGTGCAGTCTCTGCATAAGAACTATGCTGTGGGCGCTGCTTTAATGACCTTGCAGTTGAAGGGCCCTAAAACACCAACAAACAAACAAACACCCAACTAGTACTAACATGAGTGGCCGCTTGGGAACACTGGGTACTACTAATACCCCAAAATCGTCGTGTCTTATGCAGACACTGCATTAGAACTACGCAGTAGACCGGACTCTAATGGCCATGCAGTTGAAGGGCCCCAAAAATACCAACGAAACAAAGTAATTTTGTCTTCATCCAGAGGAAGAGTTCACTTTTTGAATAATAATAATAAATGTCCATGTGTCACCATGAGGGCATCAAAATCTTATAGGATCTCTCGAAACAAAAGGGGCATGACCAATCAAAGGTTTGAAAACACGTGTTACAGTGATGAACCAGTAGATGAAAATTAAGGATAGAATTCTAATATGAACTGACGGTTACCTTTGATAAATACCACGCACTGTCTTCGTCCACGATTGCAATTCTCAGGCGGCGAAACTCTCCGATTTCTCTGCAAGTCACTCTGATTTCGACAGTTCTAATTGGAAATTTAGGATAATTGTGATTAAAAATGACCTAAGTAGTAACATGGGTGTCAGGGACACTGCCAGTCAGATGACAGAGATAATATGCAAATTTAATTGAGTATAATCAGGCAACATCTCGCAGCAAAGAAATCGAAAGCTCGGTCAAGGAATCGACCTACTGATCAGTCACTGTTTGTCGTTCAGTTGTAAGCAGAGATTAACCTACAACCACGTCTGCCTTGCCACTTTCATTGATTGAAAATTTGTTGTACTGTCAAACGTGATCATTTCTCAGCCCAAATGCTTTTTTATAACTTGTTGATACAATGTATATGCATATAAAGAGTAGTTAGGTGTCATGGAACCCATCGAAGACCTTCAAAGGGACTACTTAACGATCTTAATTTCATAACAAGAACTACTTTGTCACCACTTTGTCACTAACCCTTCTACTAAGGCCGGGACAGGTACCCATATTTCTTTCGCTGATGCCAGCCTAATGATGCAACCCCTATGTTTATTTATTGTCGGTCTATTCTTCCATGTTTGGGCACACTCCACCGCCGCCACGGAACGGGCTCTTACACCTGGAAGTTTGTTGAACTATAGGGCCCTACACAGTGGCGGATCCATGATTTTCGCCAGGGGGGGTACGTTTATACGCGCATGGGGGGGGGGTTGCAACCTCAAAAACTCCATCCTGGATCCGCGCGTGGCCCTACATATATTTAATCCATGCAGTAAGGGTTCTTTTGTGTGGGATGAATCATGCACCACATGGGGTAAATGCTTTACTTGGACCTATCTCATGGAAGGTGCACTGGGAGGCCTATCTAATGTCTGAAAGAAGTCAACCCATCTCGGTTCAAGATCGAGACCACGCACAGCACCATGAGTTTTCACTTATTGTATTCCTTCCAAAAAATGTCCTGTCTGCAGATGGTTACAGATAACTGTACTAGTGTGTACCAGAGGAAGGAAACGCTTCTTCCTCTTTTGCTCTGATTTACAGCACAAATCAGGCCAGTGGCACCCACGGTTTGTGACGCCCATGGCACACGTATGTAGGCACTCTTTATTTCCCGTAAAGTCGTCGCACTGACATTCTGTCGCAGCGGTTGATTTCCAGCAAGGCGGACAAGGCGCCCCCCAGGTGGCGGTTTGTCCAACGCCCGGAGCAATCTGACCCTATTTCCCCTTACAAGTTACACCACTGAATCAGGCCGTAATCAGCTCATGTGATCATTAAAGTCTACTTTGGCCCTGAGCGAGTTAAATACAAAGTGAATCTTGTGGTTCCCTTGTTCATATTTCACCCCTGGTTTTTTATAAAACTCAGCTTTCTGCTTTCAAACATCGTTTTTGCGAAAACACACATCATTCACTCCACTTCTGCTTTTGGGTGGTGGGACCAGGGCCGGCCTTAGGGCAAGGCGACTGAGGCGGCCGCCTTGGGTCCCGCGCTGGCGAATTAAAAAAACTTCGTACGGGGGCCCCGCTATCGCCTGCTGCCTTGGACCCTCTATCGCCTGCAGCCTTGGACCCTCTATCGCCTGCTGCCTTGGGCCCCGCACACTCTAGGGCCGGCCCTGGGTGGGACTTACGTGTTTTGAGGAAAAGTAAATAGCGAGGAGTTAACTATGTTTGTTACTTCGGCGCATTCACCATTTTCGCCAAACAGCTGCAAACTAACAAGAGAATTTTGATCTGCATAGGCGACATTTCCGGTTTTGAACCTTAACCTGTAGTATGACTCTGGATTATCTGTAGGCAACAATGCATCCATTTTAGTTAAATAGTTCAGTTATCGCTTAAAACTAGTGATGTTAACAAATATACTCACAAACCCAATAATAAGCAAATGTACTGGAACAGTCTTTTGACTCACAAGCGTCTTTCAAATTGTTTGTCGTCAGACTGAGCCCACAAGTACACAATTTTTCCTGTTCAAAAAAGTATTCGATAACTCAACATTACTTTTAGAATAAACTTTATAATATGTTTATTAATTGGAGTGTATAATTTATTCATGCACCATGCTCATTGTTGTACAATAACGTGCTCAGAATGGTCAATTCCAGGATCATGCACAAGAATTTCAACTCCCTAGTAAACTATTTGTTGATCCCCAAGGTATTTTAATGTTACATAAATCCGCAGTCATTAATTGTTGGTGGTTTTGTTGGGTAACTGGTATGGTAACCTAAAAACAATAAGCGCCCTCAATTGGTGTCGTGACACACCTTCTGTTATAACTTATGATGTTCCCGTTTTGTTTAGTGCTCCGATCAGTAATCGACCCCGGGCTGTTCATCTGATAATACGTGGAGCGGCTGTATTGCGTTGGCCACACCACTTGTCTGTTCACTGACGTTAAACAACGCAACTCCAGATAGTACTGGAATGGGTGACCGCTTGGAACAATGGATACTGCTAATACCCAAATCGTCGTAACAGCGTAGTGTCTGTGCAGTCTCGGCATTAGAATAAGTAATAAAAGAAGCCTGTACAAGCTTTGGAGCACAACAATCCATCATTATTATTTCGGTACATTCACGACAGGCAATTGGCAGACACTAGACTAAAAACTTTCTTTACTTCGCACTGATCGTTTCCTAGGTGAGATTCGGTTGTTTTTACCTTTCGCCAGTTAACTAAACATCTTGGGAAGGAGCAAGCCGGCAGTGGATTGGTGCGAGAAAGCAGCCAACCCTCATCGATCCTGCATAGATCCAGGAACCCCCGTGCAATAATCAAGCAAGCTATATCCTGTGCCATAACTAGGGTCAATTGTTGTTGTTGTTTGTTGGTGTTTTAGGGCCCTTCAACTGCAAAGGTCATTAGAGCCTAGTCCACAGCATAGGTCTTATGCAGAGACTGCACAGAGACTACACTAATGCGACGATTTTTGGGTTTTAGCAGTACCCAGTTTTCCCAAGCGGCCACGCATGTCAGTACTAGCTGGGGTTGCGCTGCTTAACTACAGTGATCAGACGAGAACTGGTGTGTCCAACGCAATTCGCCGCTCCCTAGGCGGGTCAAAACTAGGCCTATACTATCAAATCATGGATTACAATTAGGGCTAAAGTCGAAACACTGTCGTTTAATATAAGGAATGGTTGTCCAACGGATTTTTTTACAACTCTGGATCAATGATAATGGTGGGGATTTCACCTTTGCAGTAGGCCTACGTCAGACAGCAGTTTGCTGGTCCGCGTTCTTGTGCCTCGGCGTTCTTATGACCTCCTAATAAATGCTAATCTAAACGTGTTTCACTGAGTTCTGTAAAGTGTACAATATAGCTATATAATATAAAGGCGAATTCAAGCCCTATTCGCCGTTTGGCACAAACGGGACCGTTGGAGGATTCGCCATTGTGCCACCTTGCTCTATGACTAGTTGGGCTCCTTGGGTCCTTAAACTTTGTGGGTGAGAACCCCGTTCGTCTCCTGGCAACCAATAGTTTAGTCCACCATTGTTCTGAAACGACTAGTTCTTCCAAAATATAGGGCCTAAAATTAGTAAAGTCTGGTATGCATAAAGAGCAAACTATGCGTTCTTAGCAAACATTTCGGAGGGCTCATTAACATTTTTGACATTGTTCGTCTTTAGAGTTTATTTCGATCCAATTTCGTACTGCAAATATAACTGGGACTGTCACGCGGTGTCACTATTAAACGCACTGACAAATGTTTTCAAACGCTTTATATTCATGTGTCTCCACCAAAAATATATAGACATTTCGAACATTTCCAAACATTTTGCCCAATTATTGGAGACCCGACTTGACCGCTGGCTGGAACTCATTGGGAAGAGGCTGAACATCGGTTATTGCCCGGCCATAGAACTACAAAACTATCCAAGGGTTCCATTAGTATCGATGAATGCGCACTGATGAGTAAGGGCTTTTCAAAACTTGAACCCAGCGTTTAAGTTTCACTTGGTAAAATTTGCTACAAAATCTTCCTAAACTTGTTTCTGTATTTGTAACATTCAACTAAGGTCCTCAACTAGGATACGTGAATACTGAAACAGAATTCTTGATTAGACGAAGGTATTGAAATGTATATTGTTGTGTTTTTGGACGGGAAATTCGGGTGGTGTACCATGTGATAGGGTGCAGGGTGTACGAATAGATAAGTTACAATATGTTATAGTTACTTTGAAACCAGCAAAAGGATGTTGTTGAATTCCACAAATATCTAAGCAATTTTCCAATGATATGTTTGAAGACCGAATTTCTAGTCGTGGAGCCATTATCCAAATTTCGGTATCATAGCCCACTAAATGACCTTTTGTTGCAGAAAAATGTTTTTATACAACTATTAAATATACTGTAACTTACGTTTAGGCGCTTTCATCAATTTTTAGTCCAGTTACATTTTACCTGCATAATTATTACTACCACTTGAATTGCTCCCAACTTTTATTATTATCAGCAATGTCAGGAATTCTAACAGCTTCACAAAATAGATTTTAACTATGATTTAATGGCCCTAACTTGGCTTTTATTAAATCTTTGATTACATTTGAAATATGACACTTACCTTAACAGCCATTTGTAAAGCGCGGTGCAAATTCTGCAGTTGAATTCTAATGAGCGAATAAATACCTGTATTTATAAAGATTTATATAAAGCTCGCAATTTTCTTAATTGTTACCATAGTAATTACGTTGCTTATAAATAATAAAATGCAAACAACTGTATCTAGGTTAAATTTCTATTGTTCATTTTATGTAATGTTACAATGTGGTTGTTGCAAAATCAATTCGAGTATCGTATATCATTCAAAAAGGAAAACAAATGTCTAACATGTGGATATTGAATCAATAGTCGTCTAACGTACTACTGTACTGCTCAGCACAAATGAGTTGTTCCTATGACAAACTATAACTACGAGCCTGTGCAGCCCTTAATGGTCTCCAGGACTGCGTTGATCGCCAGACTTATTTATAAACTGTAACTTGGTTAGAAATTTTTTTTTAGAAATGAGTATATTAGAGGTGATTAGGGAATGAGGGAATGAGGGAGATTAGATTGAGGTGGTATGGATATGCAATGGCTTTTTACGGCCCTTCAACTACAAGGACATTAGAGTCCCGTCCACTGCGTAGTTCTAATGCAGAGACTGCACAGACACTACACTAATGCGACGATTTTGGGGTTTTAGCAGTACCCAGTTTTCCCAAGCGGCCACCCATGTCAGTACCATGGGGTTGCGTTGCTCAACTTCAGTGATGGGACGAGAACTAGTGTGTCCAATGCAACTTGCCGCTCCCATGAGAAGAGAGGAGGAGGAGAAGCTTGTTAGGTCCATCATGGGAATGCAGGTGGTTCGTAGCACGCGGGGCAGAGGAAATGGAGCGGCTTATTGCGTTGGACACACCAGTTCTTGTCTGATCACGGAAGTTTAGCAACGCAACGTGGGTGGGCAACGTTCCCACGTGTGTAGCTGTTTGAGAAAACTGGGTACTGCTAATAGTCAAAAATCGTCGCATTAGTGTAGTGTCTGTGCACTCTCTGCCATAAAACTACGCAGTGGACGAGGCTCTACTGACCTTGTTGTTAAAGGGCCCTAAAACACCAACAAACTAACCAAACCAAGCCAGGGGAAGACCAAAACAGACTTGGGAGCAGGCTGTCCGTAAAGATATGGTAGTGTGTAGGGTGGACGGGGATCCAGTGGGAGATAGGCGGGAGTGGAGGACTAGAGACCGCAGACCGGACCCTTTAATAGGCGGGATAAGGGTATGATGATGTTGGTTAGAACAATTTGTGTACTGTATTGCATTCGTTTGATGTCGCTCTTCATCTGCTTCCATCCAACAAAGGCAGACCTAATGCTGAAACCTTTTGTTTAATTATCGCAGGCCTGCTGTTCGTTGGGGCACTCCACCAATCTTCTACACCTGGAAATTTTGGTAATCGACTCATTGCATAGTAGAAATTGACTCTGTGTGTTGTGCACATCATACGTGACCACGGCTAAACTTCAGACGGAAGGTGCACCCGGGACCTTTTCCTCTCACCTGAAAGAAGAATCCATTGTTGCTCATTCTGCTTTTCTAATTTTTTCTTTTTAAATATTTATTGAAAGATATATGAAATCAGAAGTTAAATTTAAAAAGCTCAATAACTAATAAATAATCAAAAGACAATATACAAAGCAACACGGAACAGCCAGTCGCAAAAGAGTTAGTAGTTGTATTTTTGTGTGGATGCATATCTTAAGACTCTGACATGGGCAACTTTCTTTTAAATCGAGGGCCAATAATCACTGTGGCTGTGAGTCTGGACCAAGTTGCTAAAATGAAGGGAAAACGGTATTTTTGAACACCATGATGTCTTAGTTGATTCATGGAGCAGCTGTATTGTGTTGGACACACCAGTTCTCTTCTGATCACAGGTTAAGCTACGCAACCCCAGCTACTACTAGCATCAGGGCCGGTCATCCGGGGGGTGCAGAGGGTGCATTGCACCCGGGCCCCACGATGAAGGGGGGGCCCCATCATCAGTACCCATTAGGGCCCAAATTATTGCTAATATTGAAAGTTTAATACGTCATTGTAGATGCAACGTCCCTCATTCGACCCTGCCAATGCAACATAACCTAAACGTAACCTAACAACCCTGCCAGGAACTACACCAGGGTTGTACAACCTTTCTGGTGTTTTGGGTCACTCAGCAGCTCAATGAACTGATTGCTAGCCACAGGCTGTCAAAACCAAAACTGGTGAAGATAGCGTTAGGTGTTACATAGCAGGTAGGCAATGATGCACCATGGACTACATGTTGGACAACCCAGAATTAAAGGTTAAGAGTCAATAATTTAATAATGCTATTATTTTGGGGTTGTTAAACCCAAAATACCTTTAATAATCAGAAGTGTAATAAAAAATATAATGACACAGGTCCAACTGTGAATGTTCCAAGGTGTGGACGTCCACATAAGCTTTCAGACCAACTCATAAATGCAATGGCGACATATTAGGACACATGGCATCATCCAAAAATGTAATACCTTCCAAAATTAGGTAGGATCTCAGAATAGGATAGGAGGGCATCTAAGAGGAGTCCATTTACTCTGAATCCTTTTATTTTTACTTTCGGAAAAATATTTTGGGGCCCCAAAAGGATCTTTGCACCCGGGCCCCTTTATAGAGAAGGCCGGCCCTGACTAGCATGGGTAACTGCTTGGGAACACTGGGTACTGTTAATACCCAAATCGTAGTAGCAGTATAGACGTGCAGTGGACGGGTCCTAAAACACGAACGAAACGAAAAAGTTAATTGGTGATCATTTCTTTTAGAAGGTACCTTCCCAGGCTTCCCTGGCTGGCGAAGTAAGAAGGGCATAAGGGAGGGCAGCTGGAGGGGGTGCTAAAAACGAACGGGGCATAATAACAGCTAAAATCGCAGCCACATTTTGTGGAGCTTTCCTCTTCTTTTTTCTTCTCTTCTCTGTCTACTTAAGACATTCCAAAAATAGTGACTGCTTTATCGAAATAATGACTTAGTGAAATAAAATAGGTTACTAAAATAGCGAATTTGCTTAAGTAGGCACTGTCATCTTCACTTCTTGCCATTTTGCACCTGTATAAAGCAGTTTCGGAGCATGGTGCAATAAATCTGGGCTGCATGATGCTCCTTTGGAATGCTAGTACTGCCTAATATGAGTTAATAAATAAATTCTGTTTATGGAGTATGACGTCCTCCTATTTTCTTCCTGAGGCCAACTTCGTTCACCGGCGCCAAGATGCGAGCTGTAATACCTGGTCAGACTACCCAATTTGCTTCGAAATGGAAGTGGAACAGACGGTATCATAAACTTGCTGTCTCAGGGGCAGTACCACACAGTATCCTAAAGCTTCCTGTCTTAAGGGCAGTGGCTTACAGTGTCGTAAAGCTTGTTGTTTAAGGGCAGTAGCACAGACACTATCCTAAAGTTTGCTGTCTTAAGGGCAGTGGCACAGAGTATTGAAAAGCTTGCTGCCTTTAAGGTATTGAATATTTTAATAGCTTAAAGGAAGAGCAAAACTAAAAACTCGCAGTGGGGTAGCACTGAGCTTGTAAGGGTGTGAAGAAAGCCAGGCGGAACAGGACTTTCAGAACCTGCACTTCTTGCACACCGTCACTTTGATGTTTCAATAAATAATTATTCAAAATACGGGGAGGGGCACTTGAGACCGTTGTCAGGGCTCGTTTATAAATAAACACCGACCCTGACTAAGGTAATGGTCTTACAGCTGCCCTTCAAAACTATTCTCATACTTAATTAGATCATCTACATTTCATTTTTCCTTGATTTTTCATTAGTTTGGATCGTCTTGTGGGAGCGACAGATTGCGTTGCATACACCAGTTCTCGTCTGATCTCTGAATTTAAGCAATGCAACTCCATCTAGTAGGGAGCGGCGAGTTGCGTTGGACACACCAGTTCTCGTCTGATCACTGAAGTTAAGCAACCCATGCCCAGTTAGTACTGACATGGGTGGTCGCTCGGGAAAAGCTGGGTACTGCTAATACCCAATAATCGTCGCATTGCTGTAGTGTCTGTGCAGTATATGCATTAGAACTATACAGTGGACGGGTCTCTAATGGCCTCGTAGTTGACGGGACCTTAAACTCCAACAAACAAACAAACAAACAATCCACCTACTAACATGGGTGGCCGCTTGAGAAAACTTAGTTTCGCTAACACCCAAAAATCGTCGCATTAGTGTAGTGTCTGTGAAGTCTCTGCATTAGAACTACGCAGTGAACGGGGCTCAAATGACCTTGTAGTTGAAGGGCCTTAAAACACCAACAAACGAACAAAAGGGTCGTCTTGAGTTATTGTTATGGCTACGTTATAGGGAGATGTGGTGTTCAGAAATTTTCTGCTGTTTATCAGAGCTTTTGCAAATAATATGGCGGAAGGTGAAGGAGACACATTCGTTCTCATTATTTCTGCCTAAAGTGTCACGCTTTTAATGTGCTGTGCTTCAAATAACACCTTTTTTCAAGTTGATTGAAATCAAGTTTCAGACGGTGAGAAGAGACAACTATGTCCCAAGTTTTAAGAAATAAAATAAATTACTGTCACGAAAAAGATATTATCGTGCTTCATAGAGATCAAATGTGACATTCCGGTGATTGTACAGTCGACGAAAAACAAAATAACAACATCAACCAATTTTTGAGTTTAAAGTGTTGTATAGATGCATGACCTATTTTAACCAACGGTAAAAGCTTTAGAGTTGTGAAATTCAAGCACTGAAAATAGACTTAACTGATCCATTTCATGCACATAGTTAATTATCTGACTCTGGAAACAACATGAATTATGCGCTTGCATTCTTTCTTGTTGTTTTTTAACGTAAAACAACTGCTAACGATTCTTTACTGTTTGCTAACAGCACTGTCGTATTCGCGAATTTTCTTCAAAAGTAACTCAATAATCAAGCCAAAAGAGCGACTGTATTGCTTTGGACACACCAGTCCTTGTCTGATCGCTGAAGTCAAGAAACGCAATCCCAGTTAGTACTGACATGGGTGGCCGCTTGGGAAAACTGGGTACAGCTAGTATCCAAAAAATCGTCGCATTAGTGCAGTGTCTGTGCAGTCTCTGCACTACAACTATGCAGTGGACGGGGCTATAATGACCTTGTAGTTGAAGAGCCGTAAAGCACTAACAAAAAAGCCAAAAGACAGGGTCAAGTACCCATTTCTTCCATTCATACTGGGACCTTTGCAGCTCACTCGCACCGCACGGGGCAGTAACTTTACTTCCAAATACGTACCCGAATCTGCAATACGCGGGAAACGGCTAGGAATGAATCTGATTACTTCTGTTCATTAGCAGCTAGGTGGGCTTTTATTTATTAATGAATAAACTTAAGACATAAAGTTCAGTAGGTCGAAAAAAGGTGAAAGGTAATGAGACAGTCCTACCTTGATGGTGCAGAGGTGGTGTGCTACCGGTAGTTCCAGGATAGAACCCGAACCCCTTTAGTTTGGTTTCTTTCGGACGATAGACTCACAGTGCGGCTGTTCTCTGATGGGATGGTAATGATGCCATCTGCACGCAGAAGAACCCCCCCCCCCACACACACACACACTACATATAGTAAAATACACTACACGTTTACTGTAATTCGGCGAAATTTCAAGGTGTAGGACCTCGCCTTCCCTGGCTTCGGAGGAGCAAAGTGCTTCAAGGGAGAGAAATAGGCCAATGATAAACAAGAGGATTGGCATAAAATGCCGTTGACCAGATCTCTCATGCTTCTCAATGAGACAAAATGGGCAATCGGGGCTGCCATGGGCTAGAAAAGGGTTATTAACTTATTATTAATGGTGAGCCAATTAAAGCGGTGGGGTTTTAGACAGAGTCCTCCTTTAATGTACTCAGTGGTATTTCCTATAGTAACCAGATTTTACAGAGGGAAAAGCGGGACTAGGGCTTTTGGTGAGTGCTTCCAAGTAGGGTTGGTGAGACATGCTTTCCCGAAGAGCAAAGAACAAAACCTGTGACTTCGTACCTACTGTACCTTTTAGTTTGAATGTGTGTCCATCCAGCACAGGATACGTCGTCATCATCATCATACCCTTATCCCGCCTGCGGCAGGGTCGGGTCTGCGGGTTCCAGCCCTCCACCTCAAACACTGCCATACCCTGCTCCCACGTCTACTTCGTCTCCCCCTGCTGGGTGCTGCCGACCACATGCATTCCTGAAATGGAACTAACGATCTCCTCCTCTTCTCCTCTCATTACGTGTGCATACCATCTCACCCTATTTTCCTTCATTTCTTCGGCGATGACTAAAAGTCTCATTTCTAATTTTATCAGCTCTCCACACCCCACTCATGTACCGCAGCATTGGGTCTACGTCAATTTGGCGCATGACAATTTGGCGTATGGCAATTTGGCGTAGTTAATTTGGCGTACGACAATTTGGCGTACATACAAATTTGGCGTACATACCGATCTCTTGGGTGCCCAAATTTGTTCAAAATTGCAACGGTCATAACAACATATTTCAACAGTCATAACAACAGTCATTGCAATGACTGTTATGCCCACGCGTTGATCTAGGATGGGGTTTTTGGGGTTGCAACCCCTCCCATGCCCATATAAACTTATATTTGCATAAGATGTGAGGTTTAGCGCAACCCCCCCTGCATTAACTAACCCCCCCGCGACGAAAATCCTGGATCTGCCACTGGTTATGACAGTTGAAATTTTGAACAAGAGATCGGTATGTACGCCAAATTGTCGTACGCCAAATTTGTATGTACGCCAAATTGTCGTACGCCAAATTTGTATGTACGCCAAATTGTCGTACGCCAAATTTGTATGTACGCCAAATTGCCATACGCCAAATTGTCATGCGCCAAATTTGACGTGATCCCCGCAGCATTCCCATCTCGGCTACTTGCATGCTGTTTACATGGCTCTTCGTCACTGCGCAGCAATCTTATTCCATATAGCATAGCGGGTCTAACCACTGCCCCGCAGAACTTCCCTTTCAACTTGATTGGGACCCTCCTATCGTACAGGACTGCGCTTCCCTGTCTCCACTTCAACAATCCCCATTGATTCTACGGGTCACATAACGGGTCCAGCACAGGACGAATGATGTTTTAATTTGATACAGACGATGATCAGTTGCCAACCTAGAAGTATCATTGTGTGGGTGCTCTGTACACGTAGACTATTTCATTGACGAGTGAATGCTTCTGAGAAGTTGCCGACAAAGTGGGACAAACGGGCGTCCCGCCGAGACAAGAGAAGGATTGCGGGACATGGTCTGAAATCGGGACGTATGGTCACCCTAGTATTTCCCAATCTTTTTGGATTGGCCTGCACCCTAGACGAATGCCAGATTAATTCCTCTAAACGCTGGAGATGTCATTTGAACCACTTCCATTCTTGAATTCACTTCGTGGCGAATAGTTAATTGATTTACAAAATATAATATGAAATTTGTTTGTTTCTTTTCAGAGTTAGGAGTTCAAGTATTAGAAGTTTTCATTCACTCAAAGAATTAAGGTACAGTCTCTCCTATTATTAATCAGTTGATTTGGGGGATGTTCTAGTGCCGATTTAATAGAGCCTTTTGCTCCGGGGCCCCTGGACAAGTGCCGATATATGTCAATTAACTTGCCTTCAGTAAATTGGCTTCTACTACGCAGTAATGGACTGAGGGGCCCGTAATAAAGTTAAGACTGCTGTGGCTGGTGCTCAGCATTTTTTCCGTGTGCGACCTGCGTTTTCACGTCATTAGCATCCACAACTGCTCTCTCCAATGATTTGTCTTTGATGCCACGAATCTTAAAGCCCTTAAATATCAGTTATAAAATGGCTTAGGGACAAGTGCAAATGGGTTATACTGTTAATCTAAATATGCAATTTGACATGATTTAGATCTGACAATATTTCTAGCAGTCAGGTCAAGTGAAAGTGTCCATGTTCGACTAATAAATCATGATTATCTGACCGGACACAACCCCTGGAATGCTTATTGAAATTGCATGCTGTTAGTTAAGGTATCTGGGGAGCTCAAAAAAGAAAAATCGGCGTTACCCCTTTGAATGTCTATTGTAATATGAAGCTGAATTTGGGTTTTGCTTTGTTAGTGTTTAGGGCCCTTTAACTACAAGGTCAGTACAGCCCCGTCCGCTGCATAGTTCTAATGCAGAGACTGAACAGAGACACTACACTAATGCGTCAATTTTTGGGTATTAGTGGTACACAGTTTTCCCAAGCAGTCACCCATGTAAGTACCAGCTAGAGGAACATTTCGAACCACTAAGGAACATTCCGTAATAGACGAGCGGCTGCATTGCATTGGACACACCAGTTCTCGTCTGATCACTGAAGTTAAGCAACTCAATCCCAGCTAGTACTAACATGGGTGGCGGATTGGGAAAACTGGATACTGCTGAGACCCGAAATTCGTCGCATTAGCGTAGTCTATGCAGTCTCGGCATTAGAACTACGCAGTGCACGGAGCTCTAATTGTGGCTGTAGTTGATGGAGCCCTAAAACACCCAAGAAATATATAAGTAATAGGCATTGCCTGCAACGGGAGGCTTTCTGAATTCTGTACATCTTAATACAAACCTCTAGTTCACTGGTTGCCAACGTGGGCGATATTGCTCCCTAGGGGGCTGATAGTAGCCTCGGGTGCATTTCTGGGCGTTTTGTTAAAATTGAGAGTGGTAAAAACATGAAGAAAGAAAAAATAAAAACTATCCATGCATGTTTCACCATAGGGTGTTCCACTTGTGTACCATATATAGAGTAACATTATTTCCTGGAAAACACACAAAATTCAAGTAACTATAGCAGTTTATCCTTTTCATGAGGATCATTCTTATTTTTTATTTTCCTGTTATCCTTTGTTATGTTAATTTTCTATGTAATTCACATGTTACTGAGATTGAGTTTGATAAATAACACAGGTCTGCGATGAAAAAATTGTCTTCGAAACAATTATTGTTTTTTACAGTTTTAAGGATGCTGATTACTAGAAAAATAATTTAAATGTTCTATCACGTACAGTTTAATAAAAAATTCAATTTTTAGAAATTATTCATGTCATCATGTATTCATATGTATTCATGTACTTATTAATGTTAGATGGTGTATATACGGTAAATACAAGCCAAGAAATAGTATGCTATTATTTATGGTGGACTATTGTCTAAATGTCTCTTGGACAGGATAGCTTGGCCCTTGAAATAGGTGGCTGAAGGATGATAGGATTGTTGGCCATTCATAAAGGAAAGAGGCAGTGGTGGATCCAGAAGCAGATCAAGGTGGAGCACTTCAAAAAAGTGCACCCCAAATACAGTATTTTTAAATATTCAGAATCCCTTACTATAAATCTAGCTAGCAAGTACAATAGGTCGTCTCTTGCCCCTTACACAATGTCCTATCTTCAGTGGTTTAGCCAACTACGGATTTGATTGCAACTGTTGGACTTGCAGTATAGAAATGTGGATAGCAATGTAAAAATGCCTCATCAGTTGCACCCCATTGAGGCGCTGAGGGGTAGCAATTGCTGCATTGCTCCCCCTCTGGATCCGCTCCTGGAAAGAGGCGTTTGTCAGTGTCTAGGCAGCTGGTGTTTGGCAGATCAGACAAAACACTATTGCACTGGTTGGTGGAAGTTGTACATAAGAAAATGGTGATGTGTGGGGTGGATGGGGACCTGGTTGGAGATAATTGGGAGTGAAGAGATGCAACTCGGACATCACCCAGCCGCAGACAGGGAAAGGGTATGATGATGAATGGATGTGTGTGGTATGGTCATGTAATGTGAAGAGGAAAGGAGAAGCATGGGGGATAACCAAAACAAATTTGGCATTAGTTTGGAGGTAGGGGTCTACGTCAATTTGGCGTACATACAAATTTGGCGTGTGACAATTTGGCGTACATACAAATTTGGCATGTGACAATTTGGCGTACATGCAAATTTGGCGTGTGACAATTTGGCGTACATGCAAATTTGGCGTGCGACAATTTGGCGTGCATGCAAATTTTGGCGTGCGACAATTTGGCGTACATGCAAATTTGGCGTGCGACAATTTGGCGTACATGCAAATTTGGCATGCGACAATTTGGCGTACATGCAAATTTGGCATGCGACAATTTGGCGTACATGCAAATTTAGCATGCGACAATTTGGCGTACATGCAAATTTGGCGTGCGACAATTTGGCGTACATGCAAGTTTGGCGTGCGACAATTTGGCGTACATGCAAATTTGGCGTGCGACAATTTGGCGTACATGCAAATTTGGCGTGCGACAATTTGGTGTACATGCAAATTTGGCGTGCGACAATTTGGCGTACATACCGATCTCTTGGGTGCCCAAATTTGTTCAAAATTGCAACAGTCATAACATATTTCAACAGTCATAAGTCATTGCAAGGTAATGGAACAATGAATGCCTAACATGACTGTTGTATAGGTCCCTAATGGCCTTTGAAGTCTGTGGGCCCTAAAGACCAACAAAGAAACCCAACTGTGTTATACTGGACCGTTGAAATGACTGTTATGACCATGTGTGGATCTAGGATGGGGTTTTTGGTGTTGCAATCCCCTATGCACATATAATCTTATATTTGCATAATATGTGAGGTTTAGCACAACCCCCCTGTATTAGCTCAACCCCTCCCTCCGTATTAGCTATTTCCCCCCCCCCCAAAGAAAGAAGCGGCGAATTGCATTGGACACACCAGTTCTTGTTGGATCACTGAAGTTAAGCAGCGCAACCCCAGCTAGTACTGACATGGGTGGCTGCTTAGGAAAACTGGGCACCGCTAGTACCCAAAAATTGTCGCATTAGTGTAGTGTCTGTGCAGCTTCTGCATCTGAACTATGCAGTGGACGGGGCTCTAATGACCTTGTAGTTGAAGGGCCCTAAAACACCAACAAACAAACAACAAACCCCGAAGAAAAACCTGGATCACCCACTGGTTATGACAGTTGCGATTTTGAACAAATGTTTGCACCCAGGAGATCGGTATGTATGCCAAATTGTCGTACGACAAATTTGTATGTACGCCAAATTTTATGTACACAAAATTGTCATTTGCTGAATTTGTATGTACGCCAAATTGACTATGCCAAACTGCCATATACCGAATTGTCATGTGCCAAATTGACGTGATCCTGGAGGTAGGTAGTAGTGGTAAGCCTAGACCCAGTGACAGAGCCAGGGGTGGATCAGGGGGAAGCATTTCAAATAAGTGTACTCCTAATATTTCTAAATATTCAGAATCCATTGTTATAAATCTAGCTAGCAATTCAACAGGTGCTCTACTGCCCCTCAGGCAGTGCCCTCTCTTCAGTGATTTAGCCAACAGTGGACTGCACTGCAACTATTGAACTGGTGGTATAGAAATGAGGATAGCTGTGTGAAAATGCCTCATGAGATACAAAGGTGAATCATGCATCAGTTTAAATACCGGTTTATCTCCTGTATAATATGCACTTTTTTTCCCCAAAAAATTGGATGCAAAGTCTGGGTGCATATTATACATAGGTGTAAACATTTCAGCCATTATCAGAGAACATTAAACATGCATAAAGAATACTGGATAATCCATTGAAAGCACGAAGAGATATATTTGCTTATTAACCTCATTTAACTTCTATTAGATGATGTCTTGAGTTAGTTTTATAAATATAATATTTAGCTACCTACACTTTATTTACCTTCACGCCATAGATACAAGTGCTTGTATATTAATACAAGTGTAACCATAGATATAATAATACTAGCAAACTGGTATAAAAAGTTAACAAGTTCTGTAACAAAAATGAATATTCTAAGTTCATTTATGTCCAACAGTACTGATATTAAAAGCCTAAAAATTCTTCACAATCGTTATCTGAAATAATTGGGAACTGGCAAACTTAACCTGCATATTATACATGGGCATTAATATTTTTCTTTAACTAAGTCTTAAAACTTGGGGTGCATATTATACACAGGTGCATATTATACACGAGATAATATGGTATGTGCCCCATTGTGGCACAAGGGGGAGAAATTGCTGAATTGTTCCCTATCATGGATCCGCCACTGTCTGGAACCCACTGACCCACCCCTGCCACAGATGGGATAAGGATATGATGATAAAGCATAAGAGATTACTGTTGTGTGGGACAGCAAATGCATGAACAGGCATCTTTGAATGTTCTATACAATGGATTTTTGGGTTGATATCGAATCGAAAGGCTGGCTGCCTATGGTTGAAAAATTATAATAAAACAATGGATAGAGACCATCCATGGGCCATCATGCATCAAGAAATATGATAGCTTCAGAAATACCTGCATGTAAAAGCATGTGTTTGCCTCAATTCTGTTTCATTCAGTATGGGTACCCTTGTTACTGAACAATGTGGAACTTTCTGGATATTGATGTAAGGGTTAAAAAGTGATCTCAAGTAACTCCACAAGAGGAAAATTAAATCATTATGTATCTGATCATTACTAGACTTATAATATAAATGTAAAGTATGTATTTGTGGAGGGATAAAATGAAAATCGAAGCATCAAAATACTGCAATTTCCTTTATATCTTCCAAACTATGAAAATGTTTTAAGAGCCTTACGCCTTACGTGATAAAAAAAAATTGAATTGCGTTTTTGGAATCAGCACACCTAATAACATAAAAATCAGTTATCAAAAGTAAAACAATTTTTAAAAAGTATTTTTTTTTTTCAGGCCTGTGTAATCTTAAAATTTCAAGCAGGGCCAGCCTTCCAGTGAGGAGTATGGGCAGCCATCCAGGGCCTCCGACTGATTAAGGGCAATATTAACTTCTGTAGAATATAATTGTGTTTCACTATATCTTCTGCCTGTTCACTTTAAATTAGATTTCCATTGGGGTGTTGAGTAATTTTTTCCTGAAGGGGCGGTGGAACAAATGATTTTGGGAACCTGTGTTGTAGGTCAGTGGTGGCAAACCTTTTTGAAGACGAGTAACACTAAAGCCGGTCACACACTATCCAACTTGTCGGGCTGACAGTCGGAACAACCAACTTGGAGGTAGACTACACATTGTCTGACAGAATAACTCCATGTGAAATTTAAGAATTTCAAATATTTAAGATGGCGTTAGACACTTGCATTGTTCCATCATCATGAAAACTTGCTAACATGGTGCCAGTTTTCAAGTCGGGGGCACAGCAGACCCTACGTGCTATGGACCTGTTTCATTAACAAGTGCTATATCCAAAATTTTTGAGCATATCTTATTCTCGTCTATAATGGGATATCTGGAAAAGAAGGGCATCCTTAGTAATAACCAGCATGGGTTTAGGAAAGGGAGGCCATGTGACACCCAAATGGCTTGCCTGATGGATTATATTCTAAAGGTTTTTAATAACAGAAAGCAGGTTGATGTTATATTCTTGGACTTTCAACATACTTTTGTCATGGTATCCCATGATAAGCTGGTCTGGAAAATGTCCAGCTTAGGGTTACTCAATGGGTAAGGTCCTATCTGCTTGATAGCAACAGAGGGTCCTTTTCAAGGGTAGTGATCTGAATGGAAACCAGTCACATGGTCACGTGGTATTGGGCCCTTTGTTGTACATTCTCTATGGGAACGATGTAGGACTTGATATTAATTCCTTCCTTGAACTATTTGCAGATGACACATGTACTGCTCAGGTGTTAGATGATGGGTTATCATCCTGTGCACAATTACAACAGGATCTAGGTAACATTTACAATTGGTGTGTAAGACGGGAATTTGCCTTTAAACCTGCAAAAGTGTAGGATACTCAAGATATCCAGATCTAGAAATTTACTTGATTTTGATTACTACATAAGTGGAGTGAGGGTTGAGAGGGTTGTGGCCCATAGGCACCTTGGAATTATTTTAAATAGTCAAGGTAACTGGAAGGATTAAATTGGTAAAGTGATTGGGAGGGCTGGTCAATTCCTCCATCTGATAAGTAGGGTCCTCAGGGACAGCACAAAGGAGGTAAAAGAAACAGCATATATTTCAATGTTATGCCCAATTTTGGAGTATGGTAGTCCAATTTGGTTTCCCTTCAGGCAGGACTTACCTGAGGAGATTGGAGGGATCAAAAGGAGGGCAGCAAGAATTGTAATCCACAGATTTTCTAGCAGGGAGAGTGCGTCTGACATGATTAAGGGAACTAGGGTTTGGAGACACTAAGCCAGCAGCATATATCTCACATCATTAGTCTTTTTATCAGACTGCTGCTGCTGGGGTGCAATGGACCTCTGGTTGGAAGGTGATTACGTCACAGACAGACTCGTACTACTGTTTTTTTTTTACCAACATCCATTTGATAATGGAATAGCCTTGGAGAGGGTAAAGTGGTAGGCTTTCTCAAAGGAAAGCCACCATTGATAGTATTGTGGGGGGAGGCACAAGAATTATAGCTTAGGGTTTTAGGAGTTTTATGGTATCATATGTAAGAATGAGAGTCTCTCCACTGCCATATTGGCCAAAGAAGGCTGCTTGCAGTGTAGTGAATTAGAATTCGTCATTACAAAGGTGATTTTTGAACACCTCTATCAAAATGGCAAAGATTTGGCACTGCATTAGCAACCATCTCGATGTCTCGATCTCGATTACCACACTTCAGTACAGCATATAGTATGCCAATTGTAAGCAATTCCTAACCCTTTTCCCGCCCATGGCAGGGTCGGCTACCCATCTAGTCCCTCTAAATGGACACATGGTTGGCAGATTGGGCAGTGATTTTCCACAGCTGGCTGCCGATCAAAGCTGCAACACCTATGCTTGTTTATCGTTGGTCTACTGTTGGATTTTGAGGAATTCCACCAACGGCAGGGGGCGAGCCACTTATCACGGGAAATTTGCTTCATCTTCCCGTTACATAGTATTGAGGGTTCTTTTATGCCCAACTGCCAGGGCCGGTCCGTCCATAGGTTCAAAGTGTGCAAAGAACGCGGGAGGCTGCCCTGATGGGGTGGCCGGCCGCCTTCTCCAACTTACAAGTAACACGAAACTTTTAATGCTTTGATGCTTCAGGAAAGAATTCCGCCTCCGTGGCGCAGTGGGTAACGGGCTCAGTAACAACGTCAGTGGTTCTATTATCGATACTAAATCGTGTTGGTTTGGTCTCTTTCGGGTGAACGAGGTCCTCAAGTACGTCTTCCTTTGGCTGAGAAGGATGAGAAGTAAAACCGAGGTCCCGTGTGGTGTACTAATAGCTTTGGCACACGTAAAGGAACCCTCTGTTCTATGCAAAGGGCAGATGAGGCAAAATATCCAGGTGTAGGATGCCCCAACAAATAGTAGACAGACGATAAATAAGCACAGGGGTTGCAGGTTGGCTGTGGAAAACCACTGTCCAATATATACCCCCCCCCCCCCTTGAATCCGTTCAGAGGGACAAGATGAGTACCCGACACTGCCATAGGCGGGGAAAGGGTGGAGTTGCTGTTGCTTGGCAAATAAGAAAATGAAAATAAAATAACGATTTCTTTACTCAAACAAATCAATGTTAACTTGTAGACATTAAGGAAAGTAAGTGAGAATATTATGAGGAGGGCGGCCTCGACATAATTGCACGCGGGCGGCCAAACCTATAGGACCGGCCCTGCCAACTGCCATCGTACACCACATGGGACCTCTGGTTTTACTTATTATCTTCAGGTAGGTGCCCTCAAGGCATCTATCGCCCAAAAGAAGCCAACCCACTCCAGTCTAGTATTGAACCTAGAGCCACTAACAAAATTCCCAAGCATGCTGCCCATTGTAAGGGTATTATTGTAGCATGACTCCGCATTTCAGAAAATGTGCCACTAAATGGTAGTTTTACATACCATGCTATGATAATACCGAAGATTTTACCAAATATGTTACAATAATGCCCACCCGAGGTCCCGTGGGTAGGCCTTATTGCTTTAGTATGCAGCCACGAAGCTATATGGCCAAGCTACCATGTTTTCCCGATAATAAGCCACTGTCTTATTTCAATTTTGGTGCCGAAATAAGCACTAGGGCTTATTTTCGGGGAATGTCTTATTCTTTTCTATAATATACGCAGTGGGTAGCACGCTCAGTAACGGCATCAGTAGTTTTTGGTTCGATACTGGACCGAGTTGGGTCGGATTTTTCCAGCAAAAGAGAAGCCCTGAGTGTGCCTTCTTTCAGATGAGAAGTAAACCAGGGTTCTGCGTCACGTATGATGAGCAAAGAACGATGAAGAACCCTCTCTATTATGGAACGGGTAGGGGATGCAAAATTTCCAGGTGTAGGACCTCACCCCCTGGGTACAGTGGAATGTCCCAACGAATGGTAGAGAGATGATAAAAAGGATATGGGTTGCAGCTTTGGTTTGCAACCGGCTGAGGGAAAACACTGTCCAATATATCGCCCTTGAGTCCACTCAGAGAAACAAGATGGGTACCCTCCCCTGCTACCTGTAACCTAGCCCTATTCTTTTTAGCGAGTAGTAAGAACAGTAGTATTCATGCTCATTGCTTCAGAAAGTCCCTCCTAGGAAGGCAGCACTGATTAAACGACTTGTCTGTCGTCACCTACGTATGAGCATTGGCAGTGACGGCACATTTCTAAGATTCCTGAGATTCGCTGCTCTATACTCACTACTCCCTTTAATGAAATCACCCTATCAGATGCAAGAAACAAAAACGGATGTGCTCTTTGCCTTAGGGCTCTCGTAGGGCTTATTTTCGGGGAAGGGCTTATATTAAGCACATCCTGAAAAATCTTGGTAGGTCTTACTTTTTGGGTAGGTCTTATTTTCGGGGAAACACGGTACGTGGGAAGCGCTTGCAAACTGGGAATGGCAATGCAATTTACCAGCCTTCATGGAGGCCGCTGACTCGTCTGGCATTCATGCATATGTGGCGTCATGCTACAATGTCCACTGCATGACCGATGAAGGGTGGCATGTTCACTGTGAGGTGGCGAAACAAAGAATGAAGCTTCTTTTGTTGGCCAGTTGGGCCAACCAGGCTACATACTATAAAATGTGTTGGATGATTGGGAGGTGGAGACAGAGGTTGGATGGTTTCATCCAACCAGTGGCGTCACTACGGGGGTGCGGGGAGTGCGGGCCGCACCGGGTGGCACCACTCGCCGCCATGACAATTGGGGTGACACCAAAGCAGAAGAAGCGGCTTTTTTCTGGAGAGGGGGGGTGATACCAACCCTAGCGACGCCACTGCATCGACCAACTTGCCCAACCGTCAGAATGATCGTGCAACAACCCTACAGACTACACAATCTGTTGGGTTTGTCGGGAGGTTGGCCCAACAAGTTGGATTTTGTGTGACCAGCTTAACACGAAATAAGTTGTCCGCGGATCAGGTACAAGCACTATTTAATTTTATTGATATAAGTAACTTATTATTAATAATGAATAAAGTTTATTAAGGAGCAAAAAGAGAACATCACCATCATCATACCCTGATCCCGCCTGTGGCAGGTTCGGGTCTCTGGTTTCTATCCCTCCACTCTTATTTACCTCCCTACCAGGTCCTCTTCCACCCCACACACTACCATATCTTTATGGACAACCTGCTCCCACGTCCGCTTCGGTCTCCCCCTGCCCTGCTTCCAAACACTTGCATTCCTGAAATGGACCTGACGAGCTCCTCTTCCCCTCTTCTCATTACGTGCCCGTATTATCTCTATCTAATCTCCTGGGAGCGGCGAGTTGCGTTGGACACACCAGTTCTCGTCTGATCACTGAAGTTAAGCAACGCAAGCCCAGTTAGTACTGACATGGGTGGTCGCTCGGGAAAGCTGGGTACTGCTAATACCCAATAATCGTCGCATTGGTGTAGTGGCTGTGCAGTCTATGCACTAGAACTATGCAGTGGACGGGTCTCTAATGACCTTGTAGTTGACGGGACCTTAAACACCAACAAACAAACAAACAACAACCTAATCTCCTTCATTTTTTCCACGATGTCCTCCATCCCCTGGCAACCTCTAATATACTAATCCCTAACTATCAGCTCTTGACACCCCACTCATTTACCGCGTCATTCACTTCGGCTACTTGCATTCAATTAACGTGGCTCTTCCTCACTACCTTACACAAGTGATCCATATAGCATAGCGGACCTAACCACTCATCATCATACCCTTATCCCACCTGTGGCAAGGCGGGTCCACAGGTCCATTGAGCATGCTCTGACTGGGGACACCCCAGTGAGGCGTCTGGAACCCACAGGAATATTGGCTGGTTGCCTTTGGGGGATGGACCCGCCGCGGTGGCGTAGTGGTTAGCACGCTCGGCAACTGCGTCAGTAGTTCTAGGTTCGATACTGCACCGAGGTGGGTCGGCTTCTTTCGGGTGAGAGAGAGGCCGTGAGTGTGCCTTCTTTCGGATAAGAAGTAGAACCGAGGTGCCGTGTGGGTGTACGATGGTACTTGCACGTAAAAGAACCCTCTCTACTATGCAATGGGTAGATGAGTCAAGAAATTCCAGGTGTAGGAACTCGCCCCCCCTGGCGTCGGTAGCATTCCCCAACGAACACTAGACCGACGATTAATAAGCGTAGGGGTGCAGCTTTGGCCGGCAATCGGCTGCAGAAAAAAACTATGACCAATATATCGCCCTATGTCCATTCAGAGGGAGAAGATGGGTACCCGACCCTGCCATAAGTGGGAACAGTTAGGAGTTGCTTGCTTTCTGCTCTGCCTTTGGGGGATGCCGGTCTACCGCACTGTTCCAACACCGCATTATGCAACCAAAATATAAATTTTAGCTAATGAATTAATGCTTTGTTGGTTATAATACCGTGTCACCTATTCCACAATAACAAGTGCACCAGGACAGTGGTGGCGAACCTGTGACCAGGGCATCGAACCGGAACGAAACCGAAAACCTAAAACCGGTAAAACCGTTATTTTTGCTCGGAACGAAAACCGGAACCGAACCAAAAAAAATATCGCTCTTATCGGTTCGACGCCTGTGGAAAGAGGGGAGGCGGGGGCTTAAGGTGAATATGAAGAAGACTGAGTACCTAGCTTTGAATTTTAGTGGCCAGAGGCAAGGGGGTGAGATTCCTTGTGGGGTTGGGTGATACCAGTGGTGCAAGAGTTTCGGTATTTAGGATCCGTTTTCCGGAGAAACGGGGGATAGATTCTGACATGACCCCCATAGTATTAATGCAGGATTGCTGAAATGAAGACAGGGTACTGGGGTCCTGTGCAAAGTTCACATAACTGTCGTTAGGCCCGCTATGCTTTACGGCTCAGAGTTTTGGGAAGCTAGGAAGAACCTCAAGAGGCAGATGCAAGTAACTGAAATGCGTATGCTACGCTACATGAGTGGGGTGTCACGATCTGACCGAATCCAAAACGAGTACGTTAGAGGTAGCTTAGGAGTGGGAGACATCACAGAAATGATGAGAGAATTGGTTGAGGTGGTATGGGCATGTGATGAAGAGAGGAGTGGAGGAACTTATTAGGTCCATTACGGGACTGCGAGTGATTGGGGGCATCAGGGGTAGAGGAAGACCAAAATGGCCATGGGAGCAGGTGGTGCAAAGGGAGATGGAGGCATGCGGGGTGGAGGGGGACTTTGTGGGGGATAGACGGGAGTGGAGGATTAGAACCCGCAGACCCAACCCTGCCTCAGGCGGGATAAGTGTGAGATGATGATGGATATTTTAAGTATAATCTACTGAATTTTAAAATTATGTTTAATACATATTATTTTTTTTAAATTAATATTCGGAGTGAAACCGAAAACCATAAACCGGAAAAACCGATATTTTTACTGGAACGAAAACCATAACAGAACCGATATATTTATTTGACGTGAACCGTAACCGAAACCGGAACGAAAAAACATAACGGTTCAAAGCCCTGCCTGTGACCCACTGTGCAATTTCAAGTGACCCGAAAGTGAATCATCTAGTTCATCGTCTCATAAACAACAGACTTGAGAGCAGGTTATCCGTATGCAGGCCCGACCCTGCCACAGGTGGGACAAGGGTATTATGATTATGGTCTCTATTTGCTACTTTAATAAACTTCATTCATAAAATTAAATACTGGTAGTGCTTGTATCTGACCCGCGGACAACTTTTTGATTTTTTTCGTGTTATTGTGACCCGTCTTCAAAAAACTGTTCGCCACCACTGCATCAGGAGTCAGGCTCATGCCTGGCCTAACCACTAAAAGTAGCAAATAGAAATCAAACCTTAAACTAATATTGAAAATAAAACATATTCATTTTAGTTAATACATTAGTGTGGAATTAGCTGTTGTTTATGAGACGATAAACTAGAAACGATTCACGCTTGGTTCACCTAAAATTGCGCGGTGGGTCACAGGTTCGCCACCACTGCTCTAGGTGTAGGCACTTGAGGACGAAACCAAAGAAATTCTGAGTTTCAGTGCAGGAATGACTTGCACGACGAACTACCGCCATCTAGCTGGGCTTCTATGAAACGTTTTCTGAAAGTTACGTCGTCGGTTCGTTGTGTGAACTCGGCACCGAGTGGCTGTTTTGAATCATTTAATCTATGAACGTATTTCATATGACGTGCTAGGAAATAATCTTTTATTTTTAATTGTAATCGATAGCATAAAATTGTTGCTAACAAAAGTGATTAGGCCTGGTTCACACGGCAACCTATTCGATACGATATTTCTCGTACACGATTTTATCGAATAAGAGACAGAGTTTCACATGGCGACTATTCAATTCGAGTTTTCACGTATAGAGGGACACTGCAGGGAAGCACAGATAGTAAGTGAACTAACAGCCGTCATCACGAATGCACGCATTCAAGGGGTCCACTTATTACAGGCCTGGGAGCGGCTTATTGCATTGGACACACCAGCTCTCATCTGATCACTGAAGTTAACCAACGCATGCCCAGCTAGTACTAACATAAGTGGCCGTTTGGGAAAACTGGGTACTGGCTAGTGTCTGTGCCGTCTCTGCATTAGAACTACGCAGTAAACGGGGCTCTAATGACCTTTGTAGTTTAATGGCCCTAAAACAGCAACAAACAAACAATTACAGGGCAGTGGTTGAGCCAACTATGCTATATGGATCAGTGTTGGGCAGTGAGAAAGACTCAGGTCAACAGAATGCAGGTAGCTGAGATGCGACTGCTGCAGTACATGAGTGGGGTGTAGAGAGTAGATAGGATTAGGAATGAGTATAATAGAGGTAGCGTGGGGGTGGTGGACATCACTGAAAAAGTGAGAGAATAGATTGCAGTGCTATGGGCACGTAATGCGAGGAGATGAGGAGCTCGTTAGGTCCATTTGAGGAATGCAGGTGGTTGAAAGCACACGGGGCAGGGAGAGACCAAAGCAGACGTGGGAGCAGGTTGTCCATAAGGATATAGCAGTGTGAGGGGTGGACGGGGAACTCGTGGAAGATAGATGGGAGTGGAGAGCTAGAACCCACAGACTCGACCCTGCCACAGGCGGAATAAGGGGTTGATGATGAGGCAGGTGCACAAGCATCCCACATTTCAAAATCTGGAAAATTTTTTGCTAAAGTTTCTTTTCTGACTTAGTACGGGGAAAAAGTTTGGTCGTGTGAACAGCACAATAGCAAAATAAGTGCCACTGCTTCTCGTATTCGAGAATCTCGCATCTCAGTGACAAGTTTGGTCAGTATACGGGAAAATTTTTTTCTCGGGAAACCTTTTTTCTCGTATTCGAGATTTCCCCGCATCGCCTCCATCTGAACAATCCCATATGGTTTTAATTGTCACTTCTTTATTCGGGGGAAAAACTCGTATACGGGAAAAACATTGCCATGTGAACGAGGCCTTATTTTTGTCTTGTATTTGTCTGCCATCTAGTGGAAACTTCCTCCACCAGCGGCCATACAAATTGCTTCCGCACCCGTGATAGACTTCCTCTCCCGCGGATGCTTTCAATTACCTCCATTCCCTTAATGTGACTAATCAGCTCCTCTCTCCTTGTAACATGCACACACCATAATCATATTCTAACCCCGTCTGTGGCAGGGTCAGGTCTGAGAATTTTAGCCCTCCACTCCCGCTGTCTTCAAACAGGTTCCCGTGCACCCCATATCCTTACATATAACTTTGCTCCCACGTCTGCTTTGGTCTTCCCCTGTGGCGAGTACTTCCAATAATCTGCATCCCAGTTATGGACTTAACGAGCTCCTCCGGCCTTTCTCCTCATTACATACACCATTTTAATTTTTCTCTTATCTTTCCGCAATGTCCTATCTCACCTCGGTAGCGTGGTGGGTATCGTGCTTGGTAACCGGGGGGGGGGGTGCAATGCAGCAATTGCTCCCCACCCCTCACTACCTCAATGGGGCGCATATTTCAACTGCTGCACGATTCAACTTTGCAACTGCTAAGGCATTTTTGGATTTGCTATTCACATTTCTGTACTGCCAGTCCAGTCTGCAGTTGCCTAAACCACTGAAGACAGGACATTGTCTCAGGGGCAGTAGAGAACCCATTGCAGTTGCTAGCTAGGTTGATATTAAAGGTTTATTCTGAGGCGCACTTCTTGAAGTGCTCCCCTCCTGATCTGCCCCTCTCGGTACTGCGTGTCCATACCTTTCCAAGCGTTTCCATATCTGTCGAAACCTTTTGAAACCTGTCTTAACTTGTCAATCTCCCAAAATCTACCCATACTTGCCCATATCTTTTCAAACATCCACAATGCTTTCCTATCCCGTTCTAACCTCTCCAGACATGTTCAAAGGTGTCTAAACTTGTCCGGGCATGTCCAGACCTGTCAGTGCTGTTTGGTGTTGTCAAACCCTGTCGTAACCTGTTAGAACGTGTCCAAATCTCTCCAAATTTGTCGTAAACTGTCCTAACCTGTCTTTCTCCGTATTAACCTATCAAAGCGCATTCCAAACCGTCCAAATTCAACAAACCCGACTCAAAACAGTTGTCTTGCCCAAAAAAGTTTTGAAGTTTTCCATGCATGCTAATTTATTGAAATAACTTCAGGCTGATGTGTGAATCAGGATGAAATTTATCCTTCTGAAACGCACCACTTTTCCAGGCCCTTTTTTCCCAAATTCTTATAAACATATGCTGTACATTGTATACTTTCTAATATTAACGGAACATCATCATACCCTTATCCCACCTGTGGCAGGGTCGGGTCTGCAGGCCCACTGAACATGCTATGATTGGGGGCACCCCAGCCAGGCTGGAACCCGCAGGAAATATTGGCTAAGTTGTCTGTGGGCAGGGTCCACTCTAGCGCTTACGTCGCCCCGGACAAAAAGACAAATTGCCGCCCCTTAAGAATATAATGCAAGTTCAAGCAACAGTTTTTCTCACATTTGCAGCCAAAATGGCGCCCCGGACAAATGTCCGGGTTGCACCCCCTTAGAGCAGGCCCTGCTGTGGGGGGATGCCGGCCTACCTCACTGTTCCAACACCGCATTATATAACCAAAATAGAAATTTTTGGCATGGAAAGTAATGCTCTGTTGGTTATAATATTGCATGGTGTCTGACCTGTTGCACAATAACTATAATGGAACAGGAGTCGAGCTCATGCCTTCTAATATTAACAGACGCTCAGGCGGCGGTGCGCTCGGTTACTGCGTCAGTAGTTCTCAGTGCAATACTGGATCAACGTGGGTTGGCCTCTTTTGGGCAAGAGAGAAGTGTCAAGTGCACCTTCCATCAAATGAGAAGTAAAAGCCGCAGTCCTGTGAGGTGTGTAAAATGTCGTTTGTGCATAAAGAAACCCTCTCTAATGCCTAGTTCCGTATAACCGCACTTCAACGCTAATCACGTCGCCACTGATGACATTTTGATGACGTTTTGTGCTAGTGCGTTATGAAGGACCGCCAGCGCAATTCCTTAAGTGCAGCGCTTTATTTGGAGTCACCACACGCCGCCATCATGTCTTACATTATCCTCTGCCATTTTTGAAGCAGACAGCTCAACCGCCAGCCAATCAGAACGCAGCGTGATGTGCGGGACGCTACCGTCCCGCATAGCTGCTCTGCGACACCCCAAGTAGCAGTGTGACGTCACCATTTTTTGTGCTGTGTCGTCTGGTTCAACGGTAAAAGCGTTAGCGCGTGGGTATACGGAACCAGGCATAAGTTTGCCATTCGTAGATGAGGCGAAATTCTCAGGTGTAGGAGATCGACTCCAGTGTCAGTGGAGCGACCGATCGAATTGTAGACCAAAGATAAATAAGTATAGGACCGTGGTTTCCAACCCGGGAGGTGCGACTCCCAGGGCAGGCGCGGACTGTTGTCAGGGGCGGCGCCAGTGGAGAGCATGAAAAGTACTGCAGTGCACTGCTAGTCCTTCTACAGTTTGTAACGTCTCACCGTATTTATTCTAATAAACGGCGCGCCGGCTTTTTTGTTGCGCCGTTTAATGAATGGCGCTGTCTATTATTTTTTTCCATATATAAATGGAAACTTTTTAGCCAGACAAGTTGATCCCATTAATTTTGATTTTTTTGCTGACGCCACTCTCGAATCTGAATTCATTGTCAAAATGAAATTGAGAAAAATAATCAATGGTTCATTTAAAATGTAAATCCTTATCCTAGATTCAGATAACTGTAGAGGCAGAAATTCCCAACAATTTAAATGCTAAAG
The DNA here is from genome assembly GCA_013389805.1 of Trigoniulus corallinus. Classification (NCBI taxonomy): domain Eukaryota; kingdom Metazoa; phylum Arthropoda; class Diplopoda; order Spirobolida; family Trigoniulidae; genus Trigoniulus; species Trigoniulus corallinus. Next base: position 22,340,113 of record JAAFCE010009126.1, on the reverse strand, counting down.
AATACTTACTCGTTGAAACTTTTCTTTCAACAATATCTGCACCAAAGCTTAGTTTACACGAGCAAACAACTTGTGCAAGTACTTCCGATGGTAACTTGTGCAAGAGTTTACATGGGTAGCAAAAAATGCGTGCAAGTAGTGTCTGAAAAAAACTATCTGGAGAGCACTTGCCAGCAAGTTATTGCACTGATGTTCACACCATATAGTGGATAGTGTGATTGCTTGCAATACTCAGAAACAGCAAAAAATATATCATTATAGTAAACAATTTGAAAGATTTTAATGTTGTGGTTAAATGCAAATGAGTTTTTGCTCTTTATGCACCGCATAGACTACGGCTTTTCCTGCACTTCCTATGGCCATTTAAACTTTACATAGTTGCTACACAGGGGTACAGGAGTGCCCCATCCATCCTTATTCGAATAATGAAAAGCAATTAAACACCCATCTGTGACTTATTAGGAAGTTTTACCTGTCATGTGAAAATACTGTGAATCACATTGCGCCAGGGTCACCTACAGAACACAGAAGACGAAGAAAAACCCTGGGGTACGCCAGTACCTCTGTTAGGGCATGAGCCTGATTCCTTATTTCAATAGGTCAGAGACCATGCAATATTAAAACTGACAAAGCATTAATTTACCTGCCAAAATTTATATTTTGGTTGTAAAATGTGGTGTTGGAACAGTGGGGTAGGCCGGCATCCCCCACAGACAACCAGCCAATATTCTTGTGGGTTCTAGACGCCTGACTGGGGTGTTCTCAGTCATAGCATGTTCAATGGATCCACGGACCCGACCCTGCCACAGGCTGGATAAGGGTGTGATGGTGGTGACACCAGTACCCCTGTGTAGCATTAAAGGGTTAAACATTAAAAAAAATTCAAGTTAACTTGCACAATCACTTCCAGACAGTTTTGAACGCGCCGTTTATTACTGGGCCTGTTTATTATTTTTTTCACCTGAAAGATGCGCCGGTTAATGGAGGGCGCCGTTTATTACAGGGCGATGCTAATTAGAATAAATACGGTATTTATGTGAAACGGACTTTTCGGCACTGGCTGCAAAGAAAACCAAATATCGAACCAGGTTTGAAGTAGAAAAAACAAGGTACGACTGGCACTCTCCACATTGCCCCCAAGATTTGATCAACTTTGTGCCGATAAACAGCAACCCTTGATTTAAATTTTGATGCATTAGAAGTAGTTAAATTCCGGCTGGTGAAATTACTAATTTGATGTAAAACCACTGGAAACCACTGGTGTATGGGGGTAGCAGCTTTGTTCGGCACCCTGCTGTGTAACAGTACCGTGCAATATGTTGTCCGTGTGTTCATTTAGAGGGACAAAGATGGGCACCAGACTAATTTTGCAAAATTGCTATTGAATTGCAACGAAATAGGTCAACAAATATTTGAAAAAGCTGTGAAATACTATATAATAGGGGACCCTAAGTACCCCTCTGCCGGGCCTCACGAGTCAACTATGCACCAGGCCCCGCAAATCAGTTTTGCGCCTGGCCCCACTTTGTTCGGGCCGGGGCTGATGGACACAAATTAAAATCTGTTATTTAAAAAAAACTTTTATTTATTGTCAGTGTTTCAAAACTGCAAAAATGTTCTCTTTACCTACGGGTCATAGTTAATCGAGTGATGCGCAGAATCAGCTGACTTTTTTCTTCCATTTTTTTTTTTTTGGGGCCCTTCGGACTTGCCTCGGTGGCACAATAGAAAGCGTGCTCCATTTCTGCGCCAGGTTTTCCAGGTTCTATACTGGATCGGTGTGGGTTGGCTTCTTTCGGGCGAGAGAGAAAGATGCCTCCTTCAGATGAGAAGTAAACCCGAGGTACCGTGTGAGCAGGGGCGTCACCCAAGGGCGGATCCAGAGGCTGGCTCAGGGGGGGGGGGTGATTATGATTCTGAAGCAAATTGTAAGTTTCAGCCAGTCCGAATTCCCAAAGTAGCCAGGCGTTCGGCCTGGCCACGGGGGGGGGGTGATCACCCCTTCCCCCCCCGTGGATCCGCCACTGGCGTCATCCAGTGCGGTGACACCATGATGTCACCGCATCTTCTGCTTTGGTGTCACCCCGTTTCTCATGGTGCGAGTGGTGTCACCCGGTTCGGCCCACACCCTCCGCACCCCCTAGTGACGGTAGTGAGGTACGATGGCATTTGCACGTAAAAGGAACCCTCTCTACTATGCAACGGGTAGATGAGGTAAAATTTCGAGGTGTAGGAGTTCGTCCCTTGGCTTCAGCGGAGAGCCCCAATGAACGAAGATAAATAAGCATAAGGGTTGTGGCTTTCGTCGTCAGCCGGGTGTGGAAAAATACCGTCAATATGTCACCCTTGTGTCCATTCAGAGGGACAAGATGGGTACCCGACCCTGCTATAGACGGGAAAAGTGTTAGGAGTTATTTTGCCTGTTTTAGAGCCCTTCAACTACAAAGGTCATTAAGAGCGCCCAATCTGTTTACTGAATTTACTAATAGAGGGCCCTATCATTGCAGTTTCTCACATATGTGAAGTTGAATTTAAACTCTAGCCGTTCCGTGTATGTGTAATAGATGGCGCTATCGTTCTTGTTAATCCTTTTATGGTGGAATTCTGCGTTCCATTCTGCGTAGCCTCTTCAAGTAACTGTGATATTAGATTAGCATATTGCTTCGATTGTGGGATCCGTAATGTCGCAGACTATTGCAGATGTTCGGGCTCATTGGGCGTGAAATGGTAACCGTATTACAACATGAGGTTGTTTTAGCAAACACATTTAATGACGGCGTAGCACATTTCACAATATATCGTCTAGGTCGACGGACACGGCCCCTACGCCCTTTCACTTGAGCGAACCAAGAATGATTTGAAAGAACTGTTAAATTTTCCATTAATAAGACGTTAGCCTGATCCTTGAGTAATTAACACGTCAGAACGTTTTTCTGTTCACTAAATGTAATTAGGCAGATTTCAAATCAGGCATGCCAAGGAGAGAGAGATCAATTGGGCATGATCCCATTGCTGCATCGTAACTCATTAAAGAAGGTCACCAGAAGTTAAACTTGCCCCATTTATAAAATATTATTGGGTATGCTTGTAGTCTTTGTCACTGGCTCAGTGGTTGTTGGCAGGATAGAATCCTTAGCCTTAGCTTGAACCCACGGCGGCTTCCAGGGTAAAAGGAAGGCAAAGTGCACCTTGCGTACGACGTCACCTGCATGTAAAGAAGCGGGTCCTGCACTGGGTGGGAGTACAGTTGGTGGCATACGCGTCAATCTTCAACATTTCTGAGGGGGCCCACCTATGAGTCGTCCGCTTGGTCCATAATAGATTTACGTTACTGGAACCCTGGCCTGTTGCACAGTGATGCTTTGTTGTATTTTTCAAGCAGTCTACGGATGCACGACATCATGGTACGAGTCCAGGGCCTTAAGAGACAATGCTGCGTGGCTGGGTTAGTTTGCACTGTCCAGCGCTATTGAACTCTCCCACTGAGCTCACAAAGATGAGCCCACTGACCTCTGTGAGTGTGAGGTCACTATACCCAATACTATATAGTGTAGTACGACGTAAATTTCGACGGGAAAAAATTGGGGACAGAAGCACAAACTTCTACTAGCATGCTTGCAAAATTCGAGGGGAAACGAGAGCGGCGAGTTGCGTTGGACACACCAGTTCTCGTCTGATCACTGAAGTTAAGCAACGCAAGCCCAGTTAGTACTGACATGGGTGGTCGCTCGGGAAAGCTGGGTACTGCTAATACCCAATAATCGTCGCATTAGTGTAGTGTCTGTGCAGTATATGCATTAGAACTATACAGTGGACGGGTCTCTAATGACCTTGTAGTTGACGGGACCTTAAACACCAACAAACAACAACAACAATCGAGGGGAAACCATTTATGAGTAGCCCATCATCATACCCTTGTCCCGCCTGTAGTGGGGGTCGGGTCAGCGAGTTCGAGTCCTCCACTCCCGTCTATCTCCCACCAGGTCCCCGTCCACCCCACACACTCATGTCCTTACGGAAAACTTGCATCCACGTTTCTTTTTATCTCCCCTTGCACCAGGTGCTACCGACCACCTGCATTCCTGATATGCACCTGACGAGCTCCTCTTCCCCTCTTCTCATTACGTGTCCATACCACTTCAGCCTATTCTCCCTCGCTTTTTCGGCGATGTCCACCGCCCCCAGTCTACCTCTAATATACACATTCCTAATTCTATCTGCTCTAGACATGCCACCCATGTACTGTAGCATTCTCATCTCAGCTACTTGCATTCTATTTACGTGGCTCTTCCTCACTACCCAACACTCTGATCCATATAGCATAGCTGGACTAACCACTGCCCTGTAGAACTTCCCTTTCAACCTGATTGGTACCCTCCTATTGCACAGGACTCCGCATGCCTACCTCCATTCCAGCCACCTCCCATTGATTCTATGGGTCACATCTTAAAGTACTTTACCTCTTGCACCTTTTTCATCAATTCGCCCCTCAAACGTACGTCACCATTACTTCCCCATCCTTTCCAATTGAAAGCTAAATACTCTGTCTTTTTCATGTTAATCTTTAGCCCTCCCTTTTCTAACGCTCCTCTAATATCATTAAGTCCCTTCTCTACTTGTTCTCTGCAGTCATTAAGTTTTCCAATATCGTCGGCGAATGCAAAGCACTGAGGGGCCCATTCTCCTATTCCCGTCAGCAATCCTTACATAACCAGGATGAAAATGTGTGGGCTAAGTGCTGAAACTTGGTGCACCCCAACTTTCTCTGGAAAGCCCCAGTATTTCCCCAAGGTGTTCTTACCCTGGCTATGGAGCTATTATCATGTACCACGGGTAAGGCTGATGTTAAGGGCCCAAAGAATACTCAGAGACATTTTGAGGTTGATACCTGTTGTTTGCTTTAATAAAAACAAATATATATCCACGGTATGATGGGTGAGTAGTGGGTCAGAGACCCTACACAAAGCGATGCAAAAATTACACTCTTCAAGACTGACAGTTTCAAGATTCAAGGAAGGATTCACTGTTGAATTTAGACTGAATAATAATCAACTCTAGAAAATAAAAACTGTCTGACTGTCTCAAGACTGTTGAATGGATGAACATAGACTGATTGAAGAGTGATGATTAACTCTTCAAGCTTCCAAAAGAGCATGTCCTTCATGTGACACCACATCCTGAGGCCCTTGACTGTGGTTGGGCCCCTGTGACCAAAGGGTACCCATGACTTACTGCCAAGGGACAACTCAGGATGTCCCCACAAAAGGTTTTACAATTTTGACAGAGGTTCTATCGTTGTCCACAGGATGTGATGACAATAGGACCTGAAAGAATAATGACTTTTATATAACGAGACTTGCAGGGGTGTGTCTTTGGGGGCAGAGGAGTGTAAGGGATCGTGTCCCTACACTATCATACATACATATCCTGGAATATTCGAATTAACTCTTCTTCTACCCCTTTTTTGTAATACCTCCCAAACTACATGCCGTTGGACACTGTCATAGACCTTCTCCAGGTTGGTAAAGAAGGGATGGAAATCTTTCTTTGCTGCCCTATACTTTTCTATCACATCTATGAGTGGCCCCTATGAGCATAAAAATTCGGGGGGGGGAGGTGGCAAAGACGCGTCTCCTTGGTCCCTAATAGATTTATGCCACTGGTTGGTGGTAATAATGATGATTCTTGCCTTCTATTTTGGTCTCCCCATTCCAATTCTCCATAGTTCTCTTGCGCTGGGCTGCGTTTCAACGGGCCCCAAATTATTTACAAGCTGGAATTATCGAAACTTCTACGAAATTTGAAAGTGAGGCTGGAGAAATCGACGTTTAATGGAAAATGCTGATTGCCACAAATGGATGATTTAACCAAAGGTGTTAAAGACTTTAAAGAATGGCACTTGCAAGACAACTAATACACATTACGCATTTGCTCGTGTTATTCATTCGTTAAGCAAATAATTTCTCATATTTTGGCATTGTCTTTGTTTTCTTGGTGTTTTAGGGCTCTTCAACTACAAAGGTCATTAGAGCTTCGCCCACTGCGCATTTCGAATGCAAAGACTGCACAGACACCATACTAATGCAACGATTATTGGGTATTAGCGATATCGAGTTTTCCCACGCGGCCACCCATGTTAGTACTAGCTGAGGTTGCGTTGGTTAACTTCAGTGATCAGACTAGGACTGGTGTGTCCAACACAATAAACCGCGCCTTTGGCATTGTCACCATTCATTCGATTTAGTTGTCATCGTTGTAGATTATTCTATTCGTTTGCCAACTGCACCTGCCGACTAATTACTTTTCACCATGTTTCAGCCTGCTACTAGGAGCATCATGACTCATAAATCTGGCACCAATAATCTGATGCGAAATGCATTTCACTGACACGTGTTACTGTGAAGCTGTCAAGACTTTACTCGTTAAAATCATACGAAACAACAAACTTGAAATTATTAAGTCGTATCGGTATTTCTACGTTTTTGTCACTGATGAATTTTTGTATGTACAGCAATTAAAAATGAGCGATCAGAATTTATTGGTTTAATGTTTTAGACTTAATTACAATCAGTAATCAAATTCCAAGAAAAATTTCGTGAAAGGTTAAGGCAGAGTCGGGTACCCATCTTATCCCTCTGAATGGATACAAGGGATGTTTGCCCGCAGCCGGTTGCCGACCAAAGCTGCAACCCCTATGCTTATTTATCGTAGATCTACTATTCGTTGGGGATGGCCGGGGGGGGGGGTGGCGAGCTGCTACACTTGGAAATTGTGCCTCATCTACCCGTTGCATAGTAGATGGTTTTCGTAGGACCTCGGTTTTACTTCTCACGCGGAAAAAGGCGTACTCGGGGCATCTCGCCCTCAAAGAAGCCAGCTCCTAATGAGGTCTTCCTTCCCTGGTCTCATTTCGTGTCCATACCACGGCAACCTACTTTCTATTTTTTTCCGCGATGTCCATCATCCTCAGACTACCGCTAATACAGTATACTCATTCCTTATTTTATCAGCAAAATTATTTTGGGTTTCATCATTGGCAAGTGTGCCATAGGTTCACCACCCCTGCCATAAGCAGTAGGCACCGCCAGTTGGTGTCGCAACATGGTACCCTGCGTTTTACTTGGTACCTCTGCCAAGTGCTGTCAGTGTGCACCATAATTCGATACCGAGTGGGCGAATGTTGCCCTACATCAGTGGTGGCGAACCCTTTTTTGAAGACGGGTCACAATAACACGAAATAAAACCAAAAAGTTATCCGCGGGTCAGGCGGAAGCACTATTTCACTTTATGAATAAAATAATTATTGTTAATAATGAATAAATTCGTTTATTAAAGTAGCAAATAGAGATCATCCTAATAATACCCTTATCCCGCCTGTGGCAGGGTCAGGTCTGCGGGAACTAGCCTGCCAGGTCTCCGTCCACCCCATACACACTATGAGGCGATAAACTAGGTATGATTCGCCTTCGGGTCACTTAAAATTGCACGGTGGGTCACTTCGTCACCCGCGGGTTACAGGTTCGCCACCAGTGCCCTACATGTTAGGGAAAATGTTTTTTTTACCGTTTATTTGACGCGACACTCATCGGCATCATTACGGTACTTCTCCCCTAATGGCAGGCTGTTGTGGGAGTTACAGTTCTCTAATCCCTATTCACCACACCCAAGTGCCCTTCCACACAACGCTGTCGTTTGTCCTACTGTAGGTTTTCAATGTGGCTTTCTAGTGCAGAATGAGGTGAGCGGCTGTATGGCGTTGGACACCCTAGTTCTCGTCTGATCACTAATTTTGAGCAACGCAACCCCAGTTAGTAGGGAACGGTCAATTGAGTTGGACATACCAGTTCTCGACCGATCAATGAAGTTAAGCAACGCATCCCCAGCTAGTACTGACATGGGTGGCCGCTTGGGAAAACTGGGTACTGATAATATCCAAAAATCGTCGCATTAGCGTAGTGTCTGTGCAGTCTCTGCGTAAGAACTACACTGTGGACGGGGCTGTAAATGACCTTGTAGTTGTAGGGCCCTAAAACACCAACAAACAAACAACAAACCCAGTTAGTACTAGCATAGGTGACAGCTTGGGAAAACCGGGTACTGCTAATACCCAACAATCGTCGCATCAGCGTAGTATCTGTGCAGACTCTGCATTAGAACTACGCCGTGGACTGGGCTCTAATCCCTTTGTGCTCATCCCTAAAAGTTTTAAACAGTTTGATTTCCTTGTATTGGATAGGGAGTGAATCAGGCTTGACTATGACCTCTATTTATTGCCGGTAACATTGAGAGTTGAGTAGTTCCAATAAAGTATTTGGGTTTATTTGGGATTCTTAGGGAATCAGCACGGAGCACGGCATTTGTAACAAGAGCTTTTGTGAGAAAGAACCGAGTTGCCCTATCTGCATATTGATTATATGCGCGCTACAATAGAAAAGATCGTGGCGGAATAAGAACCTTAGTTGATTTATTATTTGATATTTGAAGCTTTTATTAATGACTTGAATTTTATGCTTTTTAAAAGAAGAGGTTGGTATCCTTACGATATGTATGATGTACGATGTAAAGTCGTGCACGGGATAAATGTTGGTAGTGACTGACAATTTGTGCAAGTCAGGGCTTATTTTTCGGCTAGGCAAACACGCCAATTGCCTAGGACCCCTCAAATAAGTCCATGCCATTAGAATCGGTACGAGTATTTTGATAGGGAGATTGGTGGAATGACTTTTCAAAAATTCCTCAACCTTATTCATTTACTATTGGGAGTTCTGGTATGAATCTTTGTCCATTGAAAGTCATTTGCTTTGGAAATTGTTACTGGGTCCCAAAGGCAGCTTTCTTTTCTGTTTGTGACCTTGAGCAGTTGTCCAGCAATCAGAAACCCTGAACCGCTGTCCATTGGCGTCAATGGGGGGGCTGCGGGCCGCACCGGGTGACACGGGAGCGGCGAGTTGCGTTGGACACACCAGTTCTCATCTGATCACTGAAGTTAAGCAACGCAAGCCCAGTTAGTATTGACATGGGTGGTCGCTCGGGAAAGCTGGTACTGCTAATACCCAATAATCGTCGCATTAGTATAGTGTCTGTGCAGTAAATGCATTAGAACTATACAGTGGACGGGTCTCTAATGACCTTGTAGTTGACGGGACCTTAAACTCCAACAAACAAACAAACAAAACGGGTGACACCACTAGCACCATGAGAAATGGGGTGATACCAAAGCAGAAAAAGCGGCTGTTATTGGGAGAGGGGGGGGTGACACCATCAGTGCCTTAACAGGGGTATGAAGCGCCGCCCCGTGGGAAGTGTCTAACTTTCGGTTGCCTGTAAGCGAATATTAACTAAAAACTTAAACATTTTGCGGCCCAAACCCAGTTGCGCCCGTGGCGACCGCCTTCTTCGCCACGCCCTCGTTACGACCCTGGACACCATGATATCACCGCACCGGGTGACGCCAACCCTAGCGACGCCACTGCCGCTGTCCAACAGTCAGAATTCCTCAACCGTTGTCCAGCTGTCGGAATCATTGAGCCATTGTCCACCAGTCGGAATCATTGAGCCATTGTCCACCAGTCGGAATCATTGAGCCATTGTCCACCAGTCGGAATCATTGAGCCATTGTCCCACCCGTCGGAATCATTGAGCCATTGTCCCACCAGAAGTAATCATTGAGCCATTGTCCCACCAGAAGGAATCATTGAGCCATTGTCCCACCAGTCGGAATCGTTGAGCCATTGTCCCACCAGTCGGAATCATTGAGCCATTGTCCCACCAGTCGGAATCATTGAGCCATTGTCCCACCAGTCGGAATCATTGAGCCATTGTCCCACCAGTCGGAATCATTGAGCCATTGTCCCACCAGTCGGAATCATTGAGCCA
>JAAFCE010009126.1:22303241-22323087 GCA_013389805.1 Trigoniulus corallinus | reverse complement strand
AAGTTTATCAAATTTATTTTTTTAAGTTTATCAAATTTATTTTTTTTTAAGTTTATGAAATTTATTTTTTTTAAGTTTATCAAATTTATTTTTTTAAGTTTATCAAATTTATTTTTTTTAAGTTTAGTGAATTCGCTTTTTAGCTTGTGAATTAGTTTAGTTTAGTGGGTTTTGTTTTCATTTTAGTGAATTCGTATTTTTTAGTTTAGTGGATTCATTTTTTTTATTTTAGGGAATTGTTTTTTTTATTGTAGTGAATTTGGTTTTAAGTTAAGGGAATTCATTTTCTTAAGTTTTATGAATAACTTGTCATGGGTCTCAAAATGTCTGACCGAAGTGTTTTGGCGATCTCCTTTGGTCAGACCAAACATGAGATTGTGGTCCAACCACAATTCACCAGGTCAATCGCCAAAACGCACCTATTGTTAGAATTAACGACCTCTCAACTCTACTTTTTGGTTGATTTTGCACTACTGTGGCAGAAAAGTTGAGTTCCAACATCATCAGTTTATGTGGCATTTCGTCTGCTCAAGTGCAATTTGCGCCAGTGTCATGTGCCATGGAACTAGGCATAAGATGGATATATTATTTTGAAATGCCCCATGCTAAGCCACAGCCCAGTGTGGGATGTAGGATGTCACTTGCACATAAAAGAGCAGCATGTAATCATACTGTACCACCACTCAGGGCTGGCCTTCTCTATAAAGGGGCCCGGGTGCAAAAATCCTTTTGGGGCCCCAAAATATTTTTTTAAAAAGTAAAAATAAAAGGATTCAGAGCAAAAGGGCTCCTCTTAGATGCCCTCCTATCCCATTCTGAGATCCTTCCTAACAGAGGCGGCTCATGGGGCAGGCAAGCCTAGGGCGGCAAATTTCATAGGGGCGGCCAAATTTCAGAGGTACTTCCTTGCTATGCAGTTTATCCGTCATGTAAAATGTTCATAATCCTGGGGTTCCAAACTGTGATTGATGGGGCCTTTTCTAAATATTGGCTTTCTTGAGGCGCCTTGTTGCAGAGCCTTAGCAATGCATTGGGACAAATACCAAGGGCATGAGGGACGCTCGGACAATTTAGAACTGCATTAAATTTAATGGGGGCGGCGTCGATAGACCCACTTCCCTAGGGCGTCTGAAGCTCACGAGCCGGGCCTGCTTCCTAATTTAGGAAGGTATTACATTTTTGGATGATGCAATGTGTCCTAATATGTTACCATTGCATTTATGAGTTGGTCTGCTATGTAACACCTAACGTTATCTTCACCCATTTTGGTTTTGACAGCCTGTGGCTGGCAATCAGTTCATGGAGCAGCTGAGTGACCCACAACACCAGAAAGGTTGTACAACCCTGGTGTAGTTCAATGGCAGGGTTGTTAGGTTACGTTGCATTGGCAGGGTCGAATGAGCGACGTTGCCCCTACAATGACGTATTAAACTTTCAATTAATATTAGCAATGATCTGGGCCTTGATGGGTACTGATGATGGGGCCCGGGTGCAATGCACCCTCTGCACCCCCCGGATGGCTGGCCCTGCCACCACTTCTGCATGCATCATTTCCAAGTGTAGGACCTCACTCCCCAGTGGCGTCGCTAGGGTTGGCATCACCCAGTGCGATGACACCATGTTGTCACACCCCCTCTCCCAATAACAGCCGCTTCTTCAGCTTTGGTATCACCCCATTTCTCATGGTGCGAGTGGTGTCACCTGGAGCGGCCCGCACCCCCCTCACCTACCTAGTGACGCCGCTGTCACTCCCTGGCGTTGGTGGAAGAAAAGTACCCCAGTGACAATAACCAGGCCAACGGCAAATAAACATTGGGGTTACTGCATTAGGTTGGCAGTGGGCTATGATTTGCCCAAGAGTCCCAATGGGGTAAAAGAGAGGGGGAGAGGGAGAAAATTTGACATTTTGTCGTTGGATCTGACCATCTCTTTTCAGTAAATTTAAACAATCTTCATATTCTTAGCCAGATGGGTCACTTTGATTTTCATTAGACTGGGTCTGAAAGTTGTTTACGGTCATTTATTAATACACCTGAGTAATTAGTCATTGCTTACGACGAACCTAGAGTTGAAGCCCTTAAATAGAGATGAATTGTGGCAGTGTTTTCATATGCCAAGTTTCATAATTAATCTTTTGGATGTTAATCCCGGTGTCTTTTTTCTTTGACATAATTGTTAATGACAACGTCACTGTTTAATGGCAGGTCATTTATTTTGTTGCGCTTAGTAATCAAATGACCAACAGTTGACCAAGGAATTTAAAACCCCCTAAATTAACCGCATATATAATAACTAAATGCTGAAATGTTCATCGTTGTGTACTCTACACGTCATCATCAATTTCGTCCATGTTAGAATTATACGATTTATAGTCGCTCTATTTTACATACTGCTTAGTTGATAGGGCCTATTAATAAATAATAATAATAATACTTCTTTTGTTCTCCCTCCTGAAAAGTAGTTTGCAGATACAATAATCAATCACTTGTTTAAATATGTCCATCTAAAACCTCATGACTAGGGAATTATTTAAGTGTGGCTTGTGGTCATCCATTGGGATCAGATTTCAGTCTTTGACGAAAAAAACCGCTAATAAAATATTAAGGTTTCTATTATTTGACGTAGGAAGCAACATTTAAAGCTTCAATATTTAATTTCACTTTGATTTTTTTTCCTTTTGGATCAGTTTTTTATTCGTCAGTGGGAAAAGACCGACTTACGGTCAATTAAATAATTCACAGACATTGAACAATTGCAATCCCGTTGTTTATAAATATATTGTATATCTTTCCAAGTCTGTTTGTGAAGTTTTTACAGCATGTGACTCTTGATTTTGTGAGTGAGGTTCATATCTGGAGGTGGGTTCAGTAAGAGGGGAAAGAAATACAACAGAGGAAGTGTGACTTAGACAAAGTCTCTAGCGTCTGCCGTTAAATACGTCCTTTTCCCACCTGTGGGAGGACCGGGTACCCATGTGACTCATTGGAATCGGGAGCATACAACGGGCGAGCTGTTGGATGGTATTTTTATGCAGCCGGCTGTCGATCTAACGTTGTAAAGGCCCCCTCATACACGATCAGTTTTATCTTCAGTTCTAACTGTTCAGTTCGATCGCTGCGTGTGTGGGGAAATCTCATCAAATTTTCAGGGAGCGGCGAATTGCGTTGGACACACCAGTTCTCGTCTGATCCCTGAACTTAAGCAGCGCAATCCCAGCTGGTACTGACATGAGTGGAGGCTTGGGAAAACTGGGTACTGCAAATACCCAAAAATCGTCGCATTAGTGTAGTGTCTGTGCAGTCTCTGCATAAGAACTATGGGACCCCAGACCTATAAAATTGTATCTGTACAGGTACCATTTTCTCTAATCTTCACCAAGCTTTGAGTACCTGTTCTCCAATGTCTTCTTTACTTATGTATGGAAGTGGGCAGGTCTCCTAATTAATTAGCATATTTTATGTTCATTTTTGGTGAAATTAACCTGCCTGGGGTCATTCCTGAGGTCGCCTCTTCAAAACACTTTTTCTTCTTTATCTATTCTCAGAAATAGCATTAACCCTATACCCGTGGGGGTTTAGCCTAATGCACTTCAATATGTTTAATTGATGTCCTTATTATGAATATATTTCAGCCTTGAAAATCACATCTTTTTTTTGGGTCATAACAGACCCCAACCTTGCAATGTGTGTCCAAAATCGTCATCTTGTGGACGGACGGGTAATAACCGACCTTTGAGTACCTGTTATCCCATGTTTTCTTTACCTAGCTAGGGAAGTTTGCAGCTCTCCTATGTAATTAGCATATTTTAGTTCTAGTTGAATACACTGCAAACAGCTGTGATAGGCCAAATTGGCAGTGGAGAGAATATCTCTCGTTCCTAAAAATTGACTCATTCTAAAACCCCAAGGAACCTGAAGCATAGCATCTATTCTGCCATACATCGTCTGCCCACTATAATGGCACCTTCTTCCAGAAAGTTCTTCACCTTATCCTCATCAAGAGCATTCCATTGCCGAATGACCCTTGGAAAAATGGGCCAGTAATATGAGTCTGTTTGGGCCCTGATTTCCTTCAGTCTGAACAGATGATCATTTCTTTCCCTATATTCTGCAAAAGATAACCTGCTATCTAGAGGACACTCATAACCTGTTTTCAACAGTCTGCTAAACAGCTTAATGCTATCAGATGCCCGCCTCTGACAGAGTGAGTCCCACCCTAATTCTCTGATCATGTCTGACACACTCATTCTGTGAGAGAACCGACTTAGCACAACTCTTCCTGCCCTCCTTTGCACCGTTTCAATTTCCCAAGATAGGTCTTGCCTAAACGGAAACCAAATTGGACTACAGTACTCCACAATTGGCCATACAGGTGGGAGATAGGCAGGAGCGAAGGACTAGAATCCGCAGACCCAATCCTTCCATAGGTAGAATAAGGATATGGTGATGATGACCTCTCGGGTTTCATGGGTAATATAAATTTTTTAGCATGTTTCCAGATTATTTTCACTTTTTAAGAATTTATATGAATGGTATTTAATTCAATATCCATAATAATGCCCTTATTCTAAATATTTAAGCCTTGAAAATCAAAAAGTCCTTTTGGGGTCATAACAGACCCCACCTTGCAACGGGTGTCGAAAATCGTCACCTTGTGGACGGAAGGATATGGCTTTCGCGTTTGCACGGATAGGCCATCTACTCAACCAGGTTTAGTTCTGAGAATGGCTAGTATCAAATACGTTAACCACTAAGCCACCAAGTCAGCCTGTTCTACCATGATCGTATATTTAAATAATGCCCATAATAAAATTCCGCAGTGATATCTATTAGTATTGTGATCCGAGTTCCTCTCCTAACTAGACTGAGGAAGCCAAAGCAAGCAGACAAAATTGATATTAAATTCTTTCTTTTATTGAATTTTGGTGTATCCATGTTATGACTACTGAAATGCTCAACTACAGCTGTACATGGCGTTGCTATTCATGATGTAGGCTGGCACATCAAAAGGAACACTCGATTAGTGCATTATCAGCCTTTAACGATCGCGTTGATAATAAAAATTCAATCCTCAGTCCAAGCAGCCACATTTCCCAAATGCTTCATAGCCACATATGTTGACCACTGTATTAAGTTGATGTCAAAATCTCCTGTTTTTGGCATATTCCGAGCATGTCGATTCCCAAACCACACATCTGAATCCACGTATTTCTCTGTGGAAGTTATGTGAAATATGCCCTCTTCTTCATTTCTTTTTACCATGAAGTTGAAAGGGTCTCCTCTACTTTTCGATCTCAAAACTTGGATTAATTCAACTACCCCTTTCTTCAACTTGACAGAATTGTTATGAGGCTTGCCTCAACCAATCGAATATTAAGCAGGGGATGTAAATTTGAGAATAGCAAAAGGAATTTTAACACCTCTGAACAACCATCACTGAATGAATGGGCAACACCTCTGAAAAACCACTCACTGAATGAACCAACTTTTGAATAACCTCTCAAAGTAGGAAAAGTTGCAAGGAGTTGATGTTGAGGTCATAGTTGTTGGAGATGTCTCGGTCCTCTGTAAGTCACTTGTTCCATCTTCACCTTCTCAACTTTGAACTTGAATGACTGGCAGATAGTTCAGCAGTTAACATAAGGCGCGTTTTTGCAATTGACCTGATCAATTGTGGTTTGACCACAATATCATGTTTGGTCTGACCAAAAGGGATCGCCAAAACGCTTTGGTCAGACATTTTAGGACCTGTGACAAGGAATTCACTAAACTTAAGAAAATGAATTCCCTTAACTGAAAACCAAATCCACTACAATATAAAAACAATTCCCTAAAATAAAAAAATGAATCCTCTAAGCTAAAAAAATATGAATTCACTAAAATGAAAACAAAATCCACTAAAGTAATTTATGAACTAAAAAACGAATTCACTAAAGTTAAAAAAAAAATAATGAATTCAATAAACTTAAAAAAAATAATTTCCCAAATTAAAATATCACTAAATTAATACAACAAACGGATTTGTATAATTTAAACTTTTTACCGGTACCTCCTATCATCTGCTACAACTGGTTGGAGTATGCCGCCATTTTTATTTTTCCTTGACCAAATGCACAGACCACGCTTTTATTTTGGTCATGTTGGTCATCCTTTGGTCTGACCAAAGTTGACCAAAGTGACGAACCAAATCGGTTTGTGCCCTGCCAAAACGCATTGTTTGTAAAACAATGTGACCTATACTTGAATTGCTAAGTCCATTATTTCAGGATCAATCTTTGTCGAGGTAGCTGTTGTCAACTGGGGCCACTTGGAACAGTTTAGTGATGTTATTGCTCAAATGTTGTTACCATTTCTTCGAATTTTGCTGAATTTGAAGGAAATTTTCTTGAAATTTCAAGAAGACGTGATAGATCACTGTGTCAGTTTCAAATATACCTAATGATCGCCATCATCATCAACATCATTATATCCTTATCCCACCTGTGGCAGGGTCGGGTTTGTGGGTCCACTGAACATGCTCTGACTGGGGGCACCTCAAGTAGGCGTCTGAAACTTGCTGGAATATTGGTTGGGTTGTCTGTGGGAGGATGCCGCCCTACCACACCAAGTAGACATAACATACAATTCATAAATATGTTATGCTTTGGCAACATTTCTAGACGTAGGAACTCACCTCCTGGCATAAATGTGTGAAATTGCTCACACAAGTGGAGCAGTTAAATAAACAAATGGCATTGGATCGACAACACCCATATGTACCCAGTCCCAATAGGTTGTTTATTTCTTTGGTGTTTTAGGGCCCTTCATCTACAATGGTCATTAGAGTTCCATCCACTGTGTAGTTCTACTGAAGTTTCTGCACAGTTAATCCGCTGTTCCCAAGCCATAGTCTCAAGTTGGCAACCCAGTATTCCTAGTACTGGCTGGGGGTTGCATTGCTTAACTTCAGTATGAGACGAAGACTGGTGTGTCCAGAGCTTACAGCCACTCGCTCCTAATGGGGTAAATGGTTCCCCAACCATACAGTAGACCTGTTGGCAATCGTGATGGCAATCATTCTGAACCCCCGATGAAAACGCCTGCAAACATAGCTGAACAGCCTTCCAAATTAGTATTTCCAAAAACATTATGGGAGACCGGGGCTAAATGTTACAGGGGTAAGTAGTTACAGCATTATTTTTCAATCATAGTATAAATCTGTTATATTCTTAGTAAGAGAAATATGATGTAGTGACATTTCTGTCACATCACCTGGACCAGTTGTGCCATATCTGTAGAAGGAGGAATAGGTGAGCACAGGTGCTATATAAGTGAAGGTTTATAACTTCTTATTTTGCCCCATGTAGTGTGATTTATGTCACAAATAAAGTAATTTCTTTTTGCTTGTAATATGTTTTGGTCACCACCTGGCGCTGGTGCAATTCCCCAATGAGCATTTGACTGACAATAAATATGCTTGTGCATAGAGGGTTATGCACATTCACAAAACGCTTTAATTCACATTAATACTCAAAATATTTGGTAATGCCATTTCTGTACAAATGAAAGGACTTGCAGGAAACCCATCCTAGCCGCCTGACATACCACTATTCGTCTGATTACTGAAGTTAAGCAATGCAACGCCAGATAGTACTATCATGGGTAACCTGTTGGGAATACTAGCTACTGCTAATACCCTAAAATTGTAGTTACAGTATAGTGTTTGAGCCGACTCTGATTTAGAACTATGCAGCAGATGGGGCTTCAGTTGCTATTATAGTTCAAGGATCGAAAACCACAACCAATCAACTAGCCACCGATTGTCATTAAGGCCCCACAAAATTTTTTAACCTGGATGCACAAAAGCTTTTATTGGCCCTGAAAGAGTGTTCAAATACTACCTAATATAGCCCACTGGAAGGAATCAAGTATTATTTGTGATAATTTAAATGTTATTCCTATTAAAAAGTGATTAATAAAAATGTTTGTCCTGTCGCATTTTACTCCTTATAGTGTAGCAACTAACCCCTGATGTGGGGCAAAAAGTTACTCTCTCACCTCTTCATTAAATCATTAATTTTTGATAGTTGCATTAGTTACAAAATCAAATCAATTACATGCATTCAGAAGCTGATTAGTTACTGTATCCAGCACACATATTAAAATCTTGGATTATTCCATAAGCAACGTGGGGTAGTGACATTTTTCTTAAATTGTCACAACCAGCCCCAGTCTCCCTTACATTCACTGAAAAGGTTGTGTCTCTAGTGATTTTTGGACATACCAGTAGGTTATTCATCATTTTATCAGTCATCTGAACTTGCAAGGAAAGCCGGTGTCACACGTCAATGTGTCCAGCGGACACTTTGAGGTAATTAAGCACATACCTCAAAGTGCCCGCTTTTATGTCAAAGTGTCCTGACTGTTTTCCATTTTACCCGATTAGGTTTTTTTTTTTGGTTCGTTGGTGTTTTAGGGAAAAATTGTTGCCAAAAACAAGTATTTTTATGAATAAACCATATTGTTGTAATGACAGAATTGCAACTTGAGTGTGGTGACGTTGAGGCCAGGCAGAAGGAAAGCAGAATTGAGATTTTTCTGTGTCTAGAAAAATGAGATACGTACAAATGGAAAATTCATGGCCACACGAAATCATTCACAGAATTGATATGTATCTTGTTCACGGGGAGAAGGGTGGGGGACCGAAGATAAAGATCATTGTAATGATATATGCCAAATACAATTCACCACCTTCATCTTTCACCTCAATCACTGGGTAATATTAATAATAGGGACGTTGAAAATTAGTCACAGGAATGCTACAAATCACAAATATGAATGATGAACTCGTTCGTATTAGTAATTGTGAAGGGACGTTGGAATGAGATGTCCAAAGCGAATGTTGCCACCTAGGGAAAAGCGTCTAGCACTCATTGGAAAAGACTATGTGCTACAGTTGAGTGTGATTTTACTAGCATGGTGTGCTAATCCCATTGCACGTTGTTGGGAGATCATTTTTTCATGTAATTTAATGATTTTAATGGCTTCCTAATTGTAATTTACTAATTATACCTTTACACTTTATTTTTACTCTCTTGAATATGTTCTGTATTTTGAATTTCTGAAGAATTTCCCATATGTGACATCGTTAAGACCCAGACGTCTTTGTTCCTAAAGATGGCTGCCTCATGCTGATGTTTGAGCTTCATTGGGCATGCGTGAGGGTGTGGCCTGTTCAGTGCCTTCCGAATCGTAACTGGGGAAAGTAACTATTCTGGAGGCTTCTAACCGTTGCCAAAGTCGGGGGGGGTTGAGTGGGAGGCACAACTTCGCTCAACACACTCGTACTTGTAGTCGGGATGCTCTATTCGTAATTCATTTCAACGTCCCTAATAACCAGCTAAAATGGAAAGCGTACACCAAAAATGGAAGAACATTGCGTTATCTATGACAGTGGTTCTCAATGCGTGTTCTGCAAACAAATTAAATGCAGAAATAAAGGCGTTGGAAAAAAATCGGTAGAATTTAAAATAATTTTTGGATGGGATTGTAATCAGCAAACGACATAATTGTTTGTTTTATTGTTATATGACGTGGTAGTAAGTACCAAGTGTAGAAAGTGTACAAGCTGACTTAAAGTTTATGTTGAATTGTAAATGTTCCGTGCAAGTAAAATGTCACAGTGTAGCGTTCCCTGGCTTCAAAAGGATTGAGAACCACTCATCTACGAGATGGTAAGTTAACATTTGATATAAATTATGCCTTGATTCAAGTTGTATATCTTCTCTGAAGTGCATATCTGCTATGCAGAAAAGAGACTAATTAGGGCAACAGCATTCGTATCTCAAAGGTGGACACTTTGAGGTACTAAAACATTGCATCAAAGTGTCTGGCCGGACACTTTGAGGTAGACCCCGGACACTTTGAGATGCCCCAAAGTGTCCCCCCGGACAGTTTGACGCGTGACACCGGCCTGAAGGGGGGCGAGCGCACGAGGCCCCGCGGCGCTCACTGATTTTGCGAAATCAAAATGCAGGAGTGTACGAATGGTGCGAGATCATTGTTTCTATAACCTTAATGTCGCCCAAACTAACCCAAAAGAATTACAGCGCTGGGCCGACTTAAAAACGCCTCTGCTAGGCTCCGCAAGTCAATCTTGCACCAGGCCCGCTTTTGTGCGGGCTGGCGCTGCTTGCGAGTTAACTTTACAAATAAATTCTGTTTAAAAGTACAGAAATTCAAGATCAACGTATTAGCCATTAAGCAACACGACACTTGATATTTAAACTTAAAGCCACCCTTGAAGATGATCGCAAGCCGCGATGGCATCTCAAAATCCTTTAGGTCCCTTCCGTCTTTCGTATTAAGCCACTTTGATCAGTGCGCTTTAATGCAGCTCTCTTAATCCTGAAATTTTCTGTCGACATTTCTACTTGGTGTTTTCAAGATGTTTCGATGTGTCTCAACTCAATTTGTCTGTAGTGAAACGTTGACATTTTTAATATTTTGACCAGGAAGGGGTCCGTGATTGTGATATGTGCGCAGGGTGGGCCTTAACAACCAGATTGTCTTAAGAAATACAGGTTGCTATAGCTAGTTGAGGGTTCAGAAGACGTAATAACCGTTGAGCGATCAATGTTTTCAATAATTGCATTTCTAATCTCTTATAATCATGTTGATTGCTGAAGTGCGGCTCTTTTAAATTTACCGTTTGTAGTACGTCCCAATAAGAGTCGAAGATAAGTGGCTCCCAGTCTTTCTTTCTACTAACTATTACTTAAAATTTCGAAAAATTAATTTCGGTTTGCTTCTTCAAACTTTCACATTGTATTAAGATGCTAACACTTCAGAAACTTTATTTAAGTAAACAACTGCTACAGTAATGTGCAGTCTACGTTGGATCTTAACAAGGCATCTGATAAGTTGGGTCTTAAGTGGGATTGCGATAGCTGTTCACATAAGACAACCATCCACTGATAAAATGAGTCTTCTATGCTGACTTTTGCGCAGATTCATTACATGCTGAGCGATTCGTGCCATCAAATCTGCAACTCTGATTCTGATTTCAGAAGATAATGTACATTGGCGTACTCAAGAATTACTTTGCATGCGTCATTTATTATTTTCTAAGTTAGGATTCATTCAAGGTCAACACGAAAAAGACGACCACACTAAGAATCTTTCATTGGAGGTAGATCATGTGACATTTCCGTTCCATTTAATTACATCAGCTATGGGCTTCAGCGAGGCTCAATAATAATTTCAAATTGATTAAATGCAGTTTACTACCCTGCAGATGGTTTTCGTTTCGCTGGTGTTTTAGGGCTCTTCAACTATAAAGGTCATTGGAGCCTCGTCCACTACGTAGTTGCAAAGTAGAGTCTGCACAGCACAGGCGCTACCCAGTGTTCCAAGCGGTCATCTATGCTTGTACTACCTTGGGTTTGGGTTGCTGAACATCAGTGATCAGACGACAACTGGTGTGTTCAACGCAATACAGCCAGTCCCCCGCAGAAGGTACTTCTTGACAAAAAGGCACTAAAAATGGGACTTCAATATACAAACGAGCTACCCTGATTGCGAATTTTTCTATTTGAATTATTCTCATGTAAGCATAATATTGTACCTCAGTGGCGCAGAGGTGGGAGCGGCTTATTGCGTTGGACACACCAGTTCTCGTTTGATCACTGTAGTTATGCAACGCAACCTCAGTTAGTACTGACATGGGTAGCCGCTTGAGAAAACTGGGTACTGCTAATAAACTAAAAGCGTCGTATTTGTGTATAGTCGGCACAGTCTCTGCATTAGAACTGCACAGTGGACGAGGCACTAATGACCTTGTAGTTGAAGGGCCCTAAAACACCAACAGGCGCAGAGGTATCGTGCTTGACTACTGCATCACTGGTTCCAGGTTCAACCTTGGACCAATTGTAGGTGGTTTCGACTGCTTTTAGGTGGTGTGTACGACATCATCTGGATGTAACAGAAATCTTACCACAATTCGTCTTCTCCCCCTCTCCCCCGTTCGCCTCTTATGCTGGGTCCACACCGGCTGCACTACACTGTGCTGCGCTGCGCTCTGCAACAGCACTCTGTTCAAAATGGAGCAGAACTTGGCAAAACAGTGCATAACAGAAGAATGTGTTTGCAGTTAAGCTGTCTGTTCCATGTTGAGTGCGTGCATGTGTCTTTTGGTTGGTTTAAAATTTTTGAATCAGTAACCCATATTTTTTTTATTAAACAGTTATTCATTTTATTATTAATGATCATTGAAATCAGATATGATAATTAAATCACAATTGCATCTCAAAATAGCTGCTGTCCAAATAGACATCGTGCAAATAGCATGCGCACGGACGAGCCGATTCGTTTGATGTACAGACATCTAGTCGATCGTGTTCGCTAGTGTGCAGCTTTGCACAATGTTGCGCTGTTTGCCATCAAAACCGATCGCTCAGCGCAGCACCGCATGGCGATTTCTTGTTTGGCGCAGTGTGGCACAGCCGGTGTGGAACCAGCATTATGCTGGGCAGTGCAACATTGTGCCAAGCTGCACACTGGTGAACACGATCCACTAGATGTCGGTACATCAAACGAATCTGCTCATTCGTGCACATGCTATTTGGACGGTGCGGCAAGCATTTTGAGCTGCATTGTGATTTTATTATCATATCTCATTTTAATGATCATTAATAATAAAATGAATAACCGTTTAATAAAATAAAGAATGAGTTACTCATTCAAAGATTTTAAATCAACCAAAAAACACATGCACGCACTCAACATGGAACAGACCGCTCAACTGCAAACACATTGCTCTGTTATGCGCCGTTTTGTGCACTTATGCTCCATGTTGAACAGAATGCTGTTGCAGAGCGCAGCGCGGCACAGTGTGGCGCAGCCGGTGTGGACCCAGCATTAGACTAATTTAAAAAGAACACGGTCGTATATTAATATGTAATCCTTTGCCACGGATACCTTGCTAGTGAGATTTTTATGCTAGACCCATATGCCTAGATCTCCACCACCCTAGCAACACCTTTGCCTCTCACAAGCATTCCAGCCTCTCCACCCCTGAACCCATCATCCCCAGAGCCTCTTCCAATGTGGGGGTCTCCAAACCCCTCCTGTGGTGATCCAGTGCTGGACAAGCCAGTATCACATGTCTAACATCCTCCACTTTATCCTCACATAATCCATAGCTCTCCTCTCCACCTGTGATCTTTGCCATCCTCTGTTTCGTCTCCAGTGACCCACATCTTGCCCGAAACCTCCCTCCCTATGTTAAGCTTGTCCCCATACACCCTCAGCATTTTCTTTGCCGTCCTTCCCTCCATACTCTGTTGCCGCTGTCCTAACCCTCATTCCTTAACTTTGTCCTGTACTAGTCTTTGCAGTGTTGTTGCCCCCTCCTTGCCCTCCTTGGGGTGCAGTGTTATGCGTATCTTCTTTGATATCCTGTAAATATTTTAACGTTTAAATTAATTTTATGGAATTTACCATTTATATTGTATTCCTGTGAGTGGTTTCGTAGGGACCCCAGCACACTGGTTTGGCTAGTGGCCCATAATGCTGTTAAGACAGCACTGCCCTCAATGACAGAATATTCAAACGGTAAGGTCACTTGCTAGCCATTTACTAGAAAACGGACATGCCGTGGTCAATTGTTCTTAAAGCCTCAAACTTTGCGTGTGTCAAAATTAAAAGTCGTCTGCCAAGGACACGAAGCGACCACATTAATCCGTAACATCGCTCTGATTTTTGAAGAAAAGTCATTTAAATGTCCTACTTGACGTATTAATCTTACAACCCCATCATAAGTTTACTTTTAATATCTAACATATCTTTTCCATTATGTGGCTAATGTCATGCTTACTATTCTGTAAATATCCTAAGGCAACATTAATGAAATGCATAAAATCAAATAGCAGTCCTACTGCTGTTGTTGTTGTTTTTTCGTCGTTCTTCTATTTTGCTTCAATAACACGTAAAGCGTTTTATTCTGTTTGATAACGGTATCCACTATCTGAAATTGTGCCACGTAGAAACACATTTCGATGTCGTTAGACAATTTATTTTCTTGAGTTCGCCTCGGTGGAACAGAGATAGCTTGCTTGGATCGTGCAAGTGCCTTAGACGGGTGGCCTCTTTCGAGCGAGAAAGAGGACCCAAATTTGCATTCCGTCAGATGGGAAGTAAAAGAGTCAGTCCGTGTGATGTGTACGATGTCACATACGACGTGTACATATAAAACAGCCATTTCTACGTGCAGTGAAATACAGGTGTAGATCACCACAAATCCCATGTGTACAAAGGACCTGCCTTCCTCTTGTTGGTGAACAAAATGGACGCCATAAGTCGGCTTTTTTTTTGTTTTGTTGGTGCTTTAGGGTCCATCAACAATCATATCAGGTCATTAGAGCTCCATTCACTACATAGTTCTAATGCAGAGACTCCACACTACGCTAATGCGACGATTTGGGGTTATTAGCGGCACCCAGTTTTCCCAAGCGGCCCCCCATTTAGTACTACCCTGGATTGCGTTGCTTAACTTCAGTAATCAGAGGAGAATTGGTGTGTCCAACGCAATAAGCCGCAATACGGATAGAGGCAGGTTAACTTCTTACGGAAGGGAGAGAGAAGCCGCGAGTGCGCCTACCTACGGATGAGAAGCCAAACCAAAGTACCGTGTGGTGTACGATGGTATTTAAACGTAAAAGAACCCTCTCTACTATGCAACGAGTTTGAAGCCACAGGGCGGGTCGGGGGGGGGGAGCAATGCAGTAATTGCTCCCCCCTCAGTGTCACAATGGGGCGCATATTTAAACTGATGCATGATTCAACTTTGCGACTAATGAGGCACTTTTGCATTGCTATCCTCATTTCTGAACTATACTGCTAGTCCAATCTGCAGTTTTCTAACCAACTGAAGATGGGACGTTGTCTATGGGGCAGTAGAGGACCTATTGTTATTGCTAGTTAGAATATACTAAGGGATTCTGAATACTGTATTTAAAAATATTTGGGGCGCACTTATTTTGAAAAGCTCCTTCCTTGATTTGTCCCTGAATCCGCCCCTGTAAGGCAATATTCCCAGGTGTAAGAGCTCTCCCCCTGGCCTCGGTGGAGTGCCCCAACGAACGTTAGGTGAGTGGCGAGTTGCGTTGGACACACCAGTTCTCGTCTGATCACTGAAGTTAAGCAACGCAAGCCCAGTTAGTACTGACATGGGTGGTCGCTCGGGAAAGTTGGGTACTGCTAATACCCAATAATCGTCGCATTAGTGTAGTGTCTGTGCAGTATATGCATTAGAACTATGCAGTGGACGGGTCTCAAATGACCTTGTAGTTGACGGGACCTTAAACAACAACAAACGAACGTTAGACCAGCCATAAAGAAGCATTTGCAGCTGCGAAGCACCAAAAACGTTGTTGCTTTCGGACAACGTTGTTGACATTTGATGAAGATGTCACCGCTGCATGATCACCAATTATGTTCGTGCCGTATGTAATGGAATATTTGGCAATTTGTTGATGAAGTCATTAATAGGTGGAGTTAATGGAAGTAAACAGATTCCAAATCGATAAGAAACATTTTTAATCGCTTGTTGTCGGTGGAAACCCAGGTTTAAAATAGGAACGACGTATCCGTGCAATCAATGTGAAGCTAATATTTGATCGGAAATTATTTATCCATTAAACAGAACTGATTATGGTGGTTGTTTGGGTACATTTTTTGGGTTGATTGTTTGAACTATGCTGGTTTTTAAAATGACTAAACGTAAATCATCTCGTGAGGTTATTAATAACCGTGGTCTTTGCGTGCTTCGTTTATATTGTCATCACTGAATAAAATATAAAAATACTACTGTCATTATAATGTAGAGTTTTATTGAATCATCAAATAAAGGAGTAATATTATTTTTAATAATTTTACCCAAGTTTTAGCATTATAAATTTTATATGTCCAGATAAGAAATATTTCGCCATTTTTCATTCTTGAAATTTGTCCTTATTTAAACCCTGTGTGAATCCTGATGACTGACAATGAAAAATGTGTTCACATTGTAACTAGAACAATAACTGGTCATTTTTTCTTCCTCAAAAAGACAGGCGGTAGTAGGGTAGGATTGTCACTTTTGTTTCATAAAAAATTGCAGAAATACATAAAATGCTACATTCTGGCAGTTATTTATTATGTAGGGCCTATGTAGAAAGCAACTGATATGAATAATGTATTGTGTTTTGACCTAAACTTTATTATGCTTGCTTGGGTTTTCAAAAAGATGAAAGATTTTTTTTTGAACTTGTCCACGAACATTTTGATATCCTAGTCATGGTTTTCCAATTTCACTACTGTACGGAGATGATTTTTGTTTCTCGTGGTCTTTCGTGTCATTTTAGTTAAAAACTCTGATTCAATGAAGTAGAAAATTAAACATTACGTTATAAATATAAAAAAATGAAATGTATATCATACAACAAACAACTTCTTATTCATGGTTAAAGAACTTTAATAAGATATTCTGATTAGTTTGCCAATAAGTTCAATGATTACAAGGAACATTTTTCAAGATTTATTGTCTAAAAAATGTTTGTTGTCAAACATACGAGCAGATTACTATCTTCAATCTCATTAATATGAATTAAATACAAGAGATTTAAAAATAGATTTCTCGACTCAGAATTGACTTCGTGTTTTTTTTTTCAATAATTTCTTTATCAGCATGGTTCAAGGATTTGTCTAAATGAGCCCATTTTTAATTCGTCTATTAAGCAGATGACACTAAAGTAGTAAATTTAGTAGGAACCCAGACATAAATATCTGCAATGTCCTCACGTATCCTAAAAAAACGAATTATTTCCTTCGGAATCGTGAGATACATTATTATTTTTCAAGTTGAACATATCTGTAAAGAAAATGTTTGAGAAGATGCAATTGTCAGTTAGCTTTCTTAGTTCAGTTTCGAAAATGAGTGAGTAACATTTAAAGGATAACTTTAGATATGTTTTGCAGCTCACGTAACCTAAGCAAACTAACATAGAGCAGAAAATGCAGCTAATTCAATTTTTACACGGTACATAGGTTTCGAAACATCAGTTTTAAAAAACCGTGTAAAAAGGTATAACATATTCCAATACAGTGCAACCTCATTAACGCGAACTAATTGGGGGAAAAGACATGTTGAGATTAGCGAATATAATGATTTTTCACTTAAACTGCTTCAAATAAGTGTTTCGGGTGTGCACATATGGATTAAACGACTTTAAAAATAGAGAACAAAATTATATTTTAAAATCGGTACTCTCATGTATTTTCTCATCTAGGAGGATTATTGCTCTGTCTACAGCTAGGAGGATCATTGCCCTGGCCAAACACCAGAAGTATGAAGCCCTCTATGATCAGTTAGAGAACAAAGAAGGGGACAGAGAAGCATTTAACTTGGCCAACATTAGAGATAGGGCAGCCAAAGATATACCCCAGGACATAATAGTGACGGATAGGAAAGGTAGGGCCATGTTTCCCCCGTCTAAGGTAAAGAAGAAGTGGGAAGAGTATTTCCACAACCTCATCAATGCTGCAAGGGGGAGATGACGACATTGACACCCATCCTACATCTTCAGGGGTGGCGGACAGCATAAGAGGAGGAAGTAGTCAGGGCCCCTAGAAAGATGAGAGGTCGAAAAGTTGTTGACCCAGACAGAATCCCCATTGAGTATGGCATAGTCTAGGGATGATGTGAATCAGGTGGCTAGGAAAACTTTATAAAGTGAAACCTCTCTATGGGTAGACCCCTCTAAAGGGTACACCCCTCATATCGGTACAGATTCTGCAGGCACCGACCTTTTGCCCATAAGCTTTATGTTATTACTACCCCTCTAAACGGTACACCTCTTTAATGGGTACACCCCTCTTTTGGTACACCTAATAAAGGTCACCATTTTCAGAACTCGACCTCTCTAATGGGTACAGGAGGTGGTGACTGATGCATCACCAACGCTTTCAAGAAATCACATGAACAATGAGATGGCTGGATAAGGGTATGATGATGATGTTCTTAATATTCTTAAAATGAAATTACTTCTTTATTTGAAAACTATACAATTTTGTATTTGTTCAGCTTCATTTTTGGGTACTGTCAATAACTACCCTATTGCAGTCCACCATATTCAAATGCAATATCTTCTTTGGGGGCCGCCATGTTGCACTATGCAAAGAATCCTACTTGAAAAGGCGTGACATTTGTAGCACTACAACTGCACTATGAAGTTTTGGCTGCAGTTTTAATAGAATTTGATCCCTACGCTACGAAGTTGCTACGTAGCTTTTTTGAACAGCAATTTTCGTATTCTTCGCTACATAGCACGATACATAGCATAAAAGATTATGTGGACTGTATTGTCTTGGTCTCTCCAATTTGACAATTTTGAGCTAAGCTACTGTCATTTCTAAGGACTACTATAACGCTAAACGTTAAAATTCTTGCCATCACTTGAGGCTAAATTTAAAAACAATTGTGTGAACAGCCATGCCACAAAAGTCTATTTTATTAGAAAATAAAGTAAAAGCCATCCGTGCTCATGAAAATGGAAAAAGTTTTTGTGAAATTGAAAGTGAATTAGGATTAAGCCATGGTGTAGTGCAGCATGCAGTGCCAAAGACGGATGAAATTCTGCAAATGTGGAGTTCATTTACAAAATCCCAACAAAGCCGAAAAAGAAAGCTGACTTATGAAAGGCATTGATCTCTCAACGTATAAATGGTTTTGCAGGATGACAGGGAAAGGCATACCAATTAGTGGCCCATTAATTCAAGACTAAGCAAAAGAATTTGCCTCATGTTTGGGAAATGAAGATTTTACTGCTAGCAATGGTTGCTTCACTGATTCAGTACAAGGCACAATACTGTTTTGAAGACCTTATCAGGTGAGTCAGCTGATGTGAATATGAAAGTCACCACTGACTGGAAAAAAAGGCTGCCTGAACTTCTCAGTGGGTATGATATTAAAGATGTTTTCAATGCAGAAGAAACTGGACTATTTTTCCATGCCTTGCCTGATCAGTCACTTGTACTGAAAGTGGCTGATTGCAATGGGGGCAAGATGACAAAGGACTGCCTGACAGTGTATATACTGTATGCTAGCTATATAACAAGCTACTGTACAGCATTACAGTAGTAAAGTGTGCCAAACCCCTCTTATGGGTACACTTTTGCTGGGTCCCACAGGTGTACCAAATAGAGAGGTTTCACTGTACCTACAAAAAAAAATTTTATATGCTACTTACCAAAATACCTACAAATATTAATTTTATATGCTAAATACCAAAATACCTACATAAATTAATTTTTTATGCTACTTACCAAAATACCTACAAAAATTAATTTTTATGCTACTTACCAAATTACCTACAAAAATTAATTTGATATGCTACCTACCAAATTACCTACAAAAATTAATTTGATATGCTACCTACCAAATTACCTACAAAAATTAATTTTATATGCTTCTTACCAAAATACCTACATTAATTAATTTTATATGCTAAATACCAAAATACCTACAAAAATAAATTTTATATTCTACTTACCAAATTACCTACAAAAATTCATTTTATACGCTACTTACAAAATACCTACAAAAATTAATTTTATAGGCGAAATACCAACATACCTACATAAATTAATTTTATATGCTACTTACCAAATAACCTACAAAAATTAATTTTATATGCTACTTACCTATTACCTACAACAATTAATTTTATACGCTACTAACCAAATAACCTACAAAAATATGCCTCTTACCAAATTACCTACAAAAATTAATTTTCTATGCTAAATACCAAAATACCTACATAAATTAATTT
>JAAFCE010009126.1:22271680-22302949 GCA_013389805.1 Trigoniulus corallinus | reverse complement strand
TGCTAAATACCAAAATACCTACAAAAATTAATTTTATATGCTACTTACCAAATTACCTACAAATATTAATTTTATATGCTACTTACCAAATTACCTACAAAAATTGATTTTATATGCTACTTACCAAAATACCTGCAAAAATTAATTTTATATGCTACTTACCAAATTACCTACAAAAAGTAATTTGATATGCTACTTACAAAATTACCTACAAAATTAATTTTATATGCTTCTTACCAAATTACCTACAAAAATAAATTTGATATGCTACTTACAAAATTACCTACAAAAATTAATTTGATATGCTACTTACCAAAGTACCTAGAAAAATTAATTTTATATGCTTCTTACCAAATTACCTACAGAAATTAATTTTATATGCTTAATACCAAAATACCTACAAAAATTAATTTTATTTGCTACTTACCAAATTACCTACAAAAATTAATTTTAAATACTACTACTTACCAAAATACCTACAAAAATCAATTTTATATGCTAAATACCAAAATACCTACAAAAATTAATTTTATATGCTAAATACCAAAATACCTACATAAATTAATTTTTTATGCTAAATACCAAAATACCTACATAAATTAATTTTTTATGCTACTTACCAAAATACCTACAAAAATTAATTTTATATGCTACTTACCAAATTACCTACAAAAATTAATTTGATATGCTACTTACCAAATAACCTACAAAAATTAATTTTATATGCTACTTACCAAATTACCTACAAAAATTAATTTTATATGCTACTTACCAAATTACCTACAAAAATTGATTTTATATGCTACTTACCAAATTACCTACAAAAATTTATTTTGTATGCTACTTACCAAAATACCTGCAAAAATTAATTTTACATGCTACTTACCAAATTACCTACAAAAATTAATTTTATATGCTACTTACCAAAATACCTGCAAAAATTAATTTTATATGCTCCTTACCAAAATACCTACAAAAATTAATTTAATATGCTACTTGCCAAATTACCTACAAAAATTAATTTTATATGCTTAATACCAAAATACCTACAAAAATTAATTTTATTTGCTACTTACCAAATTACCTACAAAAATTAATTTTATATGCTTCTTATCAAATTACCTACAAAAATTAATTTTATATGCTTCTTATCAAATTACCTACAAAAATTAATTTTATATGCTAAATACAAAAATGCCTACAAAAATTAATTTTACATGCTAATTTTATATGACATGAATCAGGTGGCTAGGAAAACTTTATACAGGGAAACCTCTCTATGGGTAGACCCTTCTAAAGGGTACACCCCTTATATCAGTACAGATTCTGCAGGCACCGATTTTTTGCCCATAGGCTTTATGTTATTACTACCCCTCTAAACGGTACACCTCTTTAATTGGTACACCCCTCTTTTGGTACACCTACTATGGTCACCATTTTCAGAACTTGACCTCTCTAATGGGTACAGGAGGTGGTGACTGATGCAGCACCAACGCTTTCAAGAAATCACATGAACAATGAGATGGCGGTATAAGGATATGATTATGATCTTCTTAATATTCTTAAAATGAAATTACTTCTTTAATTGAAAACTATACAATTTTGTATTTGTTGAGCTTCATTTTTGGGTACTGTCAATAACTACGATATATTGCAGTCCACCATATTCAATTGCAATATCTTCTGTGGGGGCCGTCATGTTGCACTAGGCAAAGAATCCTACTCGAAAAGGCGTAGCGTTTGTAGCACTACAACTGCACTATGAAGATTTGGCTGCAGTTTTAAAAGAATTCGATCCCTATGCTATGAAGTTGCTACATAGCTTTTTTGAACAGCAATTTTCGTATTCTTCGCTACATAGTGCGATACGTAGCGTAAAAGATTATGTGGACTGTATTGTCTTGGTCTCTCCAATTTGACAATTTTGAGTTAAGCTACTGTCATTTCTATGGACTACTATAATGCTAAACGTTAAAATTCTTGCCATCAGTTGAGGCTAAATTTAAACACAATTGTGTGAACAGCCATGCCATGAAAGTCTATTTTATTAGAAAATAAAGTAAAAGCCATCCATGCTCATGAAAATGGAAAAAGTTTTCCTGAAATTGAACGTGAATTAGGATTAAGCCTTGGTGTAGTGCAGCGTGCAGTGCCAAAGACGGATGAAATTCTGCAAATGTGGAGTTTATTTACAAATTCCCAACAAAGCCGAAAGAGAAAGCTGACTTATGAAGGCATTGATCTCTCAACGTATAAATGGTTTTGCAGGATGACAGGGAAAGGCATACCAATTAGTGACCCATTAATTCAAGCCAAAGCAAAAGAATTTGCCTCATCTTTGGGAAATGAAGATTTTACTGCTAGCAATGGTTGGCTTTGCCGATTCAGGACAAGGCACAATATTGTTTTGAAGACGTTATCAGGTGAGTCAGCTGATGTGAATATGAAAGTCACCAATGACTGGAAAAAAATGCTGCCTGAACTTCTCAGTGGGTATGATATTAAAGATGGTTTCAATGCAAATGAAACTGGACTATTTTTCCATGCCTTGCCTGATCGGTCACTTGTACTGAAAGGGGCTGATTGCAAAGGTGGCAAGATGGCAAAGGACCGCCTGAAAGTGTATATACTGTATGCTAGCTATATAACAAGATACTGTACAACATTACAGTAGTAAAGTGTGCCAAACCCCTCTTACGGGTACACCCTTCTTATGGGTACACTTTTGCTGGGTCCCACAGGTGTACCAATTAGAGAGGTTTCACTGTAATAGGATAGCTAGGGGAGATAGAATGCCATGTGCATGGCATGAGAGTTGGATAGTACCGCTCTTAAGGGGCAAAGGGGATGTCCAAGATTGTGGTAACTACAGAGGTATTAAGCTAATGAGTCATTCCATGAAGCTCTGGGAAGGAATAATAGAATTTTGCCTCCAGAATTGAACTAGTGTCCGTGGAAATCAGTTTGTGTTTATGCCAAGTAGGTCCACACCTTCACTCTGAGGCAGATGATAGAAAAGTATAGGACTGCAAAGAAAGATCTCCATGCCATCCTTATCGACTTGGAGACGGCTTATGACAGTACTCCACGACAGGTAGTTTGGGAGGTATTATGATGACAGGGGGTAGAAGAAGGGTTTGTTATGATACTGAAGACATGTGTGATGGCTCCAT
Source organism: Trigoniulus corallinus (assembly GCA_013389805.1). NCBI lineage: Eukaryota > Metazoa > Arthropoda > Diplopoda > Spirobolida > Trigoniulidae > Trigoniulus > Trigoniulus corallinus. Next base: position 22,299,776 of record JAAFCE010009126.1, on the reverse strand, counting down.
TGCCAGGGTATGGGCTTCTTGGGGAAATACTGGGGGATTCCCAGTGAATTTTGGGATGCACCAAGGTTCAGCACTAAGTCCTTACCGTTCCATTCTTGTTATGGATGAGCTGCTGACGAGAGTAGGAGAATGGGCCCCTCAGTGCATGGCATTTGCCGGTGTCACACGTCAAAGTGTCCACCAAAATACTGAAAAATTTGTCTTTTCTGCAGAGCACATATTCGCTGCAAAAAAAGATGCAGGCGATGAATTATCTTTGGTATATACATTTACAATGATCTCTATTTTCGGTCTTTCGGTCCCCCGCCCTTTTCGCGCTTTGCGCTCGAAGGACTACTTCCCGCGAAAAAGATGCATATCGATTCTGTGAATGATCTCGTGTACCCACGAATATCCTGTTTGTACGAATTTCGCTTTTCTAGGCACAGAAAAATCTCAATTCTGCTTTCCTTCTGCCTGGCCTCAACGTCACCACACTCGAGTAGTAATTCTGTCATTAGAAAAATAATGTTTATTCATAAAAATACTTGTTTTCGGCAATAATTTTGCCCTAAAACACCAACCCTGTGGTCCCTGTGGTTAGGCCGGCTCTACTATATGGCTCAAACTGTTGGGCAGTGCTGAAGTGCCATGAAAATGGAATTTGAATAGCTGAAATCCGCCTGCTCTGGTACATGGGTGACGTATTGAGGACAGATACAATTTGGAATGAGTACATTATACGTAATTTGGGACTAGGCCCTAGTCCCAAATTACGTATAATGTTACAATAATGAACAATATGAGAATATATATTACGTATAATGAACAATATGAGAAGAGGAGGAGAAGGATTGGTCCATTACTGCCTTGCAGGGTATTGGAGGCACCCGGGATAGAGATGGGCCAGCAGGTTACCGGTATCTGTAAGGATATGGTAGTGTCTGAGGTGGATGGAGACCTGGAGGGGGATAGGCGGGAATAGAAGGTCAGAATCTGCAGACTCGACCCTGCAACCAGTAGGGTAAGGGGTTGATGAATAGGAGCTTGTTTTCATTAGAGAAGAGAGGCGCCAGTGCACCTTCTGTCGAAATGGACGTAATGCGTGAAAACTCATCTTTACATGAAATATGAAAAAAAAATTTATATCAAAGAGGATATATTGCCTAAAGGATGTCAAGTATTTTTTTCGAGTCTAAATTTTTATAAAAAGCATTCGTGTACTACTGTGAACAACTTGATGAAAAAAAATTCGCTTCAAAAATACTTTTACTAGGAGTGTTCACAAGAAGCATAGCGATTTGTGAGAAATGTCTGGCGATTACAATTATTACTAGGCAGGAAATTATTTCATAAAATAATATTGCTTTTGTGACAGTAATTTCACTCTTTCAAATTTACTGATTTAGGTTGGAGTGTGGCACGTGACAATCACGCTCTCATTACAATATAAAATTATATCTGTCATTGAAAAAAAAATCATTCGAATGTTACCATTTTGAACATCTGACAATACTGAAAATTGCTGAGTGAATCTCCACCAATTCAAAAAATTGAATTATCTATCTATAACATCCAAATAAGTCGAGGGCGTTGCACATTTCTACTAGATGTCCTGATGTTAACATCTTAAATCATTTTGATTATAATCTTTTTCAGTAACCTTTTATAACTGGCTTTTAACAAAGCATTAATTTACCTGCCAAAAATTTCTATTTTGGTTGTGTAATGCGATGTTGGAGCAGTGGGGTAGGCCGGCATCCCCCCACAGACGATTCAGCCAATGTTTCCTGTGGGCTCCAAACGCCCGGCTGGGGAGCCCCCAGTCAGGGCATGTTCATTGGACCCGCAGACCCAACCCTGCCACGGGCGGGATAAAGGTGTGATGATGATTTTATAATACCGTAACTGGCTTTTAGACCCGCCTCGGTGGCATAGTGGGTAACACGATCGGTAACTGCGTCAGTAGTTCTAGAGTTGATATTGGATTGAGGTGAGTTGGCTTCTTTCGGGCAAGAGAGAGAGATAGGCCCCGAGTGGGCCTTCTTTCTGATTAAAGTAAAACTGAGGTCCCGTGTGATGTGCGATGGCATTTGCACGTAAAGTAACTCTCTCTACTATGCAACGAGTAGGTGAGGCAAGATATCCAGGTGTAGCAGCTCGCTCCCTGGCGTCTGTGGAATACCCCAACGAACAGTAGACCGACAATAAATAAGCATAGGAGTTGCAGTTTTGGTCGGTAGCCGGCTGTGGAAAAGCACTTTCCAATATATCGCCCTTGTGTCCATTTAGAGGGACAAAATGGGTATCTGACACTGCCATAGGCGGGAAAAAAGGTTAGGAGTTGCTGTTGTTTTGCATGATTCAACTTTGCAACTGATGAGGCATTTTTGCATTGCTATCCCCATTTCTATACTGCCAGTCCAACATTTGCAGTGCAATCTGCAGTTGGTTAAACCACTGAAGCCTGGGGCATTGTCTAAGGGGCAATAGAGAAGGGGTGTCAAACATTCTGGCTTAGAAGTCTAGAGTTGCGGCCCTCACAACCTATATCATGTAGCATACATGTACAGTCTTCTACTCAGAGGCTTAACGAGAGGGGGCATAGTTGGAATGGGGTACCATGTGCCATATGGGGTACCATGGCCCTCGGGGTACCACGAGTTTGAGATGCCTGCAGTAGAGGACCTATTGCAATTACAAGCCAGGGGAGCGGCGAATTGTGTTGGACACACCAGTTCTCATCTGATCGCTGAAGTTAAGCAACACAACCCCAGCTAGTACTGACATGGGTGGCCGCTTAGGAAAACTGGATACTGCTAATACCCAAAAGTCGTCGCATTTGTGTAGCCTGTGCAGTCACTGCATAAGTACTACACTGTGGACGGGGCTCTAATGACCTTGTAGTTGAAAGGCCCTAAAACACCAACAAGCAATGCAAGCCAGATTTATACTAAGCCCACTAAGGGAGTCCAAATATTTAAAAATATTTGGGGCGCATTTGTTTAGAAGTGCAACCCCTGATCAGCCCCTGGTTGACATTCGCTTCTCCTCCTAAAATGATTTGTTCAGTTTATACTGTCGAAAGATTTCCTAATTTGCAAAACTGTGGTTGAAACTATGGCATCAGTCTTAGAATTTCAGCATAATCCTGTTGACATGTAAACGAACAAATTAAAGAATGGCGTGCAAAGTGACGTTTTATTATAGGAGAATTTGTTGTCATCTTATTTGCAAAATATTAGCAGAAAAGAAATTAGTCATTTTTAAGTAGAAATGTCATTCTGTGGAAGTCCGGAGGAGGATGATATATTTACTTCAGTTCTCTTAGGGTAAGATCTTAATTATTTGAAATTCATTGTTTTATTCAAGCTTTCTAAGAACTGATAAAGAGCATTTTAATATTCAGCTATTTGATAAGGGAGAGTTTTTATTGAAGATTATAAATGGAAAAATAAGTTGACACAATTTTTGCAAAATTTGCTTTTCGCATTATTGCTGTTTGGATCGATAAAAGTGCAAAATTTTATATTGTCTTTTGTGTTGACTGTTCGAACCCTAATGCTTGAAATCCAACTATATGTAGCAAAAGTTACTTTTACTAATTTGAATTTTTTTCTTCCTTGTGTGCCACAACAAGGTTCTTTAAAAAGATTTACAATTTTTATTCAATTTACATCAAGTGTTTTCTTTGGCCTAATTTGAAATTTTCAGCATTTGGTGTCGCACAGATTTGAGCCTAATATTGACAAGTAGCATGAAAGAATGATTGATCACCTGCTGGGAGATGTAAGATCAAGTAAATTTAGTTTGTCAAAAAGAAGGAGTCTGTAGTTGATTTTCGTATATTTTTTATGTTCATAACCTTTTTTTGTACTACAGTTCTACTTTTTGAGTTTCTCTTAATACATATGGATGGGGAAATAAATGTTGCAAACGTTAAAAGTGGAAATGATGCGATTTGCATTTATGGTTTTTCTAAGCACGTACATCTTTTCACGTCGGAAATCTTTCCGCAGTTTATCATATATTTATTTAATGAATATCCTACGACATGGGAAAGACAAAATTAAGTAAACTGAATACTTTTTTCCCCACTCTTTCTCTCTCTTGCTCACTGCTTTACGAATAATATTTTTTAAACTAATATTTACTTAGATGCGTTTACTTTTCGCCTGCATTTCTTAATGGAAATGCATTCATTTTGTCGACAGAGAAAAAAATGTTTATTTGGCATTATGAATCCTATATTATAAATTTTCGAAACCTTGAAAAACCTTGCACATTTCGAGAATTAAATTTACAAGTTGTATTTGGTTATCACGAATTTTTTAACTAACCCAGTCATGGTCTGCACGTCACTTCCAGCACTTTTGTGTCTGTGTGTTTATATGTTTCCATGTTTACATGTTTGCAAAATTTACTTTATAGTTTTTAAAATAAGAACAAATTTGACGTTGTGCAAAGGGCTGATGCTATGCACACAATAATTTTATCATACTGGCCGTGAAAAATATGACATTTCAGCACTTGTGGTTTACTAGTAGCCTACAATGTCGTTTGATTCCATGAAAGACAAGATTCTTTTCAGCCATAAATCAGACTGCAGTTTGCTTGCAAAACAAGTTTAAAATCAAACTCTGTTAACATTGTATCTCAGAGATTGTTTAGGTAGTGTAGTTGCAAACTGCTTTTGCAACATAGGGCGAAAATGAATTGTAAAAAGAAATTGGAGATCTGCTAAAATCCTTAACTGGAGATGGAGGCACATTCTTTTTTGTTACTAGGGAGGGAAGACGAATTCATGTAGTAGTTTGGAACCTAATGTTTCTGATGGTGGAGCATGTTAACCAAAAAGCAACCACTAAACCGACACACCAGTTCTCTTGAGATCACTGAAGTTAAGCTACGCAAACCCACGTTAGTACCAACATGGGTAATTGGTAGAGAACGTTGGGTGCTGAAAATTTTTCCCCTCCTACATCCCCTACACCTACTTCCTCCTCTCCCGTGAGCAGCATTCTAAAGGTTCAGCCTGTTATGCCTGCTTGGCCTACTCCCCAACCCGTTAGTGTAACGCAACGTAGACAAGTAACCATGATCTTGCAGAAAGATGTCGAATACAGTTTGTCTGTTTCTTGGTCTCATTTGGGCGTATTTTGTACAAATTTTGAGAAATTAGTTTCCAAATACAAAAACATATGCGATTACATAAGTTTGTCAGTTGAGAAAAACGTCATTAGAGGAGTTAAAAGAGCAGTTCATTTACTATGAAAGTCACAAGTCCTTAAAATATGAACGATCTGCATGTTTCAGGCACCCCCGAGTGGCCCTATTAAAATAAGCATAAAAGAACGCTATTTTTTTGAATTCTGCATTAGTGGTAGGGCCTACGTAAATAGGTACATGAGCAGTACATGGACAGTACCTGAGTGGGATGTCTAGATTTGATAGACTTAGGAACGAGTATATTAGAGGTAGTTTGGGGATGGGGGACATCGCGGAAGAAATGGGGAGAGTAGATTAAGGTGGTATGGACGCAATGAAGTGGAATGGAGGAACTCGTTAGGTCCATTTCAGGAATGCAGATGGTTGGAAGCACCCGGGACAGGGGGAGACCGAAGCAGAAGTGGGAGCAGGTTGTCCATAAGGATATGATAGTGTGTGGGGTGGACGGGGACTTGGTGGGAGGTTGACGGGACTGGAAGGCTAGAACCCTCAAACCCGATGCTGTCACAGGCGTTTCTATCTTTACCACAAGCATATTTTTATGTCAATTTTAGCTCTGCTTATTTATTCCTACTTTGAACACTTTGTTTCTTAAAGAGGTAGGTGACAATTCCCACATACAGTCAAACCTCGCTATAACACATCCTGGTTATAACACTTTTCGGCTTATAGCACACACAAGGAAAAGTCCCAGCCAGCGCTAATGCATATGTATATAGGAATTGATTGGCTATAACACACTCGGATATTACATATAACACACAACTGGTTTGGTTCCTACAGCATTTTCAACGCGTGAGAGACCTCGGATATAACAAATAGCTATAACATGCAACTAGACGGCATACCTCACAGCTTAAGTAAGGCTATATGGTGCAAGAGTTTTGCTATCTAGGATCAGTTTTCCAGTTTAATGGGGGAAATCGATTTTGCCGTGGCCTGTAGGGTTAATGCAGGATGGCTGAAGTGGAGACAGGCAAGTTGGGGCCCTTCGTGACCGCCGGTTTCCAATAAATATGAAGGGCAAAATTTACAAAACTGTCATTAGGCCCTCTATGCTATATGACTCAGAGTTTTGGGCTGTTAGGAAGACCCATGAAATACAAATGCAAGCAGCTGAGATGCGAATGCTACGCTACATGTGTGGGGTGTCATGATCTGACAGAATTAGAAACGACTACGTTAGAGGTAGCTTGCGGGACGGTGGCAGATATTGTGGAAAATATGAGAGAAAAGCGTTTGAGGTGGTATGGGCATGTGATGAGAAGGGGAGAGGAGGAGCATATTATGTCCATTGTGGGACTGCAGGTAGTTGGGGGCACCAGAGGTAGAGGAAGACCAAAACGTACATGAACGCAGATGGTGCAAAGGGATATGATGGCATGTGGGGTGGAAGGGGACTTGGTGGGGGATAGGCTGGGAATGGAGGATTAGAACCCACAGACCAGACCCTGCCTCAGGCGGAAGAAGGGTTAGATGATGACGATAAAAGGACAAATTTCTCAGCAGTGTGGAATCTTGCAAAAAATTTGCAGCTGACTGCAAGTGTGTGCGTCTTGAAGTATACAAGTCTAGGTCGACTTTTTGAATACATCTTGAAATTAGCATATTTTTGTTCAGTTAGCATAGCTTTGGCATCATTTAGCATTGTTTCTGTTATAACGCACACTAGGTTATAACACACAGACATGAGCAGTCCCGAAGGTGTGTGTTATATCCGAGTTTGACTGTAGTTGTTATCACATCCATTACTTTTTGTGTTTCGAAGATAACTTGTTCCCCTAAACGTTTCCCATACAAGAGAGAAAGTCACTGACTTCGACCTGGTATGAACTAACCACGGTTTAGAATGATGCAGATACTAGTGATAGATACCGTAAAATCTCACGCAGTGCCCGCGGATTATACGCGAAACATAGGGTCATTTAGTGTGGACTATATGCGAGGGCGGACTATATATGGGTGCGGACTATAAATGACACCCAGGGTTCTCAATGAAAACTGCTCTTCATTTTCTGAACATTTTATTAAACTGAACAACACCATTTTACACAGTACGTTCTTATTTATATGATAATGCAATATAAAATCTTTCACATTTTAATTTCATCGTCCGGGCAATCTGACATTTCATGTTCAAATTCATTTGATCCCATTTCCCCTACAAGTTGCGCCACTGGCTACAATAGTGCGGACTATACATGAGTGCGGACTATACATGAGTGCGGACTATATTTGAAACATACCCATCGGTAATGCGGACTATATTTGAAACATACCCATCGGTAATGCGGACTATATTTGAAACATACCCATCGGTAATGCGGACTACATATATTTGAGGTGCGGACTTTACGTGAGATTTTACGGTATCTAGGTGTTGTAATGATGTTTGTTCAAACTTACTGGCAGTGAGTAGGGATTCTATTATGCAAATTGCATAAATAATGCATGGATATGTGAATTTGATAAGAATCAAGGCATAATAAAATAATTGCACTATGTTTACAATGCATAAAGTAACGTACTTTAAACTCGAATCGTGATGCAGTTTTACAGTTTGCACCAAAATATGTGTGAAAAGTCTTTGGAAATTGGGTGAATAATTACGGCCTCTTCAACGAAAGTGACGGTTTTTTCGTTGGAAAGCATTTAACCGTAGAATTTCGCGTTGTGACTTAAACTAAATAATTTCTAAATTATCTTGTCTGTTGAGAGTCACACGTGGGATTTAATGATTAAGCATTTTTATATTAAACACCAATGGAACCTAGGGATAAATTACGACATTACTGCTTTTCCTTCCAATTATAAAATTTACTCAACAGAAATAAAATTAATTTACATCTCCTAATAACGTAATGTTGCAACAATTACACTAACCAGTGACTACTAAAGAGGTTCCTGGTAGCATGATATCATCATACCCTTATCCCGCCTGTGGAAGGGTCGGGTGTGCGGGTCCTCTGAACATGCCGAGTTGTCTGTGGGGTGATGCAGGCCTACCTGGTAACCTGATGTCATTTTAAGTTAATGTGAAATTCTGAAATTAAGCAAGTTTGGCAAATTTTCGAGTTACTGCTCTCTAGAACAAGAATTATTTTGGATATGTATGCAGTTGTTTTTGATCCATATTGCATTCTTCTAATGCCCATCTTGGTGGCGCAGTTAAGCTTAGTACCCCTAGGTATGAAGCTGCTAACTTTCGGAGGCCCAGAAGCGCGAGCTTCTTGCATCTGCCCGATGATCGACCATCATCATTATTCTCATCATAATCTTATCTGTGGCAGGATTGAGTCTGTGGGTTCTAACCCTCCACTCCCGTCTATCTCCCTCTAAGTCCTCGACTCCACATTCCACGTCCCTAATCTAAGAGTAGCCCCTTCTCTAGATGAGATTGTACTGACTGGGGGTACTCCACCCAAGCATCTGGAATCCCTCTGACTGGGTGTCCTGTGAGGGGGATGCCGGCCTGCCCCACTGTTCGATGATCGACCACTAATTTAATATTATTGTCTGAGAAAACAATAGAGAGCAACGATCCATTGTTATAAATATTTGAATAATTGCTTGAAATATCCATAATGACAAAATTCTTTTTCATAATTTATTGATAGCGATGTCAGCAAATGATGCATCATTTGCTTTTGGAAAATTTATTAAATTGGATATCAAGGTTTAATTTGAATAATATCCGAATTTCTTCAACTGCTGAGTGTTAATAAATTAATGATGTTATGCTGTTGAATTTTTAATGGCAGAATGTTTAATAAGAATTAATGTCACTGGTTTCTGATTCTTCGAATGAGACAGGGACAAGCACTTCACTGGTATTTTAATTTATACTGTAGCTACTTATTGCTCCACTGTTTAATAATATTGAAATATACCTTTTATTTCATAAATACCATTAAAATATTTTGCAAAAGGTATTCTACAGAAATATGCTTTTCTAAATGTGTATACTTGTATATTTTGAGACGAATAAGCTGGAAATAACTGACATAAACTATAGATAAAGAATGTTCTATTTAACTGGAGTGTGTATTGAAAAAAGTAGGTTTAATATTTGAAATGTGTTTACCAAACATTTCTCCATCTTTAGAGTATTACATACATTAAAAAACTTGGAAGTTGCACTTAGAAATAATTTGAAAAGTTTTTCTTTTGCAAAACAAGAAATCCAAAAAGGAAAAAGACTCAAAATTGAGAGAGTTCATATATATCTAAATATATATGTCAATGATAAATGGATATGGAGTGTTTTTTTCTTTGGTGTTGTTTTTCTTCTTTTTTTCCTCTGCTCCTTCTTAAGTGGTTTCTGAATTTCAATTTCTATCCATTCATCTAAGATTAAAGAGCAAGTCTTTTTTTCTTTCCTCCCTAAAAACTGAATGAAATCTATCTATGGATGTCTGTTATTTACGTATTTTACTATAGACTTGATGAGAGTTGATAATTTAGAAAGTTTTATCATTCACTACACAAAGAAGATAGATTGCTTACAATGATTGAAAATAGCAAATGTTATTTGCTATCACCCCAACAAACAATAAGCATGAAAAAAACTTCTACAGTTTTTAATAATGTTTCCTATGGTACTGTGCTAGATAAAGAACATTATAAAAAATGAATATCCATTGCATTTCTGTCAACTTTTCACTTCAGGCTTGGTAAGGTAGTAGTCGAACAATTGTTCAATTCAATTTTTGAAATGTAATTCTTAATTATCTACTCACAGTATTCTAAGAGCAATTGTTGTTTATTATGTAGGATTCAAATATACGTTGATGTTTATTAAATAATTGCACTTTCAAGAAAAAGTTTTCCCTGAAAGTTGGTCCTCCAACAATGTAGTACAATGGAATCGTGAAATTCGAATTCTATACATTTTCGTTATTGGTGTTTTCAGTGATATAAGTTACAGTAGCCTCTATGAAGATGTCGTAGAGAGTCATAGAATGTCGCCTGAAGGAGCAAGCTAGTGTCCGGGGAATCAATCCTACAACAGTTATTATCCAACGTTTATCCAAAGAAAGACCTTCATTAAATATTTGTTGATCTGGAAGAGGCATATTATAGTGTCCCTAGGCACTTAGTATGGAGCGTTTTCAGAAAGAAGGGGGTTGATGAAGGCCATATTAGGATAGTGCAGGATATTATTAGGATAGTGCCTGCACAGACACTACACTGATGCGACGATTTTTGGGTATTAGCAGTAGGCCCTATCCAGTTTTTCCAAGCTGCCACTCATGTTAGTACTAACTGGAGTTGCGTTACTTAACTTTAGTGATCAGACGAGAACTGGTGTGTCCAATGCAATACAGCCGTTCTTAACGTTCTGGAAGAGGGCAACACCCTGCTCAGTGTTGCAGTGGTATAATGGCTTAGTCTCGTGAGTAAATGGTTATCAGTTCGGCCCTGACCGAGGCGGGTGAGTTCTGATTGGCAGGAATTAAGCCCGAGAGCAGTGGTGGCGAACCTGTGACCCGCGGGTCACAAAATGACCCACTATGAAATTTTAAGTGACTTGAGCGTTATTCATATCTAGTTTATCGTTCATGAACAACAGACGTGAGAGCAGGTTGTCCGTACGCAGACCCGACCCTGCCACAGACGGGACAAGGGTATTATGATGATGGTCTCTATTTGCTACTTTAATAAACGTTATTCATTATTAATAATAATTTATTTTTATTCTTATAATTAAATAATGCTTGCACCTCACCCGCGGACAACTTTTTGGTTTGTTTTTCGTGTTATTGTGACTCGTCTTCAAATGAGGTTCGCCACCACTGCCCTAGAGTGTATTTTGTTGGATAGTAAGTCATGGCCCCTTGTGATGTGTAGAAAGTCGTCTGCACCAACCCAGAACCTTTTCTGTATCATACTTATTAAAATGTGTAGGAGCTTGTCCCTATGGTATGAGCCACCCGGGCCTCCAGCCCTGTAAACCACGTAGCAAGCCTCATAAAATGTCCTTCTTTCCAATACAAGCGGAAATCATGAGTACCCGAAATTGTGAGTATAATTTCAAATTGCATTATGTATTGCATTAACTTGTAAAGGAACTAGTTCTACACTGAGAACGTGACACGATTCCCGGATGACGAGCATAACCTTAAGCATAGATTATAATCTGAAGGATGACATGAAGATGGTTCAACACACAAAAATGGGCCCAAGGGTGTTAGATCATCACAAGTTTCATCGTTATTTACCCTGGAATCGCAACATGAGGTCATGGGTGACCCGAAGCATTTTAAAATTCGTCATATCTTTGTTATTATTTAATTTATTGACTTGTGCATTCTTGTACCTTTCAATTTTCACATTTAGCATGTAATGCTGGTTCAGTTTCTGCCCCAAAATTCAAAGTCAGCTGGAAAAAGTGCGTTTGGGTCACCGGTGACCCCACGTTGTGATTTGTGTAACTTTTTTTTGTCTTCCACTCCAAGCCAGTTTTTAATGCTAAATTTTTTTATATCTTTAAAAGTTAAATTATCTTGTTTTTCATATTCATCATTTAGTGTTATTGATCTTGCATGCTTTTTTTTGTTTTGCAATAATTTTTCTGCCAGTAATCCTCATTATTCAAATAGAAGGCAATTTTGACATCCTACCAAACTTTGGCATTTTTATATTAAATAACCTTAATATTTAATACTTTTACATTACAAACAGCTTACCTGTAGTTAAAAGTTATTTGGAATTTCATATTTCTTCATAATACCTATTAATTTAAAAATTTGACTAAAAGAGAAATGGGTCATATATGACTCCATTTTGTTTTATGTGTCATAAGTGTCACGTTGTGATTCTAGGGTTAAATCATTATATGTAACTTGATAAGATATGAATTAACTTTCATCTTATTCTGACTGACCAAATGGAGATTTACTCACAACCTAAGTGACACTGTTACCGTTTTGGCTCCCATCCTATAGGCCTGCATCCAAGACAGAGGGAGACCGAAGCAGACGTGGTAGCAGGTTGTCTATAAGGATATGGTAGTGTTTGGGGTGTACGGGTACTTAGTGGGAGATAGACGGGAGTGGTGGGCTAGAACCCGCAGACCCGACACTGCCACAGGCGGGATAAGGGTATGACGTTAATTAATCTGACAAAACATTTCCCATTGTCAAGAGTCTCAAAAAGTAGCTTATGGGATTCCCATAGACCAGATTTGACGTAACTTTATATTTTGCTCTCTAGTTCGACAATGACCCATCAAATTTAAATGGTCCGAATGAGAAATTTGTAGCCAATGAACCAAATTTTTTGATTGCTGTGGTTTTCGTCAAAAATCTCCAAAGCAGACCTGAGTTATGACATAGCAAAGTCATGGCTAGCTAGTTACTTTCTGTGCCACCCGGTGGTTGGTCATCGCAGTGGTACAACAGCACATCTTTGGGGTATCAAATCATTGGAACCTTTGATGGATAGCAGTCTCATATCTGTTACTACAAAATCCTAAGAGTAGAGAATTTTTCCCGCCTATGGCAGGGTGGGGTACAAATCTTCGTTCCTCTCAACAGACCCGTGGGCGATCTATTGGGGAGAGGCTTATTGCGTTGGACACGCCAGTTCTCGTCTGATCGCTGAAGATGAGTAACCCATAAATAGTCTCATTAATGTAATGTCTATGCAGTCTCTGCATTAAACTATGCCGTGGACGGGGTTCTAATGACCTTGTAGTTGAAGAGCTCTAAAACACTAACAAACCACAGCTGCAACCCCTATGTTATTTGGGGTACTTTACCGAGGTCCTGCACCTGGGAATTTGGCCTCATTCACTTGTTTCATAGGAGAGAGGATTCTTTTACATGCAAATGCCATCGTGCAACACGGAGGACCTGTGTTTTACTTCTCACCAGGCGCACTTGGGTCCTCTCTCGTCTGAAAGAATCCAATCCAGGGGGATCCAGTTTAATCAGAGCGCCAGGGAGCACCGACAATAAATCAACAACAACTTCAACACGAGTTTATGGATTTTTCAACCCGATTTGGACGTTGATCGACTATTGACATGGTCAAGTTTCAACTAGCATTTGTGGCTTCAAAATCGTCTTTCAAAATAGCAGTGATGTCCTCGGTTAGATTTACAGGAGGTGAATAGGAGAATTTTCAGGTCACATGTCTTTGTCCCAAAACTCAATACTTGATTGATCCTAAAAGCTTGACTTATCATCATGCATGAAAACTGTCTCGTGGACAATTTGCAAAATTTCCAACATCATCCAAGAACGGCATCACCCAATCTACCAGAATAATTTTATGAAATATGCGCGCTCCCAAATTTCACATTTCTTGATTACGTTTATCAGTATTTAATTCAATCAATAATCCTTTGATATTCCCCGACATGTTGACCTGCTGTGTGGGATTTAATTACAAATGAAATAAACTTTTAATGATATAGTCTATATGGTGCCACCATCATTCAGACCGTTCTTCCGCCTTTATATGGGTTCGATACCTATAAACCCTCCTGGAAAAGTAAAAACTGACAAACTATTGCTCAGATTTACACTGATAATTGCCTATCTAACACTGCTTTCCTTTTCTTATTTGCCGTCAAAGGGCGAGTTCTACATCTAGACGTTTTAAATCTACACACCATGTAGCAAAGGTACTTTTACATGTAGATTACAACCTACCTTTAAAGTATTCATTCCTAATTTTATCAGCTCTCAACACCCCAGTCATATACTGCAGCATTCGTATCTCAGCTACTTGTAATTTACATGCCTCTTCTCCTCCTCCCAGCACTCTGATCCATATAGCATAACTGGGCCTAATCACTGCCTTGTAAAGCTTCCCCTTCAACTTCATTGGGACCCTCCTATCACACAGAACAGCACTTGCCTGTCCCCACTTCAACCATCCCTTATGGATTCTATAGGTCACAACGTAGTCTATCCCCCGTTGCTCTGGAACACTGGTTCTAAGTACTTTACCTCTTGCACCTTTGTCACCAGCTCGCCCCCATATAGTACGTCACCATTGTCCGCCACCCTGTCCGTCCCAGTTGAAAGCTAAATACTTCATCTTCTTCCTGTTTATCTTTAGGCCCCCTTGTGAAATGATTTGTAACATGAAACATGTTGTAGGGGAAATACTATTTATTCCTCTCCTATCAAAAGTCTCTTGAGACATCATCATCATACCCTTATCCCGCCGGAGGCATGGTCGGGCCTGCGGGACCACCGAACATGTTCTGACTGGGGGCACCCCTGCCAGGTGTCTGGAACTCGCAGGAATATTGGCTTTCTTGTCTGTGGGGAGATGCCAGCCTACCCCACGAATTGAATGTTCAAACAGTGCATTACACAAGCAAAATAGAAATTTTGGGAGGTATATTAATGCATGACTTATCTTGGGAAATTGAAATGGTCCAAAGGAGCTGTATCACTTCTCTCGTAGATTAATTGTCAGACATGATCACAGAATTAGGGTGTGACTCACTACATTAGAGGCGGGTATCTGACAGCGTTAAGCTGTTTATCAGACTGTTGAAAATATCGTTCGAGAGTTCTTTAGTTGAGGGGTTATCCCTAATGATCATCCGTTCAAATTAAAGGAGATCAGGGCCCGGACAGATTCATATTACTGGTCGTTTTTTCCAAAGGCCATTCGGCAATGGAATGCTCTTGATGAGGATAATGTGGGGAATTTTCTGAAGGAAGGGGCCATTATAGCAGGTAGGCGATGCATGACAGAATTGATTCTATGCTTCAGGTTCCTTGGGGTTTTGGATTAGTCAATTACCGGTATTAGGAATGAGAATTATTCTCTCCACTGCCAATTTTGCCTATCAGGGCTCTGTATTCAATTAAATTAGAATAATATTGCATGGTTTCTGACTTATTGCACCATAACAGTCACAACAGAGATATTCCGGACCACATGCAGTGAAAAGGCTCTGAGACAGTAAATATGTAATTGCAGCCTCAGAATGACTTTAAATCATCATCACTAACTCCTCTTCTACCTATGGCAGGATCGGGTGCCCACTTTTTGTCCACAGGGACACATCCTCCACTGGTACTAGGGTGTCAAGCTCTTACACAAGCTATATGTTATTCCATGTAGCAGATGTTCTTTTATATGTAGGACGCAGTATACTGTTCCATGGACTACCTCTGGCCATTGAATCTATTTAGGCAGTTTTACTTGAATTGCGGCGAATTTTCTTGAGTTCGTTATTCCTATAAAAGTTCTTGTGTTCATCATTTAGTTCCAAATAACGTCATTTTATCGGAGAGCAGAAATAAATTGATTACATAATTTGACATTAAGTTTCGGTCATGGAAGTGAGGTGAATTTTAAAATGATTTTTTGATGCTTCGATGTGTAATCGCATTTAACCGTGTTACCATTTTTTTTTTCGACAAAAGACATTGCATATCATTCACGATTAAAAGGCTTCCGAGTTTGATAATGGTGCAAATCGTTGTTGGCATTAGCGATATTTGTGAATAGTTTAAATTGACAATGGAGTTCTATCGTTCAATAATCCTAGTATTATTTACAGTGTTAATCCTCGCGTTCACTCAACGCCATTGTTTAAGCCATCATTTGTGATTGGTGGATCACATCTTGACACATTGTTCTCGTATAATTAGATGATGACGAGGATCAATTTCGAAAGGGCAGCCAAGCTGAATAATATTTGATATGCAACTCTTTGATATCAGTTCGTCATAAAGCACCATGTTCATACAGTGAACTGGAATCGCTTTTCACACCTCATGGAAATAAGTCTAAGTTAAAGTGATAGCAGCAACAGCAGCAGCAGCAAGCTACCTTTTACCTAAATATGGTCTACAGTATGAATATGATCTCTCTCTCCTAGTTCATCTCTCCCTCTAAACGATTATTGTAGTTAAATAAAAACACATCGAGCGTGAAATTACATATCATGAGATTAGTTGAAATCAGTATTGTGTCATGAAACTTTGCTCAGCATAAATTTGTCTGTTTTTCAAGAGCCCTGGATAGCTATAAAAGTTTAGTTTTTGAAATTTTGACATCGCGCTCAGTTCACTTGTGGCTATCAATTTTCAAACAAAGGTCGCGAAAATTGAATAGAAATTGATAAAAATGACATGTTAATTCAATTTAGTGATATGGAAACAATGTCATACATTCAAAAGAAACAACAGGACGAAATTTCATTTACTGAATAGCAGCGGCAGCAATTAGTTGGCGTTTGATGATAATTTTGAATGGAGTGAACTTCTGTCTACAAGTGGTGCGAAGGAATCAGTCTTGATTGTCTTTGCAAGATGCATTTGCAAATTCCTATCATCATCATCATTACTTTTCCCGTCTATGTAGGGTCGAGTGCTGAATTTTGTACCATTGGGACACAAGCAACCTGCTGAATGGCATTTTTAAATACCAGACCAAGGAGTGACAGCTCCGCCCTTTTCGTGTCCTCATACCCAAAGAGCGCCATCTAGTAGATGGTTTGCTGAAACTACTTCATTACATGTATTAAATTGCATATCTACAACTATATAAATAATAATTGGAATGATTTAAAAGTATCTATCAAGTGCCAGGTGTATATAAAGCACCTTAATCATAATCATCTCACCCTCCTCACGCCTTTGGCGGGGTCAGGGCTGCGGGATTTTATCCTCCACAGCCTCTCCACTCTGCATGTCTCCATGCCCCTCTGCACTACCTGCTCCCACGTCCGTTTTGGTCTTCCCATACCCCGGGTACCCCCAATCACATCGAGACCCATAATGGACCTAATAGGTTCCTCCTCCTCTCTCCTCGACACATACCCATACCATCTCAACCTCTTCTCTCTCATCTTTTCCACGATGTCTGCCACCCCGAAGCTACATTTAACGTAAACATTTCGGAAATATATATCACCTTATAGATGCTCCTTTGCATGGAGCAAAGGAGCAGGAAAAGTGTCTGCTGTAAATTGCTCAACCTCCATGAAATGCACTCCAGGAATGCATATCAGAATTCTCCCACCTGAGGCAGGGTCGGGTCTGCGGGTTCTAATCCTCCACTTCCACCTATCCCCAATCAAGTCCCCCTCCACCCCACACGCCTCCATGTCCCTATCCACCACCTGCTCCCACGTCCGTTTTCGTCTTACTATACCTCTGGTGCCCCCAATTACCCACAGTCCCACAATGGACCTAATAAGCTGCTCCTCTCCCCTCTCTTCACATGTCCGTACCATCTCAACCGTTTCCCTCTCATCGTTTATGCAATGTCTCCAACCCCAAGCTACCTCTAACGTAATCATTTTTAATTCGTCAGGTCGTGACACTCCACTCATGTAGTGTAGCATTCACATCTCAGTCACTTGCATTTGCCATTCATGGTTCTTCCTAACTGCCCAACACTCTGAGCCATCCAGCATAGGGGGCCTGACGACAGTTTTGGAAACTTTACCCTTCAACTTTATTGGGACTTGGTGGTCGCACAGGACTCCACTTGCCTATCTCCACTTCAGCCATCCTCCATTAATGATATGGGTCACGTCAGAATCTATTTCCCCATTGTTCTGAAAAACTGATCTTAAATAACGAAACTCCTGCACTACTGGAATCCCCTCCCCCAACGGATCTCACCCCATTACCCTGGCCACTAAAATTAAAAGCTGGGTACTCAGTCTTCTTCATGTTCACCTTAAGACCCCCCTCTTTCCATTGCTGTCTTAATGTCTTATGGTAAATGTATATATAAAGAAATTATTTTTTTCCCATTAAAAACATGTGAAAGTGAGCCATTTATGTATATGTTCAAATTAGCAGCAAGCAGATTACATTATTATTTAGAAAAATCAAATGAAGTGCATAACTCGGAGCATAACTGCATGTTTAAGATGGTTGAAATATACCGTATCTAGCATCTATGTTGTAGCAAACCATCCACTTGGGGCGCCACCGTCTAAAAGTGTGACAAAATTCAATGGGAAAGGGGCGGAGCTGGTACTCCTAATAATCCCTTATAGACTCCTTGACCAGACTGTCAACTTAATTCCTATAAACCCAATGCTTATTATCGTTGCGACACTTTTCCTCCACTGACGTCACGGGTTACTTCCTGCACCTGGAAATTTGGCCGAACAAGACGTGTAATTTACTGCATGTAAGCAAGGGTTCTTTCACGTGCAAGGAGCGACTGTATTACGTTGGACACACCAGTTCTCGTTGGATCCCTGAAGTTAAGCGCAACCCCAGATGGTACTGGCATGGGTGACCGCTTGAAAATACTGGGTACTGAAACAGTGGTGTCGCTAGGGTTGGAGTCACCCGGTGCGGTGATACCATGGTGTCACCCCCCCCCCCTCTTCCGAAAAAAGCCAGGGGAACGGCGAATTGCGCACACCAGTTCTCGTCTAATCAGTGAAGTTAAGCAGCGCAACCCCCAGCTAGTACTGACATGGGTGGCCGCTTGGGAAAGCTGGGTACTGCTAATACCCAAAAATCGTAGCATTCGTGTAGTGTCTGTGCAGTCTCTACATAAGAACTACGCTGTGGACGGGGCTCTAATGACCACGTAGTTGAAGGGAACACCAAGAAACAAACAAACCGAAAAAAGCCTCTTCTTCTGTTTTGGTGTCACCCCATTTGTCATGGTGCGAGTGGTGTCACCCGGTGCGACCCGCACCCTCACCACCCCCTTGTGACGCCACTGTACTGAAAATACCCAAATCCTCGCAACGGTGTTACTATCTGTGCAGACTCTGCATTAGATCTACGCAGCGGTTGAGGCTCTAATGACCATTGTAGTTGAAGGGATCTAAAACACCAACAAAACCAAAGAAAAATTAGCTGTAGCTAATATCGTGAACACGACACGGGACCACGGCTTTACTTACTACCTGACAGATGGTGTACTGGGGGCATCTCTCTTACCCGAAAGAAGTCAAACCACCTCGGTCTCGACTAGCACGAAATTTATGCGCTTTCTATGTGGGTTTCATACTTATAATAGTGATGGGTTTATGGGTACCTAGTGGGAAATAGGCGGAAGTGGAAGGCTAGAATCCGCACAGGCGGGAGTAGGGTGTGATTATGATCAGCATTCAATAATATTTGGACCATAAGCATAATTTTGTCAGTAAAAATTGCTACGTTGTGTTTTAGGCTATGATAATTTTTTTAAGTTGCTACTTTGTTGCTTAAACATTTTAATAGACCAATGTATGAAAAATCGAAAGAATAATGTGTCGTACATTTATTTAGCAATCCCGTAACTATAGAAATATAGCCTTTGATTTTTCATTGCCTTTGGACAGTTTATTACCTTAAAGTCCTCATTCCCCGGGCGACTCTGTTGTCCATGATAGCGCTATGAACTCCATGCTGATTAATGATTATTCATCATGTCACTAGCCCATTTCACGGTTTGGGCCCATTGTTGTCCCATTGGGACTCGTGGACGATCTGTTGGAGAATATTTTACACAGCGGACTGTTGCCTAAAACTGCAGTCCCATTACTGGTAAATTGTCTGCCTTACTTTTCTTCGTTTGGGGTACATTATCTCCATTGGTGTTAAGGGCAGGCTTCTATACCTGGAAATTTTGCCGAACTTAGTGTAGATGACACCCTACACCACATAGTCACGATGTTTCCTCAAATCAGATAGAAGACCGCTTAAAGGCGGACTAGGAGCTCCTAGTCTGAAGGAAACCAAATCACCACGGTTCGCAGTCAAGTCCCATTCTCACCACTTCACCTAAACTATATCTCTGGTATAAAAGGATATTGTACAGTAGGTAGTGTCAATAGAGTGTGTGGGCCTCAATCGCAATATTTTAGGGTGTGCATTTTGAAGCCACTCACCAGAAGTTGAATTTGACATTGGAAATAACTGTCTTCTGTAAAAATCATTGTTGCAAGCACCATTTTGAGCGGAAATTGTGTGGATAAAATAAAAGCAGAAAGTTTTAAACATAGATCATTAATACGATATTTTACAGGGATGAGTTGATTTTGAATTGTAGCTTATCTCATATTTTCTGGTTTTAGTTGGAGCGAGGAGGGAATGTTTATGAAATGCTTTATAACAGAAAATAGCGAAAATTAATACAGTAAATTAACTATGAGGGTGTAGTGTGAATGAAGTAGTAGTGAAACTATTTATTTGAATATTCTGTTAGTTTAATATCTGTGCATTATGGTTTAGCAAGTAAGATTGTGTTTCAGTACAACGTGTATAACCTCTAGAAAATCAATAATTTCACCAAATTTTCAACTCATCTATCCCTTCCAAATTATGTTAAAAATAAATTTAAAGAGGGCGAGTGAACATTAAGCATTGAGCCACATAGATTGCTTGCAAAATTTCTGATAAAATTATTTTTTTCCTTCCTCAATAATGTACAGTATATTAAAAAATCAAAACTGAATTTTAAATCTATTTGAAATAGCTGTACTTTATTAAATTCGATTTCATGTTTCATGGGCTTTGAAATGTGTCAATCTCATCGCTATTTAGTTTGATAAAAGATAAAAGCGAATTCATTAACTTTGTATGCAACTACAAATTCAGCTGTGTGACGACATCCTTCTCGAAATTTCTCCTCTTCTTTGTGTAGTTGCCGCACATTGATGCAGTTATAAATTATAATACGAAAGAAATTAACCATGAAAATGACAAGCTGGTACGTCTGATGCAAATATTCAAAAAAATTAATAACATCACACATTTTTTCCTCAGAAAAAAGGAAATATCACAGCATGATAATCGTAAATGCTTGTGTAACAATATTGCTCATGTTTTACTTTCAGATCTCTCTTCCCCCATTTATTCTTCAAATGCTTTTCTTAAATGATTATAATCCTCCCTTTTTCATGCTGTATCCCCTGGCCACCATTAAATTCAGTTCGACTCCCAACTGGAAAAATGTGTAATGTGAATCCAAAGAAAAAGTTCTTTGAATAGGCAAATATTTTTTTAAAGATATTTTTTGAAAAGCACGGATGTATGCTTAAAAAATAAATAGATTGAATGAGCTCTAAAAAGAGATGGAGAAGAAAGAGAAAGGAGGGAGAGCTTTGATACCCTATTGTCGAAAATGACTTAAGAGGAAATACATTTCTGAAATTTGCCTTGAATTGATCAAGAAAATAGGGAAGTGTTAAGAGATGGAAAACTCTAGATAGAAGTAAGCCATTGAATGTAATGTAGTATGCTAGCTATTAAGTTGAATCTATTCAAATTTAAATCCTCTACTACGATCCTAGCGTCATTTCTCATTTCCTGTAGTCGTATCCGTTGGATTATTGACTTTTTTCACTCTCTCCCACTCTCTCTCTTTCCGTCAATTGCAAAAATCCTATTGCAAATCATTACTCTGTGTGAATGAACAACTGGAAATTCACTCCCTAGGAACTCTGATTTGTTGCTCTTGGTCTCGCCAAAGATCATCTTATGCTCAAATATACACTATGTATACACGATTTTCGAAGTTGATATCAGGTTTATTTCAGTGTGTGTTTCATACATATCTACTCTTTGCGATTTATTTGAAATTTATGAAGACATTTGAAACTTATCTTGACCATGAACAAGAACTTCACGTACACTACCATTCCTTACTATCGACTTCAAGCGACTTGAAACGTTAATATTGAGTTAAATCAACATCTCCAAACTGGTAGCCTCTATGGAAACCAGAGAATATTTCCCATGTTCTTTGAAGTTGTCAAATAATTGGACCAAAGTTTTGTTAAGGACACCCCTTTTTACGCCATGTCATATGTCATTTCAGTTTTTCTATATTGATGAAACATGGGTGTGCTCTTAACTGGAGAGCGTCATATAGCGGTAGTAATACGTTCAGAGCGACAACTCCTTCTCGTAAAACTAAATGGGCTTGAAATTTGGCATCCTTATTTAGGTTGACCAAAGACATGTCAGAAAATTAGTAAGATTAGCAGACTGATCGATATCGGCCAATCGATGATGGCTGTGGAAAAGGAGTTCATTTGGATGGTCGTCGAGGCTATAGTGGAAATGAATCGTTCACATTTACAAATGGTGACTGAAATTCGACATTGAACGCAGTAGTCAATGCACGTTTGTTCGCGAAAGTAAGTAAGAAAGTTTAAAGATGCCGTAACGCATTAGTGCGAATAGCGGGGCACACAGGTGGGCCAGGCCACTGGCGAAGCCAAGGGGGAGGGGTTGGGGATTAAACTCCCCATGGGCCTCAGCTGAAGAATTTAAAACATGTTGAAATTGAATATAGCGAAGCGCTATACACCCTATCGCGACAGTCATATCCTCCCCTGCAGCAGTCATATCCCCCCGTCAGAAAATCCTGGCTACACCAGTGGGCCAGGCATTCACGTTTTTATCTGGATTAGTTTTTGGGTTGGGGAGTAAGCCAGGCAGCCGTAACAGGACGAACCCTTAGGAGGCTGCCTGCGGGAGATGAGGAGGTAGGTGGAAAGATGAAGGAGAGGGCTAACTTGCAGCACCCATCATTCTTTACCAACCACCCAAGTTGCTATTGACGTGGGCTTGCGATGCTTAACTTCAGTGATCTCACGGGAACTGGTGTGTCCAATGCAACTTGGCTGCACTATAAAATGAGATTTGTACTGTGGGGCACAAAGTTCTGCACACAGGCCCCGGATACTAGGTATTGTGATGTTTCTCTATTCAGGCTACTGGGAGTGGTATAAAAATGGGCAATCTGCTTACATTCCACTTGTATTTGGATCACTACATTGCTACTATGTTGTTCGTAACGATTACATTAGAGGCAGCTTGTGGTTGGGAAACATCACAGATAAAAAGAGAGAACAGCGGCTGAGGTGGTATGGGCATGTGATGAGGAGGGGGAGGAGGAACTTATTAGGTCCATTATGGGACTGCATGTGATTGGGGAGACCACGAGTAGGGGAAGGCCAAAACGGACGTGGGAGCAGGTGGTGCAGAGGGACATGAAGGCGTGTGGGGTTGAGGGGGACTTAGTTGGGGGTAGGCGGCAGTGGAGGGTAAAAACGCGCAGACCCGACCCCCGCCGTAGCCGGGAAAAGGGTGAGATGATGGTGATGACATTGCTAGTATGTTGGTGTAGAGCTAAAGTAAGATTTTGTAATGAAAAGTTAGTGCTCACTGAGACGGAATCATGAAATATTTCAATCCAATATATTTTGCTTACTCTGAAACGCAGTCATAGCTGTGTTGCCCAATGCTACAGTAGTGTGTTTAAAATTTTAACATCCCATGCCAGTTCAGGTTTAATCCCACCTTGGTGGCGCAGTGGGCAGCGTGCTCGGTGACTGCGGCAGTGATCGCAGGTTCCATACTGGACCGAGGTGCGCCTTCCTTCTGATGAACCGAGGTCCAGTGTAAGATGGCATTTGCACGTAAAAGAATCCCCACTACTATGCAAAGGTTAGATGAGGCAAAATTTCCAGTGTAGGAGCTCGCCCCCCGATGGAGTGCCCAAACGAACAGCTGACCAACAATAAATATGCATAGGGATTGCAGCTTTGATCGGCAACTGGCTGCGGAATAAACTGCCCATTCTGTCCATCCGGGGCAAGTACCAAAGCCTACAGTAAGGCGAAATGGGTTAGAAGGTACTTTGATAAGTAAGCATAGGGGTTGCAGCATTAGAAAGCAGGCGCCTGTCTAAAAATACTGTTAAACATGTAGTGTATGTGCCCAGTAAATCAAAACAGGGGTATCCGACCCTGCCATAGACAGGGAAACGGTTAGTGCAGTACTTTATTTTCTATAGCTGATCTAATTTACTGCTAACGAGTTAACGGTCTTGTCATCTGCTTAGCAGAACCGCCTTATAAATTACGCTCTTTAGGTACAGTGCCTAGAGCCTAATCTCTTAATTCAAACTTCTTATGCCCTTTGGTAGCTTGTGTTCTTCTGTGATTTTGTCACCTTTGATTAAAAATGTTAAAGATCTAAAAGCACAATAACAAGCAGCAACTTAGGATAAATTGTTTCACTGTTTCCTACCCGTTGGATTACCCAAGTTCAGTTATGCCACACTTGTTCATTACACCATGGCTATATACAGGTCTTTTCGATTTACATAACCTAGATAGGGCCTACTAATGTGAAAAGAATTGCGTTTGTTGTATGGGCGGTGTGCCACTAACAACTCTGATGTTGAATCAATTAGGTGCCTCTTGCTATAAGACCATTACTATGTTATACCTGAACATAAATGATCTTGAAACTGCGAGTTACTTCTGATTTTGAATGGTGTCAGGAAATCGCCCGAAGCCTCTCACTGAATTGGGGCAATTTTAACTTCCGAGGAAACTAATCTATAATAAGATACTGACACAACTTCAATTGTTGATACACTGTGCTATGACCTACCCGGGACGATAGACGACTAGGCGTTCCGAATTGTATGAGCGGCTGTATTGTGTTGGACACACCAGTTCTCGTTTGATTACTAAACTTAAGCAAGCAACCCCAGCTAGTACCGGCGTGGGTGGCCGCTTGGGAAAACTGGCTACTGCTAATACCCAAAAATCGTTGTAACAGCGTAGTGGCTGTGCAGACTCTGCATTACAACTACTCAATAGACGGTGCTCTAATGACCATTATAATTGAAAGACCCTAAAACACCTATGAAACGACAAAGAAATCCAAAGTTGTAGGCCTGGTTGCTCTGGGGCCTCCCACTTCGTAAGGCCGCCGCTGAATAGTGTTGTAGGGCATTCTCAAGCACTTGTTCACTAATTTCAAATATATTTATGATTGTTGTTTCCACAAAATAAATGGATATAATTAGTTAAAAAATACTTGATTTACTCATTAAATCGACTTTTCCTATTCTTTAGTTCAAATCGAAATTGTTTTAAAGACATGTTTTCATTTATTTCTCCTAAAATATTGTTTCCAGATTGAAAGAGGCTTAAATTCACGGCTTATTTATTATAATTGGACAAATTTGCATTTCTTACCTAAAATTGTTGTCGAATAATAACCGTTTTTGAAGCTGGGAGTGAAAATGACTCAGAACTGTAGTTAATGGTTTAATGCATCTCATTTCACAATGTAGTTACTGTAGTACAAGGAAAACAATTATGGGTTACACTTGGTGCTACCAAACTACAATATTTTTGGAGTCTGTGATGCAAAACAAATTAAGATGCGTTAAGATTGGTTAACTGGCATTCCAGTAACTCACTCCACTCCTGTGAAATAAACCGCTGCAGAACAAGAAATAAGCTCATGAAGCTTTATTCACTAACATTTTATCGAGCACATGCTTTACTCTTATTTCTGATAACATTAGCCTGTAGCATTCATGTTTCGAGGATTAATCAATACATTGAGGTTGGTATCAAAGTTGGATTAAAGGAGATTTCTGAAGGGAATTAGCAGAAAGAAATAGTTTGGATGTGTTTCCTTGCTTTTCAGATTACTAGAAAACAAAGCAAATGTGATCAAGCAGACAGTTAATTACCATTGTCTGATTTTATGTTGTTATCAGTTTCAGAACATTGCAAATAGTAAATGTAATTCTGCACAATGTTTTTGTGTGACATATATCAAGAACAGAAAATTTGACTCAACTCCTATTTCATAAAAGAAAAGTTGTTTCTGCCGGACTGGATGTCACAGTAGACTTCGCGAGGGAAAACACCACCATTTCACTTCTCAAATTCACTTCACGTTAAACAAATCATTTTTCAAACTTAGCACTGAACAGATATACACGGCTCATCACTAGTCCCTTATGACACTAATAATTTGGTATTTTTTCAGTTTCTTAAAAAAACTAACTTATATCTAGGGCTCACATTTATAATTGACTGATAAATATAAGTTCTAGAAGATAGGTAGCAGGGAATCATCTCCATTCAGGATGTACAGTTACTGCTTTTCTGCCTGTCAATAACTTAGCTGATTTGTCCACCTGAAAACGAGCGTCAGCATTTTCTTGGTAGCACTCGATTGTTTTTAACACTCGTTTTAAATTTGGTGTGAAAAGTTTTTCACCTACCATCTTGTATAGAATAGGGACAACGTCGCTGATTGACATTCTTTTCACTTGAATCGTTAAACAAACCTTTGGGTCCCTGATATGTAAACTTCCCGTATCATTTCCATTATATGAATTGACTATGAAGCCACGTTATTATGAGTTTCTTCATTTGGATTCGTTGGTGTGTCAGCAGTGGCGGTTTTAGGCACGTGCAAACTGTGCAAATGCACGGGGCCTCGCTTTTGCAAGTTGCAAATTTTTGGAAAGGGGCTCGCACTTTCAATTTGCTTTCAATTTGCACAGGGCCTCGCGTATGCTATAACCACTACTGTGTGTCAGGGCTCATCAACTACAATGGTCATTAGAGTCCCGTCCACTGCATAGTTTTAATGCAGAGTTTGCACAGAGACTACGCTGTCACGACAATTTTGGGTACTAGAAGTACCCAGCGCTTCCAAATGGTCACCTATGCAAGACTATCTGGGGTTACGCTGCTTAACTTCAGTGATCAGGCAAGAACTGGTGTGTCAAACGCAATACAGCCGTCCTAATGATTTTCTGCACACCATTCCTCACTGACAAGGGCCATTCTGTATAACATTTACAGAGATTTTTCCTCAGCTTCAGTTCCTGAATTAAATCCTGGCGCGAATTATACCTGGAAAGGTTCCTCAAACCTCATACATTCAGCGCAATGTCCATGAGCTGCTGGACGTTTGAAAGTCGCCTGAATTTTATATGGAGAAAGATTCCTCATTCTAATAATAAGCCCTTCTATAAAATGCAAGTATCCTTTTAGGGTGAAGCTACAATAAAGTTATAAAAAATGACCACAAAAAATCTCTTGGCGGATTAATTAAAGGGCCTCATATGAACGACCAATTACATTTGTATATTAAGAAGCTTTTGTTCATAAAATTTTATTGACTAAGATTCTTGACAGTCCTTTGTGGAAATTTCGACATTTTCCATACAACTAACCTACCTCTGATTAGAAGTAATGTGACTTATATTGGTTGGAGCCCTAAGCGCTCTTGTAGGATAATCCGTCTACAAATTGGTTATGATAACCCTGAAGTGCAACTCTCTTTATTCACATTTCACTTCCTGTTTCTGTAAATGTTTGTTTGCCGTACTCTTCAGTGATCATCGCTCCATTTTTAATACAGTAGAGTCTGGCTATAGCGATCCCGTTAATAACGAACTCTTGGTTATAACGTGCTGTATTTCTACAATGAAAGTTTCCCAGTGAAATCGGATATAACGAACCGTTTTTAGTACATTTTCCTGGTTCGTTATAACCAGACTTCACTGTACTTTAATAAGGCTTTCTGTAAACCTTGGTCCTGTGGCATAACTTCAGTTGGTGCGCCCGTGGCAAGAGGCATTCGAAGCCCCTCATCCGCTGTTGCTTGTCCTGAGCAGACGTGGTACACGTATGTAGGCACTTTTAATTTGCCATAAAGTCGTTGCACAGTGTCGCGGCGGCTAATTTTCAGCAAGGTGGCGCTTTGTCTGATGCCCAGGGCAATTTTACCCCATTACCTTTTCAAGTTACGGCACTGCTTTGGTCACTCCTCTTCCCTCTCTCTATCTCTCTCTTCTCTTTCTCCTCTCTTTCTCCTCTCCTCTCTCTCTCTCCTCTCTTTCTCCTCTTTCTCTCTCTCTCTCCTCTCTTTCTCCTCTTTCTCTCTCTCTCTCCTCTCTTTCTCCTCTTTCTCTCTCTCTCTCCTCTCTTTCTCCTCTTTCTCTCTCTCTCTCCTCTCTTTCTCCTCTTTCTCTCTCTCTCTCCTCTCTTTCTCTCTCTCTCTCTCTCCTCTCTTTCTCTCTCTCTCCTCTCTTTCTCTCTCTCTCTCTCCTCTCTTTCTCTCTCTCTCTCTCCTCTCTCTCTCTCTCTCTCTCCTCTCTCTCT
>JAAFCE010009126.1:22259953-22271580 GCA_013389805.1 Trigoniulus corallinus | reverse complement strand
TCTCTCTCTCTCTCTCCTCTCTTTCTCTCTCTCTCCTCTCTTTCTCTCTCTCTCTCTCCTCTCTTTCTCTCTCTCTCTCTCCTCTCTTTCTCTCTCTCTCTCTCTCTCCTCTCTTTCTCTCTCTCTCTCCTCTCTCTCGCTCCCTCCCGTTAATGTATTTGTTTCTGCGGGATTTGAATTTCTGTGATTGAGTGGAACGTGAACTTCTGTGATTGCCTGTAATATTACTGTTAGGTACAATCAACATTGTGAAGAAGAAATTGAAGATTTTTCTTTGCTCTTCCTCCTCCTCTCTTGCCAAAATATTGATATTATTCTCATTGGAAATGAGCAATTTTATCTAGTCTTTTCTCCCCTTTAGCAGTTATCTTAGAACTTAAAATAGTATATCGAAATTTGTTATCTTCAGAGTATCCGTCATTTGACAAGCTTGAAAGAATCCTGATGAAGTCTGTTTGTTCAACAATCTACTCAGCGGTCAAGCCTTGTTATCTCAACATGGCTGATGTCCACTAAAGCAGATAACAAAATTGTTGGAGAAGTTCGAACAGCATGGTGCAGATGAAGAGCACAATCTCTATCAGATCTATACTAGTTTATTGCAGAGAAGCTTTCAAGTTTTCGTCTAAAGTAGTCCTCGACAAATCGAAATAAGTTATTCTTGGCCCATCTGGACAGTGATGTAGAATGAATTGTCTGTAAACTGTATGCGGTGAGCAACGAAATTACAGCCTTTAGATGTCAATATTTTCAGTATGTTTACCACGTCCACTAAGGCTTCAGCTTGAAAGTATTAAAGAAGATTTGGGGTCTAATCTTCTGTGAGGACATTTAAGGGAATGGTTCGATTTATTTCCGTCATATTTTTCCTACGGCTCTCTCTTAAAGATCCTTTTTATAAGGTGTCCATGGCTAGTTTATTTTCTCTATATATTAATGGTGGGGATTAGACCCGCCTCGATGGTGCAAAGGTAGTGATGTACTACTGCGTCAGTGATTCTATTTTCGATCCAGGTTGAGCGGCTGTATTGCGTTCGACACACAAGGTTCTCGTCCTAGCACTGAAGTTAAACAACGCAACCCTAGCTAGTACCCACATGGGTGGCCGCTTGGGAAAACTGGGTACCGCTAATACCCAAAAATCGTCGCATTAGCGTAGTGTCTGTGCTCTCTCTCCATTAGGACTATGCAGTGGACGGAGCTCCAATGACCTTGTGGTTGAAGAGCCCTTAAATACCAACAAAAAAAGGGGAAATGGTTAGTGATGACGATGAGATTCCCGGCTGATCACCGAAGTTAAACAACACAACTCCAGATAGTACTAGGCTGGTTGACCGCTTATCAACACTGGGTAATACTGGGTGGTTAGTAGAGAACGTTGCGTGCTGCAAATCTCCCCTCTCCTTCTTCCTCTACACCCACCTCCTCTTCTCCAGCGAGCAGCCTCTTAAGGGTTCATCCTGTTATGGCTACTTGGCTTAATCCCCAACCTATGAAATTAATCCATTAATCCATTCATCGTAACAGTGTAGAGCCTGGATAGACTCTACATTAGTATCCATTGTTGGCCCTAATGACCAATGTAGTTGTGGACCCTAAAATAAAATCAAAAGTATCCAGTATTCCCAAGCAGTCACCCATCCTAATATTATCTGGGTTTTCGTTGCTTAACTTCAGTGATCTGACGAGAACTGGTGTGTCAGCGCCTGTGGCGTACGATGTCACTTGCATATAAAAGAACCATCTCTTAGGCAGATGAGACACAATTGATACCCGATTCAGCATTAGGGGGTAAATGGGTTAGTAGTTGGTACGGCCGGTTAGGGTTGGTGGAAGCGGGTCTACAGAAGGGAAATGGGTTAGTAGGTACTTCTGCTAGTTAGTAAACTCTCTTGTTATTTAACTATGGCAATAAGTCCGTTTAGGGCCGGGGAAAGCGGGTCTTCAGAGCCTGCACTGCAGCCGGGTTTCACTACAGATACCAGGAGAGGCACTTATTTGAGATTTCCAGGTACTGAAGGTCCTAGTACTGGTCCAGTATTTGTTCGCCAGTGGATAGTTTATCTGAAACATAGAAAACCTTTAGGAGTTTACTGGCAAATACAAGTTCATTTAAAATATTTGTTTCAGTCAACTGGTATCAATTTCTTTTAAAATTGGAATTGTGCCCTTAATAAAAAATCATATTCCCTTTAGTCCAAAACTAAATTGAGCTGTACGGTCAACATGTGAATTTGGATGTTTATTGAAGGGTTTTGAAGATATATATTTGTTCTAATCTTTTTTATCTTGTTTTCTTTGCTGGTCTTATGTTTCTTGCAATACTCAGTAAAACTGGATCGATATGAACGGCATGTCTCAATTGTTGGTTGCGTTATCGTTGTCTCTCATTGGCAGAGGTCCTAAAAACAAAATGGCAGTCTGACAAGATATGAAAGATTGATGGTATATTACGTTTGCTGCCTTGTTGCTGCAATTTTTTAAATGTATTAGCATGTCAACAAGAGAAGTTGCTCTTTCGCTCTTCATTATGATATGACAAAAGACAATTGGCTATAGTCCACCGTTCACTGTTATGGGACTTGAAGGATTCATTGTTTACGAGTACATCTCCCTTGTTGTACCCACCATCACTGATTCTCACGTTTCTGCCAATAGCGTAGTGATGGCATTGAGACATGAGTGACTCTTCGACTATTGTACAGTAGTAGATTTTTCGGAAAAGTCTACAACAGGAATTAAAATTGGCAAGGGTAATTCAGGCTCCTCGTGCTGTTTGTCTTGCGGGACCCTAACAACTCCTAATCCTTTTCCGACTATCGCAGGATCGGGCACCCATCTTGTCCATCCGAATGGATTCATTCTTTCGTTGCTTTTTGGTGTTTTAGAGCCCTTCAACTTCAGTGATCAAACGAAAAATGGTGCGTCCAACGCAATTTGCCGCTCACCCCCTCTGAATGGACACAAGGGTGAGATATTGAATTATCATCTGTCTACTGTTCGTTGGAGAATTCCACCGACGCCAAGGGGCGAGGTCCTACACCTGGGAATTTTGCCTCATCTACCCATTGAATAGTAGAGACCCGCGGCGGTTGCGTAGTGGTTAGCACGCTCGGCAACTACGCCAGTAGTTCTAGGTTCGATACTGGACCGTGGTGGGTCGGCTTCTTTCGGGCGAGAGAGAAGCCGCGAGTGTGCCATCTTTCGGATGAGAAGTAAAACGGAGGTTCCGTGTGGGTGTACGATGGCACTTGCACGTAAAAGAACCCTCTCTACTACGCAACGGGTAGATGAGGCAAAATTTCCAGGTGTAGGAGCTCGCCCCCTGGCGTCGGTAGCATTCCCCAACGAACACTATACCGACGATAAATAACCGTAGGGGTGCTGCTTTGGCCGGCAACCGGCTGCAGAAAAGACTATGACCAATATATCACCCTGTGTCCATTCAGAGGGACAAATGGGTACCCGACACTGCCATAGGCGGGAAAAGGGTTAGGAGTTGCTACCCATTGAATAGTAAGAGGGGTTCTTTTACGTGCATATGCCATCGTACACCACACGGTGCCTTCGGTTCGTGGTCCGTGGATGGGAATTGGAACCTGGCAGCAGCCTTTGATTCCTCGTCAGCGAGAATAGGCCTTTTAACTGCTCTTTAAAACGCCCTGGGCGACTCCCTCTCTGGCAACGTGTTGGATATTTCATTTTAGAATTCAGACATGGACCTAATGGTACGTCGAAATTCACCGAAATTTAGTCCTAATTCAATCAAAATAACTGGCAGCAGTTCTGGAAATAGCGTTTGATGTCGACTTGTGAGGAAATGGTTACAGGCTCAACCCTGACTGAAACGGATGGCATCTTTAGGGCGAGAATAGCCACGGTCTCGGGCTAAGTGTATGATGTCCCCTGGTAATAGAGGGAGTCGTTCTACACGTTCTTCACATATAAATCACTAAATCTTCTGGAGTAGAAGGTCACCTACACACAATATTTCCCGAGTGCAGCGCTGGATTATAGATTATGTAGAGCCAACAGTGGCGGTTAAAGCTTTTCGAGAGCCAAAAGCGCAACCTAATTTTAAGGACCTTTTGTCCTTAATAGTGGGTAATGAAATCAAATCAGGGTCAAATCAACTTATTAAATTAGAATACAATATGGATCAAATCCGCTGCTGAGTATGACCACGTGCATTTAGGATATCGATGGAAAAAGTCACCCCAGGAGTTGTTTTAGGGCCACTGCTGAATGAAAATTGCTATGAGCTGTGAGCCGTTGAAATGTCGTGTTGGTTAATTGTGCTTGGACGCTGTATTGCTTTAATACAGCTCCATTTTGGGTTCCCAGTACGAACGTGTCAAATGAGTACACAAGTCCCCACCAGTCAATGGACAAACCAGTTCTCGTTTGACTGCTTGAGGAAACTGGGTACTGCTAATACCCAAAAATCGTCGCATCAGCGTAGTGTCTGTGCAGTCTCTGCATTGCAACTACGCAGTGGACATTGCTCTAATGACCGTGGTGGTTGCCGGGCCCGAAAACACCAACGAAACGAAAAAAAGGGTACTTGCATTGGTGTAAATAAATAATGGGTTAGGAGTGATAATAGCGATATAGTAATGCTGTGGGCACAGGTTCCATTCCCAATCGGTTTTTTATGGTTAGAAGTGTTTAATTGTTATCTTGTATTGTGCCCTTTAGCAATTGTGCCATCAAAACTAAATAATGGTGTTCTTTGTTAGAGTGACAGGATCATATGAGGCTCAACAAAAAAATATATTTGATATTGTTGACTATTGCCAAGGGATGATACAAAAGGAGAATTGCTTTCGGCATTAAATTGCCAAAATCAAGATATTGATTCTGTTTGTTAGTGTTCTCTAGCGATTTCATCTCACTAAAGTTTATTAAAAGATTTTATGACTTGTTGGTGCAATAATGCATTTATGATCATAGCCCCTTTATGATGTTTAATATCGTAAGTATGAAGGGGTCTAGTACCTGTGATTAGACATGTACTTCGTTACCGCAATTACTTTTTTGTTTGGTAGTTGAACATGAATTTGAAGGGAAATGATCCTTGATTAAAGAGCAACCGTCTGATATCTCAACGTTTATTAATAACATGTCGAAGATGCATATTTTCTAGTCGCATTGCCTTTGATTTAACAACTGTAATGATTTATTTTGAAGACTGTCTGTGTATAGTTATCCTACATCTTTTCATTTCTTCCACATATTCATCTTGGAAGTTAATTTATGTTGCGATTTTGTCGAGTTAGCGCTTTAGGCACTTTTTGAAATGATTTTCCCTTTCATGTTTCAGAAAAGACAAAATCAGAGAAAATTCATTGTGACGTGTGCTACATCATCAATAAAACGTATTGATAAAAATAGTGGGGCATTTTGAAACTAGTGAGAGGTAATTATAACTACTTGATAAGAAAAAAATAGATTTATCTACCATTTCGTATAAAAGTGGACATAATGCTGCAGATGAAGATCAATCATTATCGAAAATGAAGAAAGGGTAGTTTCATATCATTATGGACTATCATCATCATCGCATAAGCGATGTCGCCCAAATTAAGCTCAAAACTGTTTCTTAGTAGAAGAAAAAAATATCCAACGGAAAAACTTTAGTCTACATTACTTTTGTTTAATACAATAAGATGAAAGTCATAAAATCTGAACATACAATTCCTTGCCGTTTTCTGCTGATGTCATCATATCAAATAAATGGGTTAGATGGTCTTTTTCTTTATCCATCTGTTTGCATAGGAATTGTCTAAGGCTTAGATATAAATTGGATTGGGGAGGTTGTTTGTATTGATTGTTTTTTTCTTAGGAAATTTATGATCGATAAAAGATTTTTATATCCAGTCAATAGCTTCCTTTTAGTTTAGGAGGTTACCTTTTTTAGAAAAACTAAACGGGACGTAAGTTTCTAAGTAATATTCGCATCTTACAATTCAAGTGTGTTTTCTCGTATATTTCTCAAAATTGTAACCTATTCCTCTCTCTCTCGTTACGGTTTCTGCTAAACTGAAGATTTGATTACATTTATTGAAAGGGTTTTCTTTATATATTTTGCGCATTGCGAATGAATACATTTTTTGTATGTTCCTGCTATCAATTTATCACGCTATGAAAGCATTGTAACATTAAATAAATTTCTAGACTGAATTGAGCCCCATAACGATCATTTTAAGAATTGAATTTGTGGTGAGCAGCTAACGCTACTGCTATTAAATTACTCTTGGGGTATTTGTTGAACAACAAATGTGAAAAAAAGAATAAAATCTGTTGGTTACGCTAATGTACTAACTGCTGTTTATGAAATTATGGTTTCATTCTCGTGTTTATTGTAGGAATTTAATTAGAAAACTACTTTTGGTTCCTTCTGGTTATTATGTTATCATTATTGTTTCATTTGTTGCATTGGTGTTTTAGGGTCCTTCAACTACAACGTCATTAGAGCCCCGTCTACTGAGGCGTTTTAATGCAGAGACTGCACAGGCACTACACTAATGCGACGATTTTGGGGTATTAGTGTTACCCAGTTTTCCCAACCGGCCAGCCATTATGTTATCCTATACAAGTTTCTTTTTTCGAAATTTTTCTGTTCGTAACTTTGGGTTAGATTCATTTATGTTTGCTTTAGTTAGGTTCATTTACGTTTGTTATGGTTATTTTCATTTAGCTTTGCTTTGGTTAGGTTCTTCTATGTTTGATTTCGTTAGTTTTCCGTAGCGTGTGAGCGTGCGAGAGTATTTGGAGAATTATTTCGCTTTGGGGTGTGGATTTGAGTGGGTTGTCAAAAGCTGATAGAATTAGGAATGAAAATATTAGCCTGGGGGTGGCGGAGAGTAGATTGAGATGTAATAGACATGTATTGAGAAGAGGGGAGGAGGAGCTCGTTAGCTCCATTACAGGAATGCAGGTTGTTGGAAGCACCCAGGTTAGGGGAGATCAAAGCAGATGTGGGAGCACGTTGCTTGTAAGAACGTGTTAGTGTATGGGGTGGGCGGGGATCTGAGGGCCTGCAGGTCCTATTCTGCCACTGGTAGGACAACGGTATGACAAGTTGGGATCTGATGAAGTGGATTTAAGAGGAAGAGTTTGGGAGGAGATAACGGCTGTCCTGGAAAATAAAGGGGTCACACACGCCAACTAATAAGTGGCGTGGTAGATAAAACAAACGGCAGGGTGGATGTATAGGACATGGGAGTAAATGGATGAAACTGTAGATCAGTGTTTTTCAACCAGGGTTCCACGGAACATAAAGGTTCCGTGAGGTCCGCCCAAGGGTTCCGCCAATGGCAAGGTAAAATATAAAACTAACAATGAAAACACAAGAAACAAGAACGACTTTTGTCTGTCGAAGACGGAGTATCTCTCAAACATTAGGCCACGAATTCAACTGCTTATGCTAACACACACCTGTATCAATTAATGTTTTCTTCTGTCACTGTATGGGGTTCCACGAGAAGTCTAAATGTTCCGAAGGGTTCCGTTCCAATAAAAAGGTTGAAAATCACTGGTCTACAAGTCTTTGAAGCACTCTACCGACAGCAGGGGGGGTGGGGCGAGCTGCTACACCTGGAATCTTTGCCTCATCTACCCGTTGCCTAGTAGAGGGGTTCTTTTACATGCAAATAGCATGCGAAAGGTCTAAATATTCCAAAGGGTTCCGCGAGAAGTCTAAATGTTCCAAAGGGTTCCTTTCCCATCAAAAGGTTGAAAAACACTGCTGTAGATGAATACTGAGGTATGGGAGGCTATTGAAAGTTGAAGGCAGACAAATAGGAAACGTACACAGGGAGTCAGAAAGGGAGATGAGAAAGACTTCTGACAGGTGTGGAACAATCAAAAGAAAAGAGAGGCAAAGGAAATAATCGGTAGGTAGGAGGGAATGGTGGCAGGGGGAAAGCAGATGACAAGGACATTTTGGAGGTACGTCAGGGATAGACATGGAGGAGAGACGAGCGAGGGGATGGATGGTAAAAAAGTCCTAGTAATCTAGGATGACCATTTTTTCCCGGCCAATCCGGGACGTTGACCCCCTTCAACCAAGGAAAATAAACATTTTTTTCTGTTTTCTAAATCTCTTTTCAAAAAATTATTTAAAAACTAAATAAATGAAAACGAAGCATACAAATGCAACGGGTGGGACTGTCCACCTGCTCCAGCTGGCCACTCCTAGGAGTCAATAAGATCTTGGGAGTGGTGGGTGTTAGAATGGTGTTAGAGGAGAGGTGCTACTAGAATGGGTGGAAAGGGCAAAGATGCTGTCGGGATGCTGGTGGAGTCTAGATGATGGAGTCTGGCTGATGGGTCTAGCATGAGAAATCCCTCTAGCAAGGTATCAGTCACAAAGGATTACATATTCATATTCATTTATGTTTGCTTTGGTTAGGTTCCTTTAGGCTTGATAAGGTTAGGGACATTTAGCTTAGCTTTGGTTAGATTCATTTAAGTTTGCTTTGATTGCATTCATTTAGGTTTACTGTGGTTAGGTGTAATTTAGGCTTGCCTTGGTTAGGTTAAATTAGGTTTCCTTTGGTTAGGTTCATCTAGGCTTCTTTTGGATTAGAGTCATGTAGCTTTGATTCTGTTAGATTAAGTTTTATTTACCTCTAATTGAATTAAGCTCGTATTCATCGTGGAATATTTAGCATTTTTGCGTTGCCCCAGCATCAGTTTCAAACTCGTCTCGGAGTTGAAAGATGTCTAAAAATGGAGAGCCAGATTAGTAAATCAATTCTACTAAGGAATTGTAAATCTGTTTGGCACTCAGCTTGCCTTATGAATAATATAAGGCAGATGTTTGTTTTTTAAGCAACCCATTCATTAATGAATCGGAAAACTTAACGACAGCAGAGAACAGATAGAGAAGGGGCTAAACGACATTAGAGGAGCTATAGAAAAGGGAGGACTAAAGATTAACATGAAGAAGACAGAGCAACTAGCTTTCAATTGGGAAGGACAGAAAAATCATGGGTAGATGGAGGAAGAGGTTAGGTACCTAGGATCCACGTTCCAGAGCAATGGGGAGATAGACGCTGATGTGACCCGTAGAATCAATGGGGTGGCTGAAAATGGAGACAGGCAAGTGGAGTCCTATGAGATAGGAGGGTCCTAATCAAGTTGAAAGGGAAGTTCTACGGGGCAGTGATTAAGCCAGCTATGCTATATGGATCAGGGTGTTGGGCAGCGAGGAACAGCCATGTGGCCGGGATGCGATTGCTGCGGTACATGAGTGGCGTGTCGAGAGCCAGGGTCCGCTCTAGCGCTTACATCGCCCCGGACAAGAAGACAAATTGCCGCCCCTAAGAATATAATGCAAGTTCAAGCAGCAGTTACGGCCAAAATGGCGCCTTGGACTAATGCCCGGTTGCACCTCCCCCCTCCAGAGCAGGACCTGCGAGAGCTGATAAATCCCGAATGAGTATATTAGAGGTAGTCTGGGGGTGGTGGAAATCGCCGAAAAGATGAGGGAGAACAGATAATGAGAAGAGGGGACAAGGAGCTCGTTAGGGCCATAGTAGGAATGCAGGTGGTCGGTGGCACCCGGGGCAGGGGGAGACCGAAGCTGCGTGGGAGCAAGTTGTCCGTAGGGATATGGCAGTGTGCGGGGTGGAAGGGGACTTGGTGGGAGGTGGGATGAGGATACAGTGATGTGATGAATGAGTTTTCGCACATTTTGTGACCTACCCTTCTCTGATGTCGTCAAACGACCTCGCGAGTTGATGATGTTGACGTAAAGGTTGACTGAATTTGTAATTGTGTTTGCCCCTCTCCCCCGCATTTTCCAGCCCACTGTTTCACTTTTCAATTAACAAAAATGCGCACTTGCAGTTACCCTAAAAATAAGCAAGCCATTGACCTCTTGCAGAGTCTCATAATCCAAACGCCGAACTGACCAACTGAATAGTGTACTCAGATTGAAGAAATGGGGGACAGTTGTCAAACTTAAATCTGGAAGTTTAGTCACTTTATTAATAATAATACAACGTTGGCTTGTAACAGTATCATAAATTCTAATTATTCAATATTTATAGAGATGTCAGTTTAACTTCTTTTGGCACTAGTTACATAAAGCAATGAAATGTTTAATGTCCGCTCTCATTATATTTTCAGCTCTGATACCCAAGCAGAGTTTTAGGGGGATGCGCAGTCATTTCATATTATACAAAGGTTTGCTACATTAATAATAATAGAAGCATTTGCTGAAAGTTCATGCCCTCGGCAGTCGCGTTAAAGAAATGTTGTCGCTGGCATGTTGCCTGCAACACTTATCAAACAACCTCTCTTGTTGCTATCTCAATGAAATGGGCAGTAGGAAATGGATTTAACCTAGGGTATTTTGGCACAAAAATGTTGATGCATTGGCACTGGCTGCTCTTTGAAGCAATGGAAAACGAATAGTAGGGTAAAAGGTTGTCTTTAGTGCAATAGATGACTTGAAAGATTCATGTCAGTCTTTTCACATCCCTCTCTGTTTTCATTCGCCTTAGATAGCTGGAAGCAGGTAGAAATACTGAGAGTTAAACCTCGTTTTCTTTCGTCATCTCTGAAGAATTTATGTACTATCATTGCAATTCTAGCAGCATTTAACTGATCACAAAAATCGGAAGGTCATACGCACCCTATTAAGACCCTTTGGTAATTCCGTTCTACTACTGTCAACAAAATGACTGAAGGAGAGAAAGCAACCTCATTTGAAGTTGTTTAAATTCTCTACAGTAGGAGGCCTAAGCCATTTTAAGCAGCTAACCTTAGAGATCACGTATAATTCTTATTTGTATCACGTGACTCTATTTCCCAGGGCGCTAGTGACAGAAACTGGCAAGTAGTCAGAAATGTATTTAAACTCTGCTGGGCACAAAACGTATCTATTACCTGTTGCAGAGCTGCAAGCAAACAAAGTTTGAAGAGCTATAAGTGACTTTTTATGTCAGCTGCATCTTGCCAAAATTTTGAGAGAAATTCAAATATGATATTAAATTGTTTCACTAGAGGGTTTAAAAATCTATTAGATCCTCTAGACGTTGCTGTTCTTCAAGAGCAGATTGTTGAAGTAATAAATGACTGCAGGAGGCTACAATTTGGGCTATTTGAAAAATGGCACGTACAGTCGACAATGGCATGTAATGGCATGTACATGCCTGTGGACGAAAACGTTTTATGCAATTAACCATCATGCTAGTTTATTGCAGAATTTTATATCTGTTCACTGTTTCTGCACTTCAAAAATATAAACTAAATATTTTAAAGCAAGATTAACTCAAAAATATCTTTTCAAAAATATTTTCTGGATGATTATCTTTGATTAACATGGGAAACACATGTTGAATCCAATTTCACCAAACAACATATTTTTACGTTGGAAAATCTACATTTCTTACTTAGTGCTAGGCGTATTGGATAAGTTATACTGATTGTTTATCTGTTCTCCATGTTGCCCTGGGACGTCAGGTTCTCTGATAATTCATAGGGCTGCAGTTTCATTAAAAATTGTGATTAGTTGTGTGACATGTTTAGAAGTTAATGTAGAGGTCTGTACGTCCACCAACACTAATGCCTACCCACACCATCAATCCACCAACACTGATGCCTACCCACAC
>JAAFCE010009126.1:22205567-22252142 GCA_013389805.1 Trigoniulus corallinus | reverse complement strand
AACTCATTTGGTTATTAGAGAGTTAGTGGTGAACGTCGACGATGACGATACGAACGATACGAGGTCAAATGAGGCAACTGTGCATGCTCACGAAAAGCAGACCAGCAATTGAGCTTGCGCATTTGCCTCATTTGACCTCGTATCGTTCGTACCGTCATCGTCGACGTTCACCACTAACTCTCTAATGACTCTTACTACCCTTTAATTTGGCTGATTGAAGACGTAATAGCTGAGACGGTGATAAGGGCTAAAAATCACAAAAGTTTTCTGAAAAAGAAACGGAAGTGAAGATTACGGAGAATGCATAAAAATTGAATTTCATATTTCATCACCATCATCATGCCCTTATCTCGCCTGTGCCAGGGTCGAGAAAACACTGCCCTTGTGTGCAGTGTACATTCAGAGGGACAAGATGGATACCCAATAGTGCCATAGGCGGGACAACACTAATCTGGCTTCTGTCGTTAGCCTTTTATCGGATGGAAAATAAAGCTGTGGCCCCGTATAGGTCTGCAAAATATCAGGAGCGGCAAATTGTGTTGAACACACCAGTTCTCGTCTGATCACTGAAGTTAAGCAACGCGACCCCAGTTAGTAACGATATGGGTGACTGTTTGGGAAAACTGGGTACCGTTAGTATCCAAAAAATCGTGGCATTAGTGCCTGTGCAGCCTCTGCATCAGAACTACACAGTGAACGGGGCTCTAATAACTTTGTAGAATTCAGTGGTCTCAAATTCACTTTATTGGAGGGCCATATTTACAACAGTGAAACTTTCTGCGGGCCGCATGCACTATGACCTAAGTTATGTGTAACCTACCTATATATAATAAGTGCTGTGCGCATTTTTAAAACGTATGAAATACATACAGTCAGGGTCCGCCATAGCGATTACGTCGCCCTGGAAAAAAAGACAAGTTGCCGCCCCTTAAGAATATAATACAAGTTCAAGCAGCAGTTTTTCCTCACACAGCCAAAATGGCGCCCTGGACTAATGCCCAGGTTGCACCCCCCCCCCTAGAGCGGGCCTGACAGTTAAGTTTTATATAGAATTTAATTGAACAAAACGTTAACCTATACGTTTACTGTCATTTTTCCAATGTGCCTATAATTCTCAAAATTCTCTGCGGGCCGCACGAAAGACCATTATGGGCCGCATATGGCACGCGGGCTGCGTATTTGAGATGCCTGATGTAGATGAAGGGCCCTAAAACACAAACAAATGCAAAATATCGAGGTGTAGGAGTTTCCACTCTGGCGTTACATGAGGAAAAGTGCGGAGATCATCATCATCATTAAACTATTATACCGCCTGTGGCACTATCGGGGATTGTGGGTTGTAACCCCCCCTCCCGCTTATCTTCTACCAAGTCCCGGTCTACCCCACACGCTACCATAGCTTTACGCACTGCCTGCCTCCACACCTGCTTCGGTCTTCCCACTTCCTTGGTGCTTCCTACTACCTGCATTCCCATGTTGACCCAGCGAGTTCCACCTCCCCTCTTATCATTCATTACATGTCCATTCCACTTCAATGTACTCTCCCTCGGATTTTCCACTATGTCCCCATCCCCAAACTACCTCGGCGTCTTCTTGAATTCGTGATTGGGAGTCACTTTGCTTCCTAGCGTTCTACAGCAGTTGTTTCAAACTCATAACGCGTTGAAGATTTGAAATTGAAGGTTGGCTGACTTTCTGTCTATTTCCATTTGACTTCTATCCTCCAGGAAGGGGCTCTAATGAGCATTGTAGTTAAATGGCCCTAAAACACCAGCGAAAGGGACCCGTCTATCATCAGCATTTCACTAGCCTGCCACTGGTCCAATACAAGAAGAAAAAAATGAGAGTAATAGTTGGTCAAATCGATCAATCAAACTGAGATCTGTAGACCATATTTCTGCTGACTTGCACAGCTATGAATGCGACGATTCCAGTGTCTCTCTGAGCTTGACATTTATGCATGTCACTTGACATACTGTTGTCACAATATATAACTCAGTTTATCCATCTATTCATTCACCCGCGTAAAACGCATGCCCTTTCAACCCCCGACAAATCGTTGATCTTCCGGTCAGGGCCTCTTGAATAGGCCTACTCTTGTATCATCCGTTTAGGGATGCGCAATTATTGAATACAAACAACATCAACCTCAATTCTGAATTGTAGCAACGACCAGTTCTCTTTTGGTGCGTGGACACCTGGGACTCATGACAGGAAGACAACTACTGTCCCAATACACCCAACGTCGGTTAATGAACTTTCGTCTAAGTACAGTAAGTCCTCAACTTACGTGATTAATTGGTTCCGAAGGTTTTCACGTAAGTCGAAAAATCGCGTAAGTCGAGGAAAGCATTATATTTAGCATTTTTGACAAAAAATGTTTTAGTTTTAAACGATAGGTGAAAGTTAAGTAGATCTATCTAGATACACCTATTTATTGGACATAGTGCACATAACAATCTGCATACATACTGTATTTATAGATGAACTACTTCAAGTATTCGTCCAGTGTTAATTGTCTTTTAGTCCTGAGCAATAGGAGGGTTCTAATTAAGCTGAAAGGGAAGTTCTACAGGGCAGTGGTTAGGCTAGCTATGCTGCACGGATCAGAGTGTTGGGCAGTCAGAGTGGCGGCCCTTCAACTCAGGGCCGGCCTTCTCTATAAAGGGACCCGGGTGCAAAAATCCTTTTGGGGCCCCAAAATTTTTTCCAAAAGTAAAAATGGAAGGCTTCGGAGTAGTCTCTGCGTCCAAGTTGCGTAATGCAGCCAAGTTGGGTTGGACACACCAGTTCTCGTGAGATCACTGAAATTAAGCAGCGCAAGCCCACGTTAGTACCAACTTGGGTGGTTGGTAGAGAACATTGGGTGCTGCAAATTTCCCCTCTCCTTCTTCCTGTCACCTTCCTCCTCATCTCCCGCGAGCAGCCTCTTAAGGGTTTATCCTGTTATGGCTGCTTGGCGTAATTCCAAACCCATGAAATCAATCCAGCAATCCAGTAAATGGACTCCTCTTAGATGCCCTCCCATCCTGAGATCCTTCCTAATTTTTGAAAGTATTACATTTTTGGATGAGGTCATGTGTCCTCCTAATATGTCGTCATTGCTTTTATGTGTTGGTCTGAAAGCTTATGTGGACGTCTACACCTTGGAACATTTGCAGTTGGACCTGTGTCATTATATTTTTTTTATTACACTTCTGATTTTTAAATGGTATTTTGGTTTTAACAACCCCAAAATAATAGCATTATTAAATTATTGACTCTTAACCTCTAATTCTGGGTTGTCCAACCTGCGGCCCATTGAGGCTTGTAATGTGACCCATGGTGCATCATTTCTAATTATGCATTACAGCCTAACTGCTATGTAACACCTAACGTTATCTTCACCCATTTTGGTTTTGACAGCCTGTGGCTGGCAATCAGTTCATGGAGCAGCCAAGTGACCCACAACACCAGAAAGGTTGTACAGCCCTGGTATAGTTCAATGGCAGGGTTGTTACGTTACGTTGAGGTTACTTTGCATTGCAGGGTGGAGTGAGTAACGATGCCCCTGCAATGACGTATTAAACTTTTAAAATTTGCAATGTTCTGGGCCCTTATGGGTACTGATGATGGGGCCTCAACAATCGTGGGGCCCGGGTGCAATGCACCCCCTGGATGTCCGGCCCTACTCCTTATGGAATGCGCTCCCTTATTCCATAAGGTCTCGGGTATTTCTCTGCGCCTCCTTTAAATGTAGGAACCGATGTATTCATTTCCAGTGTGGTGTGTACAAGTTCTTGCTTTCTTGCGTTGTGTAATTTTGTGTTGTGTTGTTTGAATGTACTTGGTACGTTGCAATAAATAGCCTAATAATAATATACAGGAGTAGGAGGTCGCGCCCTCATGTCTGTATAGGAAACAGTGCCCCAAAGAAGAAAAAGTGACCGACGATTAGGTCCGGTGGACTGTTCATGTGTTCCAATGAAACAAAACTGAGCCCCAGACTCTGCCATTCGGGAAAAGGGTTATGATTGATGACGATTCTTTTTTTTTTTTTTGGATGGGTACCTGCCTCGATTTATTTATGTTCAAGACGCTGGCTGCTTAACCCCGTCTGTAGGTGATAATCTAGTTAAATGGAAGAAAATGAAAACAAGAAGTGGCTTTCTTTTGTTTCAATCGGAAAGCTAGTGAAATGTTGAAAGCGAACAGTAGCCGTAATTAAATGTTAACCACATCCCATATACCGTTTCTGTCTTCACATCTCTAAGAATTCTAGCTGTTGAAAGTACGTTCATAATTTTTTATTACATTTTTATCCCCCATCGAGAAGTTAACTTTTTCATTGGAACTATTCCTGCATTGCAGTATTTTAGCTAGTACAATACTGTATTCTAGATTTGAAAGGTGAAAATAAATAAATCTAATTAAAGAAAACCCATAAAATTTATTGTCGACTTTTACATGTTCAGTGGGAGAATTTCAGATGATTTTTTGTTACTTCCACGCATTTTCATGGTACAGAACTTAGCAATAAAAATCTACAAACAATAGCCTAAAAATCTGTGCCAAATTCCCTATGTAAAACTTGTCGTCAGTTGACACATAATTATCAAATAGTCTGGTGTAAAACGAAATGTAAACTAACACATTTTCTATCTAATTAGTGTTGGCACTAATGTTTCTACATTGCTCAGTAAAACAAGATTCCTATTCCCTTGATTTTTTATTATTTTCGCTCTGGATTCATTTCAGATCAGATAGATGTAGTGTCTGAAATTCTTTTTTTTTTTTTATATATATTCCAATGTCGTTTCACATTTGGTCCAGTTAAATGATGTTGTCTAGCGTGGTATAAATCATGAGAAAAAAAAAGGATGATGAAAGTTATAAAGGGCTCCAAACCTGAAGTCCTTTGAGACAACCGT
Organism: Trigoniulus corallinus; assembly: GCA_013389805.1. Lineage (NCBI taxonomy): Eukaryota > Metazoa > Arthropoda > Diplopoda > Spirobolida > Trigoniulidae > Trigoniulus > Trigoniulus corallinus. Next base: position 22,247,232 of record JAAFCE010009126.1, on the reverse strand, counting down.
ATTCAGAGAAGAAAAATGAAGTTGCAGTGAATCTTTGGCAAGAGACTACAAAAAAATAAAAAAAGAAGTCTCTCTTGTCGAAAAACCTCCTACATTCATCCGATTCCATTTCCGGATAGGTTTTCATTAATTGTCATCTTCTTATTTCGATGGTTAATGGTCAAATTATTGGTTTGAGTCTAAACGCAGAGATGTGGTTCTTGATTTGGTATTAATTATTTTGAATCTTTCATCACATCAATGACTTACATACACTGAAACGATAATGAAGCGATATTTACTCATTGAATTAGAGAAATCATTGGCCTTCTTGTTGTAGTTGGCCACAGAACAACTGAAATTGCATCCTAACATTTCAAAGTCTACTAAAGCAAAATATGTTGTTCAAACAGAGTGGTTCATTCCGTCAATTTCGTGTCGATAACAAAACAACCACCGCTAAATTATTAGATCCATTAGATGCTTTGAGCCGATAAGATATTTTTTTTCCTCCTTTGGTGCTTTCAATTGTTGTCGGCAGCGATGGAGCGAAGTTGTCACTTGCATATGGGACAATAATACCATTTGAGAAGACCCCACCCAGGTTTCATGAGGAGAGGGGATCTACTTTTCTCACATAACAGAAACCAACTGCTTAAAATAATATGCCATTTAGTAGGTCGAAAATGCTATTTTCTCTCTCCTCTCTCTCACTCCCTCCCTCCTACACAATAGAGTTCAGTATTATTTACTGCATTTTCTATAGTAGAATGAGTTACTGTGCTTGAGAGAAGCCGGCTGTAATAGGAACAGATTACTATGAATTGACTTGGGCTTAATGACTATAGAATCGTTCAACTCTCATTTGAGACACTCCCTACAAAAGTTATTGTAATACTTTTACCGAATAAAAAAGTATTGAATGGTTATCCTAAAATAAGCCAATGTGAATTATGGGGTTTATATGCTGGTTAAAGGAGCTAGATCCAAATGTCTTGCCCACCACATGTAAATGGATCTAATGATCATAAAACCTCGGGAGCGGCTTATTGTTTTGGACACACCAGTTCTCATCTGATCACTGAAGATAAGCAACGCAACCCCAGCTAGTACTGACATGGGTGGCCGCTTGGGAAAACTGGGTACTGCTAATTCCCCAAAATCGTCGCATTAGTGTAGTGTCCGTGCAGTTTGTGCATTAGAACCACGCAGTAGACGGGGCTGTAATAATCTTATAGTTGAAAGGCCCTAAAACACCAGCAAACAAACGATAAACTGAAGTTAAGGAACGCAACCCCAGCTAGTACTAACATGGGTGAGCGCTTTGGGGCACTGGGTGCTGCGAATACCCAAAAATCGTCGAATTGGCATAGTGTCTGTGCAGTCTCTGCATTAGGACTAAGCAGTGGACGTGGCTCTAATGACCTAGTAGTTGAACACCATCAAAACAAAAACAACATCATAGAACCTATTAACACTGAACTATTTTGGAAATTATGTGCTTAAATGAAAAATTGTGGAGAACGATATACAGTGAAGTCTGGTTGTAACCAACCAGGAAAATGTACTAAAAACGGTTCGTTATATCCGAAGTTCGTTATAACGGGGGAAACATTTAATTGGGAATGATTTCACTGCAAATCTTTCGTTGTTGAAATACAGTACGTTATAACCAAGAGTTCGTTATTAACGGGTTCGCTATAGTCGAACTCTACTGCAGTAGTTCTCAATCTTTTTGAAGTCGGGGAACACTGAACTGTGCCATTTTACTAGCACGGAACACTTACAATTCAACATAAACTTTAAAGCACGTTGTGCACCTTCTACACTTGGTACTTACATCATCATCATAACCTTATCCCGCCTGTGGCAGTGTCGGGTCTGCGGGTTCTAGCCCTCCACTCCCGTCTATCTCGTCCCACACACTGTCACATCCTTACGGACAACCTGTTCCCACATCTGCTTTGGTCTCCCGCTGCCCCTGGTGCTACCGGCCACCTGTATTCCTGGAAGTAATCTAACGAGCTCCTCTTCGCATGACGTGTCTGTACCACCTCAGTCTATTCTCCCTCATTTTTTTTCGGCGATGTCCACCATCCTAGGCTACCTCTAACATGCTCATTCCTAATTCTGTCAGCTCTCGACAAACCACACATGTACCACAGCATTCGAATCTCGGCTACTCACATTCTATTTACGTAGCTCTTCCTAACTGCCCAGCACTGTGATCCATATAGCATAGCTGGTATAACCACTGTTCTGTAGAACTTCCATTTCAGCTTGATTGGGACCCTTCTATCACACAGGACTCCGCTTGCCTGTCTCTATTTCAGCCACCCCCCACCACTGATTCTACTGGTCACATCAGAGTATCTCTACATCGCTTTCTTTGTGCATTACATTTTTTGCGGAACACTTGAAGTGGTTTCACGGAACACCAGTGTTCCGCGGAACAAGCTTTGAGAACCACTGCTCTACTGTATTAATATGTAGGCATGAGCCTCACTCTTGGTGCGTTATAGTTATTGTGCAATAGGTCAGACACCATTCTATATTATAACTAACAAAGCATTAATTCACGTGCCAAAATTTATATTTTGGTTGCATAATGCGGTGTTGGAACAGTGGGGAGCGGCGAGTTGCGTTGGACACACCAGTTCTCGTCTAATCACTGAAGTTAAGCAACGCAACCCCAGTTAGTACTGACATGGATGATCGCTTGGGAAAGCTGGATACCGCTAGTATCCAAAAATCGTCGCATTAGTGTAGTGTCTGTGCAGTCCATGCATCAGAACTACACAGTGGGCGGGGCTCTAACGACCTTGTAGTTGAAGGGCCCTAAAACACCAACACAACAGTGGTAGGCCGTCATCCCCCCACAGACCACCAGCCAATATTCCTGTGGGTTCCAGATGCCTGATAGGTGTCCTCAGTCGGAGCATGTTCAATGGACCTGTGGACCCGATTGTGCCACAGGCAGGATAAAGGTATGATGATGAATCATCTATGATATACAAGGCCATCATCATACCCTTATTCTGCTGGTGGCAGGGCCAGGTGTACGAGTTCGCCCCCTGATGTCGGTGGAATGCCCCAACGAGCAGTAGATCGACGATAAATAAGCATAGAGGTTACAGCTTTAGTCGGCAACTGGCCACTGAAAAACACTGTATAATATATCACCCTTGTGGCCATTCAGAAGGACAAGATGAGTTCCCGACCCCGTCATTGACCGGAAAAAGGTTAGGAGTTGTTTGTGTAATATTATAACTTAGCTTGTTCTACTCCGAATTCACTTTAGGCACCCAATTGCATTACAGGCTCACACCTGGAATTTTCATCTCACAATTGCGCAAGATTTTGATTTCTATTCTGCCACTAAGGTACTGGTCTCTACTGTATCAATCTCGATGGCAGGTAGGGAGCGGCGAGTTGCGTTGGACACACCAGTTCTCGTCTGATCACTGAAGTTAAGCAACGCAAGCCCAGTTAGTACTGACATGGGTGGTCGCTCGGGAAAGCTGGGTACTGCTAATACCCAATAATCGTCGCATTAGTGTAGTGTCTGTGCAGACTATGCACTAGAACTATGCAGTGGACGGGTCTCTAATGACCTTGTAGTTGACGGGACCTTAAACACCAACAAACCAATCGATGGCAGGCACTGTTTCCTACAGTTTTCATTAATAATTCACCTGGAACCAGGGTTGTCGTTTCCTCTATGTTGAAAGGAAAAGTAAAGTGCCTTGTCTTCGTTTTGTTTATGATACGTAGCAAATAATTTGAACCATGTGTTATCCTGGTGCATTACAAGGATCCATATTAGTGGCCTGGTCCTAACCATTGATGCAAGTGGTGATGCATCACTTCTTTTCTTGACGTACTTGTTATTGCCGTTAGCCTTACATACATAAAAATCTTCTTACAGACTAAAAAATTTGTTATTCAAATGATGCTACTTTTCCACAGGGTCGTTTGTATTATTTTATGTGGCCATTGTTGTAATCTAATAACCGATGTCATTAATTGATAGTTTGATAACAAAGTTTGTTGGGTGGCTAAATTTGCATACACATTGTTGTTTAAAAACACATTTGTATATTTCCGTTCATTTATCTTAAGATAAAAATACAGATTGAGTACTCAACTCTTTTTTTTATATTATGCATCTTTTTTTTTATGTTTAGTAGCCATTAGCAGAGATTGGAGTATCCTGTTTTTTACTGGAATAGATAATGACGTTTTTTATCGCCTTTTCGGAAATTTTTTATTGAGTTTCTAAGAGAAAGAAAAAAAGGAAGATCATATCAGCTTAAATGCAATTTTTTGTCCTCCGTCTCTATTTTAATCTTTTAACAAAATCTGTCTTTCAGCGTAGAAACTTAATTCCTCTGAAAAGATAACTTACTATTATAATAAGATATAAAGTGAATAGGATGATAGTTGTAGGGATATTCGAGAAAAATTAGTTGAGAATTTTTTTGCGTAATACAGCGCTGTAGTCAGCAGCAATTATGATTGTAATCTCCTTTATATTTGCAACAGTGATGGGCTTCTGTTAGCTTTCATTAGGAAGGTATTGATCGATTCTCTTTAATCTTCCCACTCATTTTGACTAGTTGTACAAATTTGGCTGAAAAATTGCAGTGGTTATGGATCCAACTTATTGATAATGAGCGTGACCTTAAACGTACCCCCAAAACTACTCTTCTAATGATCAAATATTTCATCATTATATCGTCCTGTTTGTAGTCAGTATGGGTCTCAGTGGCAATCTTTTACAGATGTCAAAATTACTTCTCTGTGGCTTACACTTCCTAACACCTTGTTCGTTCCTCTTAATGACGTCTAACTTTCTCCACTTCAGTTCGCTACTATTCTTTGGCAATTCAAACGAATCTTCTGACAGTAGATCTTCACACATTCATCACCTGATTTTCTTTTGCCAATGATAATTAACACTTTGATCTTCCTACTGACATCCTCAATCTAACTGATCGAGTGGCGGTGCATCATGTGCTAGAATCGCACTGCCATTCTACACTCTTAGTGGATTGTTTCATACCTTTTAAATCTTCTCTGAAGAATTCTGTTTCACAACAGATTAAAGATCGTATCGGCATTTTTAAAGATTTGTTATTGGTACAACCTTTGTAATCTTTCCATTCAGCAGGGAGAGAGGGTGCTCACTATAATTAATGTTGTGAAAAAGAATTCATAGTTTATAGTGTATAGTCAGTCAGGGCCACTTTAAAATTACCGGACTATGGTAACCCCAACCATCGAGTATTTGGTGCAGTAATATCATTTTTATAAACAGTGTAATCCCTTTAATCCGAACATCCAATAATCCAAACAATGGAAAAACTTGCAGCCCGAATGTGGATGAACTGCAGCTTATTGGATACTCAGGACACTGAATTCTATCGCGTCAGTGGTGATGAGGAAGTTATTGCGGCTACTGATTTAAAAATATAATTTTGTTCTCTATTTTCTAAAGTCTTTTAATCCATATGTGTATGCCTAAAACATTTATTTGGAGAGTGTAAGTGAAAAAGTCGTTATATTCGCTGCTATTCCGAAAATCTCCTTTCCCCAATTCGTTCCGATAGTGAGGTTGCACTGTATTTATAATGTTTGCATAGACCAGTGGTGGCGAACCTGTGACCCACTGTGCAATTTTAAATGACTCCAGCGTGAATCATATACTGTATGTACATCTGTGGTGGACGGGGACCTGGTTGTTGTTGTTGTTTGTGTTTTAGGGCCCTTCAACTACAAGGTCATTAAAGCCCCGTCCACTGTGTAGTTCTGACGCAGAGACTGCACGGATACTACCCTAATGCGACGATTTTTGGGTATTAGCGGTACCCAGCTTTCCCAAGCGGCCACCCATGTCAGTACTAGCTGGGGTTGTGTCGCTTAACTTAGGTGATCAGACGAGAACTGGTGTGTCGAACACAATAAGCCGCTCACGGAGAACCTGGTGGGCTGGAACCCGACGCTGCCACAGGCGAGATAAGGGACAGGTTATTATGATGATGTTCTCTATTTGGTGCATGGTGACACCATGGTGTCATCGCATCGGGTGACGCCAACCCTAGCGACGCTACTGCTGGGTAGAGGTTAGAGAGGGCAGAGTAGGGTTAAAGAGTAATGGTAGTGTATTAGGTGGATGAGAGTCATTTGGGAGATAGGCGTGAGTAGAGGACCAGAACTCGCAGACCCCCTCTTACCACAGGCGGAACAAGGACATGATTTATGGCGAGGACAGCATTTATGGAATTGACAGCCCTGTTGTTTCAGAGTTTGATATGAGATGCGTTATGGATATCCAAAATCCTTTGTTAGCGTCTAATCTGGTGTATAACTTGTCCATAATGCCAATTTAGATTCTTCTTACACCAACCCTGCTTGTTTCTGAATATCTTTTAAACTGAAAGTGAAAATTGCATAATTGTCTAAGTGTTTGGATAAATAATTTTTACTTTTCTCTGAGGAGTTACTTACCGTTTAGAACAATAGTCGTTAAACTCCAGTTGTAGGAATATTACTTCATAAGATAGTCCTTGTCATAGCCTGCCTATCTGCATAACAGACTAAAGCCATTTGAAAGTTTTATTTAAGACAGAGCAGGTTCTTGATATGTGCATGCCAAATTATATCATAAAATGTTGGGTGGCTGAAGATGAGTGATAATTTTGAATAGATAAAACGTTACTGTTATTTTCGTGTTCGTGTAATCTCCAAGAAGGATATGGTCAATGTTGATGTTTTACAGAGACAACCAACTCTTTCGCCATTATCTCCTGTTTTTAACTTCCTAGTTGAATTGAGAGATACCCTTTAAGGCATGTAATGCTTTCTACAATTGTTTTCCAGCTGAATTTCATGTAGTTTAAAATGGTCATGATGATGACTAAAGCAGATTTCAGACAACATGCAACAAATCGTTAACTTACAAGTGATTCTGGGCAGTCGGAAACCATTAAGTTAAAAATTCGTTAGAGACAATAATCATTAGCTTCCCCACAGTATTTTATAACTTTTGTATTTCAGTAAAAGGAAAGTATTAAATTGTGTTGAACAAGTTGTTACTTAATGCAGTGACACTTGAACCCTATTAGAGACCTTCCCATGGACCCATTTTTTATTTCTGTCGATGGCGAACTTTCTTTAGTATTGTTTTATGGGTTTGGCAGAGTCTGATGAAGAACACACCACGATGTGCACTTTCTTCCCCAAGGTATATACTGACAAATCAATAAAAAAATAGAAGTTAGACGTATGGACCCATGAGGCATTTCAACACGCTTTTATCGATAATGACATTTGAGATGTTGGGACGAAATGAAAAAAAAAGCTTACGACGACTTGACCTGTACTGCACCCCCCAAAAACTAGACTGCCATTCAAATTGGCAGATTACTGACAAATACTAAAGGAATTTTTTTTCCTTATTGGAGAAACATCACTCGTAAACTTATATTTGATCTAAGACCTATATAACTTGGCTTTTGAGAATTTGGTGGACCCAAGTAGAACTCTATGCTGTTGTCAATGAACAAATTGGAAAGTAGGAAATTTTTATGAAATTTAGTCAACCGATTTGTAAATGCATTTCACACTTTAACTATCATATTAAACTTGTTCTTGGCATTTTGATAATATGTCATTCTCATCGACACAATTTCTTTTTTTGTGTGTGTGTCGTTGTTTCAAAAAAAAAATGTTTGTGTACATGTTGGGAATGAGAATGTAGCGATGTGTCTCATGTTGTCAGTGTTCATTAGTGGTATCAGATGCAGGTTTTACCTGCCGTGCACATTTTGTTCTTTTCTTTCAATATAACAGAAATCATATTAGTGTTGTATCGAATGGTAATGAGTTTAGTAGGTATCGTGCAGATAAAAACGACGTAGTGTGTAGTAAAAGTGAGTGGATTGGTAGAACTGGCAGACCTGCACCCTCAAGGCAACAAAGCTAAGGTATATGACTTTAATACAAGCATTTCTAATTGAAGCTGTGTATGAAGTTATTTTACCGCCAATTTCACATTATAATGGTTCGTCCAGGCCAAGCTAATCCACTGAGGACTACTGAGCCATGGGAAGACAAGATGTAATTGGTTCCAATCAGGGTCGCAGTGCAAACCTGGGTCATTAAAGATATCTACACCCAAACGCCAAGATTGTTTCTCATGTTTCTGTTTTAAATTTATAATTCATTTGGCTATTCCGCTTGCCTTCCATCCCAAATCAAAGGGCGCCTGCTCTTCTGTCATCATAAATATGTAAATTATTTTTAACATCCATTATCAACCTTTCAGATTATTAACCACTTTGAAAAGGTAAAAGTAAATGGTAGAAGACAACTAAAGCAAGGAATTGGAATTACAGACATGGTTGGGGATAACGCCATACCGCCATAACAGGCCGTTAGTCCCAATGGAGGTAGAACGCGGGAGAAACTTGAGAAAGAGAAGATGGGGATGGGGAAGGGTGTGCTGTTTGCTGTTTGCTGACATGCTGTTTGCTGACATGCTGTTTGCTGAAGTCGCGAGTATACAGGTTTATCGAGTAAGGATATGGAAAACAGAAACTAGCTAAAACCAATCTAAAATCACCTAACCAAGTATTAGTTACTACCTAATTAATTCCACCAAGGTTAGGTTCAATTTGGATCAATTCAGCTTGACAGTTCATTGTAGGTCTCTTCCTACTTAATTATTACGGGAGTAAAGAAGGGCGAGGATGTTTTTTGTCGAATTCTATTATAAGAAACAATAAGTCATCCAATGTTAAATGGGAAGTGCACTTGGGCCTGATGGATGGAGAGCTTAGAGGCAGGAGGTGGCCTGAATAATATCCTTGCTCAAGTAGAATGCGCTGGGGCCAGGAAATAGTTCCTTCACCAAATCCATACTGCCTATTTTATTGTGAAACACCCGGTAGAGCAGAAGTAGATGGGTCCAGTTTATGCAATAATTAAATGGGGGAATGCCCTTAAATCGCAGACGGTCTAAGGGAGAATAAGACTGTATTGAAGTAGGACAGAAATTCGAATTGCAATTGGAACTAAAAAATAATATTGAAGGAGTAAAAACGCTTATTAGCAGAGAATAATTCAAAAGAGGAATATTTGTCAAATATATTGCGAATCTTTGCACAGTGCAAGGGGGCAAGAGAAATTAAGGGGGAGAGAAATTAAAGGATTAACGTGGGAAAACTGTTACACACTGGAACTTCATTTGGGACTAAAGCGGCGAATTGCCTCTTCCTTGACGTCCGTATTTGATTTGATTGATTCATTAGTGTTTTAGGGCCCTTCAACTACAACGGTCATTAGAACCTCATCCGCTGCATCGTTCTAATACATAGTCTGCACTGATACTATGCTGTTACGACGATTTTTGGGTATCACCAGTACTCCCAAGCCGCCATCCATGTTAGTACTAACTGGAGTTGCGTTGATTAACTTCAGTAATCAGACGAGGATGGAGCCATTCCATTGACGTTCGTAAAGTGCTTCCAAAAAGTAAGCCCACAATAAATTAGCGTGGAGGTTGCAGCATGAAATCAACAACCGGCTATGTACAAAAATACCATCAAATACTCAACCGTGTGGTCTGATGGAGCATACGGGCCATAGGCGAAGATATGTTAGTAATGATTATTTTTTGCACTAAATTTTAAGGCTATAACTTTCATTTCATTTGAAAGCAATTGAATTGTGAGAAAGAACGTGCTTCTAAAATTAGGCATCTGGAGGTGCCATTTCGATAGGCCCCTATAATTTAGCGCCGTGTATAATATTGGAGTACGCTGTCCCATGCGGAATAAGTTGGATGAAAAATACAGAGCAGTAAACACTGAAACACAATATGAAATTTCATTATTAAATAAAATATTTTCCAAATTTTGTCTCATTATGGTGACGGTCCTAAATAGTGCAAGCCTGAGTGCATTCGTACCGTGACGACCCTGGCTTTCAATCATCATAGTTAAGGGCACTGATTCTAGATAGGTCTCTTTTCAAAGTTCAATATTCATCCATTTCATCAGGTGGCACAAGCATAAAGTCACTTAACAGCGAATTTACAGTAGATGACATCACTAAGTGGATGCGTGGAAATAACTGCGTCATTTGCTGTATGAAACTCATTTCGAAAGTGAACTTTACCGTAAACCATTTGAAATAACATGTCCAATAAAAATAATACTTTGTTTTATGTATATAGTACTGCTCCTACTTCAAACTAAAAGTTGATTTTGAGACGACTTGACATTCACTCGATTGACTACCGTTAAATTGATAGACTTGACTTTCAACGGTAGAGGCAATTCCATATGTTTTAAAGCAGCGACCCCTTAGGTCATTTAGCTTGTGAATTGTTTGGCGAAGATGACATGAATTGGCTACTTCAAACTATTCTGAAGTTTCGCCGTCATCTAATGACGATTTATTTCATTGTACAATTTTTTTTGCGTTCAAACTGCTGCCATGTCATTAATCAGTTACACTAAATGGTGGAGTGTATTGCTTATGAAGTACAGTGCTACCTAATTGCCAGAAAATACGTTATAAGTGAACAGAAGTTGTTCCTATTTGTTACCATTCAGTTCAGTGACACAGTTGTAACTGCATCGTGAACTTCTTGAGCTCACTACAAGAGCCTTATTGTCCTGGGTGATGTACTAACCAGTATATATTTTCGGTCATCCGCTACTATAATTGCTTGTTGGACTAATTTTCATTTTGAATGTCCTAAGATCGGATGGACATGATGGTAGTCCAACTCCAGTATGTCCATTGATTCACTCTTGCAGCCAGTGATTCATGTTGTTGTTGTTTGTGCTTTAGGGCCATTCAACTTCAAGGTCATTAGAAACCCGTCCACTGCGAAGTTCTAATGAAGAGACCCCGCAGACGCTACACTAATGCGACGATTTTTGGATATTAGCAGTACCCAGTTTTCGCAAGCGGCCACCCATTTCAGTAGGCCTACTAGCTGGGATTGCATTACTTAACTTCAGTGATCAGACGAGAACTGGTGTGTTCAACGCAATTTGCCGCTCCCCCAATGATTCATTTAAACTCCTCTGGAAGAAGACGATCACTAGAGAGACTGTTTCATTCCCTAGTCAGGTGCTACCTGTTCTTTAGGCACTTTTTTATTTGTAGCCATGGTTGTTCCGCCAATCAGTAGTATGCTTACTGAGCGGCTTTATTGCATTGAACACACCAGTTCTCGTCTGATCACTGAAGTTAAGCAACGCAGTCCCAGATATTTCTAGCATGGGTGACGTCTTGGGAACACTGGGCACAGCTAATACCCAAATCGCCGTAACAGCATAGTGTCTGTGCAGACACTACGCTGTCACGACGCAGTGGACCGGGCTTTAATGACTACTGTAGTTGTTGTCGTTTGTTGGTGTTTTAGAGCCCTTCAACTACAAAGGTCATTACAGCCCCGTCCACAGCATAGTTCTTATGCAGAGACTGCACAGACACTACACTAATGCGACGATTTTTGGGTATTAGCAGTACCCAGTTTTCCCAAGCGGCCACCCATGTGATTACTAGCTGGGGTTGCGCTACTTAACTTCAGTGATCAGACGAGAACTGGTGTGTCCAACGCAATTCGCCGCTCCCCCACTTCAGTTGAAGGTCTCTAAAACACAGCTTCATCTCCACATAGCTTCTTCTCCAAGTGGCACCAATGGCTTCTTCTTGGCTACAGTATTGGAATCAACCATTTTAGTCCAACGACTGTGTTGAATTATGCTACGGTGGGCAGTTAACATTTCTTCTACGCTATACTTAATAAATAACGTCGATTAGTAGCTTGCCATCAAGTGCTTCATAAAAAAAGGCAGCCTGGAAATGAATAAAGTCTGCAAATCAAGGCGGAAGTCTTGCAATCACCTAGTTGTTTTGAGATTTGACTTTATTGATATTATATAGTGAGGTCAGTGAATAGCTCAATTAATAAAATCGATTTGGTGTGAGAGCTTAAAATGCTCTGTTGGTATTAAGGACGTGATGAGTAGGTCGATGAATTTTGAGTCTGTGGGTAATGTCTCCAATATTTTCTAGCAGTTGATATCCTCAGTCGACGTGATAATACAGAAAAGCTGCATTGGCAATATAATGAAGCAATCTTTCTTTACCTCACTGATTCGAAACGTAATTAACTGTCAAGCATATACGTGATAATTTGATATTTTACCAGTAACAGAGTTAATAATGAAAAAGCTGTTTTTTTTCTCGTTTGGATCAGAGTACTCATTTTACTTAGCTAAGAAATAGTTAGCAAGAATAGAGAAAAAAAGTCGAAGACCATACCCCCGCCAAAGGCAGAATAATGGCGTTAGGAACATGTAATACCTATGGATGCAATTAGTCTTTAGCCAACATAAATTACTTTCTAAAACTAGGTGGGCGACAAGAACGCCACGCGATTTTCCTGTACAAAAGGGTAATTGCCACTGTGAGTAACATGCACCTAGAGTTGGACAGAGTTGGAATTTCACCGGAAGCTACTCAAGCATCCGCTATCAGTTACACAATCCATCTGTTGTGTTGGCAATTTGTATGGATGTCATGAATTGTTGCTAAATTAAACGAGAAACCTATACTGTAACTCAGGAGTTCTCTCAGCAGTTTCAAAAAGTAGAGGTACTTAGGAGGTGCTAACTGAAACAGCAATTAGCTACTGGTATTAATCATGTGTCAGTTATCATTTTATACCCTTTCCCTGTCTGTGGCAGCCTTGGGTGCCTATTCGTTGCTGTGAATCACCAAACGCACGCTAATCATTTGGCATTATTGATACGCACTCGGATATCTGCTCGAATACTGCCTCATTGGTTCCAGGTTCGATCTTGGAGACATTTTTAGCAGCGCCTGCTCTAGCACTTATACCACCCCGGACAAAAGACAAATTGCCGCCCCGGACAAAAGGACAAATTGCCGCCCCGGACAAAAGGACAAATTGCTGCTCATTGAAGCAGCGCACTGCTCGCGTGCTCTGTTCTCACACTTACAGCAAAAATGGCGCCCCGGACAAATTTCCGGATCCCCCCTTAGAGCGGGCCCTGTTTTTAGTTGGAGAGAAAGACCCACGGTGCATCTTCCGTCGTCTAGGAAGTTCACCATCTCTCTCTTCACTGCATGGAGCTAAACGAACCGCTGTATTACGTTGAACACACCAGTTCTCGTCTGATCGCTGAAGTTAAGCACGCAGCCCCTGATAGTACTGGCATGGGTGACCGCTTGGGAACACTGGGTACTTCTACTACCCAAATCGTCGTAACAGCGTAGTGTCTGTGCGGATTGTGAATTAAACTACACAGTGGACGGGCCTCTAATAACCATTGTAGTTTAAGGGCCCTAAATCACCAACAAAACAACTTAATGCAACTAATCATACGTGTATTTCAGCAAAATTTCCAGGTGTAGGAGCTCACCTCTGGCATTGACAGACAAAAAGTACGTCAGCAAGTCAAAAAAGTGCATGGCAAAGAAACATAGGGTTTGCAGCATCCTGTAATGCAGCTGGCTGCCTAAACTTACCCTCCAATAGATTGCCTTGTACAAAATGAGCACCCGACCCTGTCATAAGCGAGAAAAGGGTTCCGAAAGGTGATACGCAGCCGGATTCTTATTTAATATCGGCCTAATATCTTCGCTGGGGTACTTTTCCTTCATCGACTCCAGGGGAGACCCAAATCTCTTCTTTCTTTATAATAGGGTAATTTATTAGTTGTATGCCATGCATCGACTCAACAGAGAAACCGTTTTTATCATGACAATTTCCGAAATCTTCACCATTATTGTGAAGTCCATTTTGAAATGTTCTCCATTAACCCCCTTCAATATTGTAGTTTCTCTCTCTCTTAACCCAAATGCGAGATTTTTGGATAACGGAGTTCACATGCGGCATGTGGTTATTCATTAAAGTGAAAGACGAAGAAAGAAATCAATCAAGGTTTATTTATAGTGTAGTCAAGGCCTCACTGGGAAGTCCACCGGAGAAGACAGACTGGCAGCTTATATATTTAGCCACCCCTCAAAGGTACAAATAACTTAGCTGATACTAATTTTTTTTTCATTTCAATTGATCGAACTTCAAACCATAACTGCTGGAGAGTAAGTAGTACAAGTAATAATAACAAACTTTCTCAATATCATGACTGTGCTTTATGAAAGAAAGATGTGATACAAAAATAATAATAATACAGCGGTTGTGTATTGCTTGATTGAGGTTCTGCTCATGTTTCCTATTTTTTTCCCTTCTGAAACGACGAGTCGTATTTCAAAATAGTGAATGCTGATGATATTTCAAAAGGTTATTTTTCTTTCAGTCTTAGTTTTCGTAATTGAATGACGTACAGTATATTCTGATTTCTTTTTAACCTCGTTGAGTCATTGTAGCATTTTTTAGACCTCGGAATAAGAATGGTATTTAAAAGTTATGTAATTGAATTTCATACTAAATAGAGATATGAAGACTGGGTGTTTTTTCATTAAACAAGTCTTCTTTTATGAAGGCAACTTCTAAAGGACTCCCTATTCTTTTATTTTCGTTTTGAAATAGGGCCTACATTTCAATCAGGAGGAAGACAAATTTTACATACTTTATGTTACATTCACATACTTTATTTTTCTTATAAATGTACAATGTCTTGTATTCAGTGAGATGATTCGGTGTGTACTTTATGGACGACGTGATCCTAATAATGTTTACATTTATTTCTCAATGCTGAAATCATATCAGCATCATCGTCATACACTTCCCGCCTGTGCCAGGGTCGGGTCTGCTGGTTCTAGCTCTCCATTCCCGCCTATCTACCACCAGGACCCCCCCCCCCCCCGGGAGCGCCGAATTGCGTTGGACACACCAGTTCTCGTCTGATCAATGAAGTTAAGCAGTGCAACCACAACAAGTACTGACATGGGTGGCTGCTTGGGAAAACTGGGTAGTGCTAACACCCAAAAATCGTCGCATTAGTGTAGTGTCTGTGCAGTCTCTGCATAAGAACTATGCTGTGGACGGGGCTCTAATGAACTTGTAGTTGAAGGGCCCTAAAACACCAACAAACAAACACCATGTCCACTCCACACGCTATCATATCCTTACGGGCAACTTGCTCTCACGTCTGCTTTAGTCTCTCCTTCAATGCCCCGGGTGCTTCCAACCACCTACATCCCGGTAATGAACTTAACGAGTTCCTCCTCCCCTCTTCTCATTACGTGTCCATGCCACCTCATTGTACTCTTCATTTATTTCCCGTGATGTTCCCCACCACCAGGCTACCACTTATATATTCATTCCTATTTCTATCAGCTCTCAACATCCCGCTGGAATACCACAGCATTCGCATCTCGGCTGCTTGCAGAGCGGCGAATTGCTTTGGACACACCAATTCTTGTCTGATCACTGAAGTTAAACAGCGCAACCCTAGCAAGTATTGACGTTGGTGGTCGCTTGGGAAAACTGGGTACCGCTAAGACCCAAAAATCGTTGCATTAGTGTAGTATCTGTGCAGTCTCTGCATAAGAACTATGCTGCGGACGGGGCTCTAATGACCTTGTAGTTGCAGGGCCCTGAAACACCAACAAACAACAATCGGCTGCTTGCATTCTTTTTTAACGTTGTGAATTTAATCAAAAGTCGTCAGAGTTGCCAAAGGTTGTCGAAGCAATCAGTACCGATTTTCAAGAGTCTGTGGGAATAATATACAGTAGTCGTTGGGAGTCAGCGAGAAATAAATTAACACTCGGATTATAATTATTACTGTTGAAAATATATTTCTTACATTTTATTTGATATCTTTTAATTATGAATTATCTCGGATGTCCGAGATCTAAAAATACTTCATAAAATAAATTTAAAATGTATCAAATGTCATTGCTTTTGCTCAGGATGGGTGATAATTGAATTTTTGTGATACTGTAAGTTAAAATCAAAGGGGTCATTGCATGTAATGAGAAGAGGGGTGAGGAGCCTGTTAGGTCGATTATGGGAATGCAGGGAGGTAGGAGAAAACCAAAGCTGACGTAGGAGCACCTGATGGAAGATAGGTGGGAGTGGAGGGTTAGAACCCGCATATCCGACCCTGCTACAGGTAGGATAAGAGTATGATAATGATGAATTAAAGGGGTCGTTGAAATAAAAAGCTTGGCAATCCTCGATTTAATTCATCAATTACTTCTTCTTAACTATTTCTAGGCAACAGATTAGCAAAGCATAAATGCACTTATTTACATATTACTCAAGTTTGATATAGGTCTTTCATGTAAATAGTTAATTGGACGTTTCATCCATGTGAATTTTATTGATCAAAGAGATTTGCTATCCACGATGCAATCAATGTCATTTCAACCAGTTGATCATTAAAGCATGGCAGTTCAGTATTTTACTGCCTTTATCAACGTCCTTATTGTGGGGTTGGCCGGCATCCCCCAGACAGTACGTCCAATGTTGCTGTGGGTTCCAGACGTCTGCCCTACCCACGTGGAATGTGGGTACCCTTACAGGATCTAAAGCCTAGGAGGATTAGTGTGGCTTTCTTACAATAAACAAGGTGGAAGAGGGGATAGATCAAGGGTGCTTGGGGAGGGATACAAGGGGATGAAGGGGATGAAACGGGGTAGGAATAGCATTGAACAAGGAGTTACAGCAGGGGGTTACCCTAGTTAAAAAATAAATAGTTGGCTAATGTTAGTTACAGTAGTGTGGCAGGGAGCAGTGCTCCACCTCATCAGTGCGTACGCCACTCAAGCTGGTCTTGATTGGGTCTTGACTAAGGCGGGTTTCTTAGCGGACTTTGATGCGTTGGTGCCCTCACTAAATTTTCAGGTAAGGCAGTGTAACGGGAAAGAACGTTGATTTATTGGTGGGGAGAGAGGAGAAGAGAGGACGGGAGGAGGAGCTCGATAGGTCAATTTCAGAAATGCAGGAGACTGAAGCAGAGATTGGAGCAAATTGTCCGTAAAATTATGGTAGTGTGTGGGGTGGACGGGGATCTGGTGGGAGATAGGCAGGAGTGGAGGACTAGAACCCGCAGAACCCTACCACAGGCGGGATGAGGTTATGATGATAAATTTCAATGTCCTATGTGGGACTATAATGATTCTGATGAATCTGTTTATTTGACGTTAGCCTCTATGCTCCGAATTTTATTCGATATATCAAGAGCTTTCCAGTGAGAGTTGGGGTGCACCAAGGTTCAGCACTTAGTCCATATCTTTTCATCCTGGTTAGGGTTGAACTGCTGACAGGTGTCGGAGAATGGGCCCCTCAGTGCCTGGCATTTGACGATGATTTAGGGAAGATTAGTGACTGCAGAGAGCAGATGGAGAATGGACTAAACGATATAAAAGGAGCAATGGAAAAGGGAGGACTAAAGATTAACATGATGAAGACAGAGTATCTAGCTTTAAATTGGGATGGTCAGGAAAACAACGGGGACATACACTCGAGGAGCGAACTGGTAAAAAAAAAGTGCAGGAGGTAAAGTACTTAGGATCAACGTTCCACAGCAATGGGGAGATACTCAGATGTGACCCATAGAATCAATGGAGGGGTGGTTGAAATGGAAACAGGCAAGCGGAGTCCTGTGCGATAGGAGGATCCCAATCAAGTTGAAAGGGAAGTTTTACAGGACAGTGGTTAGGCCAGCTATGTTATACGGATAAGTGTGTTGGGCAGTGAAGAAAAGCCATGTAAATAGAATGCAAGTAGCCGAGATGTGAATGCTGCGGTGCACGTGTGGAGTGTCGAGAGCAGATAGAATTAGGAATGTGTACATTAGAGGTAGCCTAGGGGTGGTGGACATTGCCGAAAGGATGGGGGAGAATAGGCTGTGGTGGTATGGACACGTAATGAGAAGAGGGATAGAGGAACTCGTTAGGTACATCCAAAGAATGCAGGTGATCGGCAGCATCTTGGGTAGGGGAGACCGAAGCAGACGTGGGAAGAGGTAGCGCGGGGTGGATGGGGACCTAGTGGGAGATAGACGGAGTGGAGGGCTAAAACCCGCAGACCTGACCCCGCCACAGATGGGACAAGGGGATGATGATGATGTTTATCAAAGGGCCGATCACCACCCCAGCAGTACAGCATTTTGTTAATTGGAAAGAAATTTTTAACATTTAGACAGAGCACATATAATAGGAATTAACTATTAATCCGGCGTCCATTCTTCACTTTTAAGAGATCACAAACGTCAGTTAGAATTGAACTTGCGCTCGATGTGATTGCAGTGCAGCATTGAAAAAAGTGTAGCATTCTGAGAAGGAACTCATCGACTACTTGGGCACCTGACTTCGGGATGCCTCTTGTTCTCAGGTCCAGCGGGGCAAACGGGTGCTCAAACCTGCCATAAACGGGAATAGGTTTTGAATTGATGTTGATGCCATTGATGGATGCAAATTAAACGCATATTTGTATTTCATATATCTGTTGATTATCTTAATTTAAAAAAAAATCATAAATTGTCGTCGTCTTTTAAGATTAAAGCAATTATGTCTGGGCAAGAGCCTAGTTAACCCTCGCCTTAATCTAGCACTGGTCACAATAGCTTAATTACCAAATAATAGCTGCAGTTTTACTTGGGATAATGATCTATAAACATAATGGTCTTTCAAAGATCTAGGACCATAGATGGAAGAGAGTGGCTGCAAAATTGTCTAAATTCCTTTAATGAGCAGAAATGTGTTATAATTGAAGTTAATTACTTGCATCAGTCTAACACATCCGCTGCAATTTAAGTGCAACCCTTGGATTTAATTGCATACGTGGCATTAAACTTGCATTTCATATTAGCACCCATGCGACCATCTTTCCTAAAGATTTATGTCAAACGTGGACAACCTTTCGAACAGTAGTAGACGTAGACCCTGTAACATCTTCCCATTAGTATTATTTTGAAGTCAATATAGAAGTTTTATAAAGACTATCCCTGAGATACAGAGGTAGCGTGCTAAACTACTATGGGCGACATGGCGTCTTTCGGGCGGGAGAGAGGTCACCACTGCTCATTTCGCGGGATGGAAAGTTCATGTTCAATGTTCCTTCTAAGCTGCGCTAGTGTGCGCTGGCGCACAGTTTCCGGCTCGTAGCGCACAGATTTTTAGCTCAGCGTAAGCGGTCAGTATGGCGAATAAAACTCTGCTCACAAGCTTTTGATTTTGCACACGAACCAGCAATCCTTAGAGGGAACATTGGTCATGTGTGGCTTGTACGATATCATCGGCATGTAAAGGAACCCGTAAAGGCACGTTAGCCTCCTGGAGTTGCAGTATTAGTTTGTCAGCTAGCTGCATTAAACACCGTCTAACAGATTGCTCGGATCCAAATGGACAAAAGCAATGTACCCGACCCTGCCATATATAAGAATATTTGATTGATTCGTTGCTGGTTTAGGGCCCTTAAACTACAAGGAAGTCCCCTACGTATTTCTAATGCAGAGATTGCAGAGACACTATATTAATGCGACGATTTTTGGGTATTAGTGGTACCCAGTTTCCTGAAGTGGCCAACCATGTCAGTACTAGTTGGAGTTGCGTTGCTTAACTTCAGTTATAAGACGAGAACTGGTGTGTCCAACGCAATACAGCCGCTCGCCATATATAGGAAAAGGGTTACTGATGAATATAGAAGTTTTATTATGTTTGGCAGGGTCCATACCATGGTCAAGATTTAATACTTAGAGCTTCCAGGTGATAACCGAGATACACCTGACTGATATAGGGATTTGCTACTTGGGGCGATATTGGGAAACTGAAGGACATCCTTCGGTAAGCACTGGAGGAGAGGGGTGCAATGGAAAGCAAATACAATACTGACTTTCTCTCTGGAAAAATTTAGATTGAGGATGATTTGGGTAATGATGAAGCAAAGACTCAGGCTCGGTGTAGCCGGATGAAGTGGAGATAAACTCCTCAAAGAAGTTCTGCAAAGCCCTAATGTTATGGATGCTGTAGGGCAGAATGTTGGGCATTGCAAAAAACCATGAGAGCCGAATATGCTTAGGGAGTGAACGGCATAATTTATAGGATGGGCGTGTTATTTAAAGATGGCTAAGTTAGGTCGATCGCAGGGATTCAGATTATTGCGAACGCAGACTAAAAGTAAGGCAAAGCAAACTTTAGAACTGAACCAGGTTGTTGAATGGAATATTGTCCGTGTGGGGTGGACAGGGAATCTGACGCCAAAACATGCACACCTAGCCCTCTTTTAAGCGGGTAAAGACATATTGACGATTATGAAACCATTCTTCTGGCTACAAACTGATGCCTTAGACATTCACAGCACTGCTCTTCGCATGCAGATGTCACATACCCACCACAAAAGAACGTGGTTTTATTCACCATCTAAATGAAAACAGTATTTGAAGTCATTTCCTGAACTTAAAATGGTTGTTGTTTCTTTTTTTAGTAAAATCATTTCTGAAATGAACAGCATGCGGTGTTTGAAGCTATTCATATTTTCGTTGTATGGAGCGAAACCGAAATTTTAATCACCAATTTTGAGTTGTCTGCAAACTAAGATGAGAAGATCGAGGAGGTCAGTGTCTGAAATACTGTAATAGCAAGTAATTTTAAAGCAGTTGCTTCGTTTGTTTCTTTTAACAGATGATGTATTTACTGTTGTGGTCTTCATCGACATTGTAGCACATCTGTTACACTCTGTGTAACTATATCTCGGCGCGACAATATCATTACAAGGAACATTGGTTCATTCGCTTAAAATAGTTGTTGTCGAAGGCTTTGACAACGAAAATGTGCAGCACTAGAATTAAACAATCTGTAAAAATGTTGCCTTTGAAGTTAAAATAACTTTTCTGTGTTTATATTGTGCTATAGCTTTTGCAGTGGTTAATTCATTCTCCCGTTCTGAAATTGATTTTTGAAGTTTAATATAGTTTGTCATTGACTTCATGTAGAAATTCCCACAACCTTGTCATACCCAGTCTCCTCCTACGGGAATTCTTACCCTAGGGATGGCTTAACAGAGACAGTCACACATAGCCAGTGGCGGATCCAGGATTTTCGTCAGAGGGGGGGGGGGGGTTGAGCCATAGGCAGCGATTGGAAACGCAATTTTCATTTGTCAGTGTCAATGTCGACCCAAAATTTAGGGGGGGGGGGTTGCAACCCCAAAAACCCCTTGGATCCGCGCCTGCACATAGCAGTACATCATCATCATCATCATCATCATCATCACACCCTTATCCCGCCTGTGCAGGGTCAGGTCTGCTGGTCAAATGAACATGCTCTGACTGGGGGAACCCCAGCCGGGCGTCTGGAGCCCGCAGGAAATATTAGATGAATTGTCTGTGGGGAGAAATTTTTGGCAGGTAAATTAATGCTTTGTTGGTTATAATATTGCATGGTGTCTGACCTTTTGCCCAACAACTACAATGCAACAAGAATCAGGCCCATGCCCAGTTACACATAGCAGTACAAATAACAGAATTTAGAAGACAAAAAATGGAAATCGTGCCGTACTATCGTAGTAAAGATAGCATCTCGTCCGGGTGGCGCAGTGGGCGGCACGCTTGGCAATTGCGCCAGTAGTTCTAGGTTCGATATTGGACCGAGGTGGGTTAACTTCTTTCGGGCGAGCGATAGGCCCCGAGTGCGCCTTCTTTCGGGTGAGAAGTAAAACCGAGGTCCGCTGTGGTGTATGATGGCATTTACACGTAAAAGAAACCCTCTCTAAAATGCAACGGGTAGATGCGGGAGCTCGCCCTCCCTGTATTCGGTGGAATATCCCAAGGAACAGTAGACCCACGATAAATAAGCATAGGGGTTGCAGCTAAGCTTAGCAACCGGCTGTGGAAAAAAGCTGTCCAATATATCGCCCTTGTGTCCATTCAGAGGGACAAGATAGGGTACACGACCCTGACATAGGCTTGAAAAGGGTTAGGAGTTTCTTGTAGTAAAGATAGTTTTAGATCATCATCATTATACGCTTATCCCGCTTGTGGCAGTGTCAGGTCTGGGGGTTCTAGGCCTCCACTGCCGTCCATCTCCACGAGGTCACCGTCCACCCGACCCACTATTAAATCCTTACGAACAACCTGACACTGCCACAGGCGGGATAAGCGTATAATGATGATGCTGATCTAAAACTATCTTCACTACAAGAAACTCCTAACCCTTTTCAAGCCTATGTCAGGGTCGTGTCTCCACCTGTCCCTGGTGGCTTCCAACCACTTGCGTTTCAGTAATTGACCTAACGAGCTCCTCCTCCGCTTTGCGCCTTTAGGTGTCCGCACCACCTCAATCTATTCGCCCTTATTTTTTCGTGATGTTTCCAACCCCAAGCTACCCTTAATATACTCGTTCCTGATTCTATCAGATTTCGACACCCCACACATACCCAGCATTCGCATCACGGCTATTTGTATTTTATTTACGTGGCTCTTCCTCACTGCCCGACTCTCTGATCCATATAACATAGCTGGCCTAACCACCGGCCTGTAAATTGTAGCTGCTAACGTTACAATTTATTAAATTTTCGTGACTGGAGTTGGTCGCATTGAACATAGCGTTATCCAGAACACGAGCCATAATCGCCCAATTCGTAGTCAGAGAGACACTATTTAGTTTTGAGAGATATTTCTTGTCGCACTTTTGAAATTCTTTTCTAAATATACGGACATCATCTATGAAAATCGTACCAAAGATTGGAAAATTATGCAGTTTGACGTTGAAAATGGTATAAATTCACATAGATGATTATTTTGATCACCCTCCTGCAGTCAAAAATTCTAAAGTTGATAGATACATTTGTAACTCTTTGACATTACTGTTTCCGTGGAAATGAACGTGTTTTGAGGTACCTAGTTGAAGTGCATATCGATGTGTAATATGAAGTGTAGACTGCCTCTGTTATTATTTTGACTGTGAATTCTCATCAATATTGTGCTGCTGCAATGCCGACTATGGTAATAGGAATGTTATGATAAAATAAAATCTGAACTGTCATGTAATAGATGATGTTATCCACCGTTATCAGTATGGGCCTCTCGTAGACATTTTATTCGATTTGAATTCTACCTCCCAGCCTAAATTTGGTGCTTATTTTTTTCTTTTCCCCACCTCAGTAATTTCCATTTTTATGTAAGATAAAAATGTTTACAGCCCTCACTTTGTATTATGATAATTTTAATCTTGTGACATAGTTTTGGGGGTTTATTTCTCAACACCCGAGGTTTTGAGCTATCTTTTATTCTGTCTCTGATTTAGGAGG
Organism: Trigoniulus corallinus; assembly: GCA_013389805.1. NCBI lineage: Eukaryota > Metazoa > Arthropoda > Diplopoda > Spirobolida > Trigoniulidae > Trigoniulus > Trigoniulus corallinus. The sequence continues at coordinate 22,223,981 of JAAFCE010009126.1, read as the reverse complement.
TTACAAGTTAGTAGCAGAAAACATGGCTAAATGTTATCCATTTTTCTTTAGATTTCGTTGTCATAATGGAAGAAGCCTTTTCTAAGAACCTTTTCACGTCGCATGCGACTATTTCCTTGAATATTAAGTGTTGCAAATCTTAAAAATTATGTGCAGGCATTTGAGTTCCACACTTCAGCATGTTTTGCTCTCACCACAATATACCCATTTAAGTGTGTAATGTTTTACGATGTTGTTTGTCGCTTTTGCTAAGGTTGAGAGAGTGTGACGTCATTCTGCATTTTATGACACAATTATACATTTTGCGAGCAACAACAAACTGCACTGTGTGTGTTCACTTCGTGTGGTGTATCTTGTGTGCGTATCTTGTGTGCGTGTCTATGTAAACAAGTTGGATGCATATCTTTACAGAAGCCGTTAGTTTTACTTATGGCAGTGAGGTTCCACTTTTGTTGCTTCCCAGCTTAAGGCATGTTTTCTTATAAACTAAAACCGCATTCTGACGATTGGCATGGTGAATTCTTTTATAGCATTTTCACTTTTTAGAGCAACACTGAATTTTTTTATACATGAGCCCATTTTGATAATGGTTACATGAAACCGAAATGCGTTCGTAACTGAAGCGTTGCAACAACATTTCTGCAATTTTTTAAATGCAACGTACAATTTAATGATGGATGACTGCTAATGCATTGAGTTCAACAGCATTAGAATCAAGCCCGGCTATGACTAATTGGCCTGTCCACTGGGAAATGCACACGAAGCTTAAAAAATTTACTTATTCAAGAAGTCAATCAATTAAATGAAAGTTATTATGTGCACCACTGCATTTAGGCTTTAATTGAGTCAATTGGAGCACAATTCGCATAGGGAATTTTAATACTGCACCTTTTCTTGATGTCTAACAGGAAGCATCATTTGATGTACACACTGTAGGTAATTGTAGTAGCACTAAGACATGCTGTGTCATTTTTGACTGACAACCAGCAATAACACCTGTAGTACTGTATTTTATTTTAGAATTGATATTAGGGCTGGCTCATTGATAGTGAGATTTTTCACACTAGACCCAAATGCGTAGATCTCCGCCAGCACCCTAGCAACACCTTTGCCTTTCGCACCCATTCCAGCCACTCCACCCCAGAACCTCTTCCAAGGTGGGGGTTCCCCAATCTCTCCTGCAGTGATCCGGCGCTGGACAAGCCGGCATCACATGCCTGACATCCTCCACTTGGTCCCCACAAAATCCACAGCCCTTCTCTCCCCCTGTGATCTTTGCCATCCTCTGTTTCGTCTCCAGTGACTAGCTCTTGCCCGAAACAGAAGTGAACTCTCCCACGTATTGTCATAGATTTCCTCCCTCTCCATGTTAAGCTTGTTCCCATACACCCTCAGCGTTTTCTTTGCCGTCTTTCCCTCCACACTCTGTCGTCACTGCCGTAACTCCCATTCCTTAACTTTAGCCTGTATTAGTCGTGTACTAGTCTTAGTGTTGTTGCCCCCTCCTTGCCCTCCCTGGGGTGCAGTGTTATGCCTATCTGCTTTGATATCTTGCTTACCCTCCTCTCCCAGTTGGTAGATACCCCCATGCTGTTTACCAATGCACTTACCTGCCATACTGGATTTTTCTTATTTAGTCCCCATATCCTGGAATTTTCGCGAATGGCTGTCGTCAAAGGGTAATTGACGCAGCAAAATATAGCAAAATTAAGCATATCACAGTTTCTTAAAATCTATATTATTTTTTAGAAATAATCTCACACCCGCCTCTCACTTGTCAGCAGTGCTGCTAAAGGCCATGAGTCAATTTTATAGCTTTTCTTACTGGGCCTAATTTTCTGCGGGGTCTGACTCTGAAATTTCATATTGTTGTACTGTACCCTGCTCAGGAAACAGGTAATTAAGTGGTGTCCATTACTCACAAGGGATAGTGCATTCAGACGGGAAAAGGGAGAGGACATTTCAATGGAAGTGGGTAAGCACAGATGATGCAGAAGGCTAAGATGTACTTGTCAGTTTTGAGACGGTGGAATGCAGTAGTGATCACAAGATTGCAAATGCTAATTGGACTAGAGCGTGTTTCTTAGCTTATTTTTTTACCAACGGCACTCCTCCACTGCACACTTTGAATGAAAAACCACATTCGTGAGTCCACTCACTTGAAGTGACATGTTACCGTTAGGATCAGAAAGAGCAAGATGAAAGTTGATAGCAGGTGGAATCCAATAACTATACAGTACCCAATTTTTTTTTCAAAGTGTGCCACAAAATTTTCAAACGGCACACTTACGGGAATTTCGCAGCACACTGGTTCACAAACACTGAGTGGAGGATTCAATGTTGCAGATGAAAAATTTGAAGGTTGACCTATATCTGTAAAAGTCAAGGTTAGACAATCAGAAATATGCTCTATTTACAATTCAGGATTAGATTAGTGCGGGATATATACGATGGTTCCATCGCCAGAGTGAGGACAGCATGGGCGAACACTGCATGCTTCAACGTGCAGGTTGGTGTGCATCAAGGGTCAGCACTTAGCCCATATCTATTCACTCTAGTAATGGATGAGCTGTTAATGGGAGTAAGGGAATGGATCCCTCATTGCCTAGTATTTGTGGATGATGTAGGAAGGTTGGAGGAATCCAAAGAGGATGCACAAAAGGGCCTTCAAGCATTAAGACAGCAATGGAAAGAGGAGGTCTTAAGGTGAACATGAAGACTGAGTACCTAGCTTTCAATTTAAGTGGCCAGCGGCATGGGGTGAGATTCCAGTGGTGCAAGAGTTTCGTAATTTATCATCAGTTTTTCAGAGCAATGGGGAAATAATGCTGACGTAACCCACATGATTAATGCAGGATGGCTGAAGTGGAGACAGGCAAATAGGGTACTGTGCGACCGCCGGGTCTCAATAAAGTTGAAAGGTAAAGTTTACAGAACTGTCACACAGTGGGACAGGAGATCCTCAAAACTGGTATCAATTCAAATATTATTTGTTGAATGTTCTAAGTTGTACATTTCTTTTAAGGGCATTTGTGAGACTTAAGAAACCAACTCCTAACCCTATTCCCGCCTATGGCAGGGTCCTGAGGACCCAACTTGGCCTTCTGAATGGAGACATGCGTGATAAGTTGTATATGATGGTGTCTTTCTGTCGCAGGCTGCTGACGAAAAGTGGGGCAGGAGAGCCTAAAAGTTGGCATCGATTCAAATATTATTCAATAAGTATTCTAGGTTGTTTAGGGCATTTAATAGATGTAAGAAAAGTGCATGCTTTGAATCTTAGACATTCATTATGGGGATACAATGGTATACATGAATAAACACTATGTTACAAAATATGTCCTCATGTAAACAGTAAAACAATAATGGAATTTCAAAGTTCATATTCATTATCAGAATTTGAGAATGTGTCACCAATATCACAGACATCATCTTCAGAATCATCATCCATAGCCTGAGAACTGACATGTACAGGTTTAAGTAAGTGTTGTGCATCTTTTGGAAGATCATGCATTCTTTTCTTGAATAATTTCCGCTTGCTTGAGATTACTGGATCAGAGCTTAACAAAGACAAGTTGAAAATGTCAATAATAGTATGTTCACGACTACATTTTTAATGTTTGTTTACAATGTTTGAAGACGCACCTGAAAAAAAACACATCAATAGATGGTTTAAAATCCATCCTATGTAATTTTTTTTGCCTTAAAAACCCTTAAATGTGACATACTCCTCTGCAACACTACTGATTACATGGATTCTTACAGATTTCTGTATAAAAGCAATTGCACATCGTTTGTCTGTCAAATGATTTATCCTAGTGCAATTCATGATGACAAACACATTGTTATATTTAAAGGATAACTTTTTTCAAAATTGTTTAGAATGCTCATAGTTAGAAATTAAATAAGTTTAATGAATATATGCCACCTTTTCTTTTATACAGTGAAACCTCTCTATGGGTACGCCCCTCTAAAGGGTACACCCCTCATATCTCGATTTTTCGCCCATAGGGTTAGTGCTATTACTACCCCTCTTAACGGTACACCTCTTTAACCCTCAAGCAGGCGCATTGGTGAACTTGGTTCATCATGCACAAAATTTCATTAAAGAAACCTATTAAACATGGACCTAATCTAGTGCCCTTCTAGGTACCTTTAATTAGATTCATTTTCAAGGTCCCAGCTTAATTTCAAGTTTCTACCTTCAGCCATCTTTTTGTTTTGGGGTTCAAACTCAATCTGGTCATAGATTGTGAATGAAGTTCACCATTGCATGTGGCGAAGAACAATCAGAGTAGCCCAAAAATTACATTTTTCAGCATCAATAATTCTGTTCTGTATATCATATATTTAGCATAATTTTCACATTTTAATGCCATTTCAATACTTGTCAAACATTAATGTACCAAAAAAATTCACTGTGAAGAAATTCTGGTGGGTGAATGGAGGTATAACATGCTATATATCAAGAGGTGAACTAAGTTCACCTATGCGCCCACTGGTGTAACTGTCTTTGACGCGCCCGCTCGAGGGTTAATGGGTACACCCCTCTGTTGGTACACCTCATACATGTCACCACTTTTCAGAAAACCACCTCTATAATGGGTACATCCCTCCATTGGAACATCTAATACATGCCACCATTTTCAGAAATCCATCTCTGTAATGGCTACACCCCTCGAATGGTACACTTAATACATGTCACCATTTTCAGAGAACCCCCTCTGTAATGGGTACATCCTGCCTCGGTGACGCAGTGGACAGGGTGCTTCGTAACTGCAGCAGTGGTTCTAGGTTTGATACTGGACCAAGGCGGGTTGCCTTGTTTTCTGCAAGAGATGCCCTGAGTACGCCTTCCTTTGGATTAGACGTAAAACCATAGTCCCATTTGGTGTTCAAGGGCATTTATACATAAAAGAACTTTCTACTATGCAAGGGATAGGTTAAGCAACATTTCCAGGTGTAGGAGCTTGCCACATGGCAACGGTGGAATACCTCAAAGAAAAGTAGACCTACGATAAATATGTACAGGGGTTGCAGCTTTAGTCTCCATCTGGCTGTGGAAAAACGCAGTCCGAAAGATCATCCTTGCATCTATTCAGACGTGCAAGATGGGTACCCGACCCTGCCATAGGCAGCAAATAAGAAGGCAGCTTGATTGTAGACAAACGTCCCTTGATTGATTTGTTTGTAAAAATTAAATTTGTGTACTTCAATAATTTTTTGAAATATTATATTACACAATGCATTTTTTGCAGTTAAAAAAAACACAATATAAAACAATATATTGTTTTGATTAATTTATATACCCATACCCCTCTTATGGGTACACCCCTCTGATGGGTACACTTTGGCGAGGTCCCGCAGGTGTACCAATTAGAGAGGTTTCACTGTAATATGTACAGTATGTGCTAAATATTGATTAAATGAAATGCAGGAAAGTTTTCTGACATAGGCAGGTATTCAGTCACTTCCACTGCAGAGCCCTCAAAAATATCTTAGTTATCCACATCATTATGGATGTCATATAAACATCACAAACACCCTACTACAGTCTTATTCTATATTTAGTTTTACTTGGTAGGCAATGGAATACAAAATATTTCAATTATCAGGGCGAACAAAACAGTTGCTAAATTTGTCACATGGAGTCTGGCCAGATAAGGGTTAAATTCTTCCTAGATAACCTGTTATATCTAGAAAAGGGGCAAAATGGGGCTGCCCGAATCACCTGGACCATAATTTGCAATCAATATAGTAAATAATAAAAAAAGAATCAAGCCTGGGACTAGCTGGGAACATTATTAATTCGCCATTTTATTTCAAGGTTCTTTGAAGCCAATTTATATAAATTCCATGCAATAAAGTATTAGTTTAACAAGTGACCAATATCACTACATACCCAAGGATGAAGTCTCCATGAAAAAAATTTCAGCTAGGGTATGGTGCCAAAGGTCATTCAGGGTCTACTACAACCCCAGATTTTTTTCTCAGTCACTTTTATTTTTCTAATTTATGGCAGGATTTGTGCTCTCTTGCCCACTGTGCGTCTTAAGGGCCGCTATGCTTAGGGTCAGAGTATTGGGCAGTTAGGAAGAACCATGAACGGCAAATGCAAGTGGCTGAGATGCGAATGCTGCGCTACATGAGTGGGGTGTCACGATCTGACAAAATTAGAAACGATTACGTTAGAGGTAGCTTGGGGGTGGGAGACATTATGGAAAGGATGAGAGGGAACCAGTTGAGGTGGTAAGGGCATGTGATGAGGAGGAGCTTATTAGGTCCATTGTGGGACTTCAGGTAATTGGGGGCGCCAGAGGTAGAGGACGACCAAAACGGACGTGGGAGCAGGTGGTGCAAAGGGACATGGAGGCGTGCGGGGTGGAGGGGAACTTGGTGGGGGATAGGCGGGAGTGGAGGATTAGAACCCGCAGACCCAACCCTGCCTCAGGCGGGAGAAGGGTGTGATGATGATGATGATGTACAATTCATTATTTCTGAAGTTATTGATTTCATTAAAAATTGATGTAAAAAAAATTAATATTTTTTGGGTGTTAATATTTAGATTTATTAATACTTAGTATTACCGTATCTTTTGCATTAAATATTAATTTTTAACTTCCTGCTACGCCATATAGGGGACGTTTCAAGTGGGAGCTCTACAATTTTTCTTTATATTATTGTTATTCTTTCATAATAGTAAAGGTTTCAAAAAACCTTCAAAAGAATTTTAAAGTTATAAGGCTTTTTCTACTGCAATTTACTATGCAGATTTTCGGGACGGGCTATTCTGCTATCGCGCTTTTGACCATGCTTTATTGCCGGTAATTTAACGGATGAAATTTACAGGCGTTTGTTACATGACCAAATACCATCGATTATGCAAAATGCTATTGTAAATTATTTTAAAAGAGATTGGTTTCAAGAAAAATGGAGCACCAACTCATTTTGCAGAAAAAGATCGCGACTTCAGGCGAAAAGGTTACCTCCAGTTTCCATCGAGTGGGAAACAATTGTATGCATGTTTGAGTGAGCCTGGTAGAGTTATTGCTATCATGCCTCTCTTTTTAACGGAATTTCTGTTTACATTTTGGTTTTCGCATCTCTGCTTTTGACTGTTTTATCGAAAATTCAGATGCTTATTGAAGTATTCTGTCATCTCGCTATTGCAACCAAGGAAATTTTGTCTTTATTTCATTAATTCTTGGAAGGGATAATCTATCAACATGCAATAAATTTTGGGATCCGGAACATTCGCCTCTGGAGCTATCACCCCAAACATTTCCTCCAGGGAGGGCAATGTAATTTTAGTTTATGTTTGTGTATAAGAATTATGCGGCAATTTCGGCAAGAATTCTACATATTGTGGAGGGCATCATTGTGGGGTGGATGGTGATGTGATGATAATGATGATGATGACTCAGAAAAAGGTCCGAATGATCAATGCTGGTTTTCTAAATAAAAACAGAATAACAGAAAGACGGCCGTTTGCCCTCCCAGGGGCGAAAAGTACTCTGGGGCGAAATGTCAGAGGCGAAACGTCGGGAACAAAACTTCCATAAACCATAAATTTTATCTCCACTAAACGATTGTTATGTAGCAGCAGAATTTTCCTTAAAACTTTCATATTTAAAAGTGATAAAATTTTGTTTAGTTTATAGGCGTTTTACAACTGGATAAAAAGAAGGTGGTGCTAGTGATATGCCCATGGTGGGATCTTACATTACACCCCCCACTAGGCTATGAAATCAGCCCAAAATCAGCAACAAACGGTGAAATATTAAGCCTCGTAGAAAAAACTTCAATAAATGATGTAACATATATGTATAGTGTGGCAAAATTTCTAAATTAGGACCTTTCTCCCCAGTGTCGGTTGAGGACGAAGAAATCATAGGTTGACGATTAATAAGTTTAGGGTTTGAAACCATAGATTGTCAGCCGGCGGAGAAAAACACCATCCAACACATTGCTCATGTGTCCATATTTTTGAAAAATGGACATCGAACCCTGCTTAGGCGGAAATGGGACCTAATTAACAAGACGTGTTCCTTTACACGTAGAGAAAGTACATTGTTATTGATTATCCTCTTTCCTACATTGTGCCAGTTAAATTTCTTTTCCAAACTTACATTCAGTCCTTGTGTATTTTCATAATAACTATTCATGAGTAACATATTGATTATTTTTCTTGAAAGTTGGACTGACGGTTATTAAAAGCAAAGCTTTTCTTACGTAGAACAATAAACCATTATAAATAACTCATTGGGCAAAAGTAGAATAGAAATAGTGGTTTCCATCATTCATGAAAAGTATTGACCTAAAACCTTCATCAGTTTGTTTGGTGTGAGGGAGGGAACATGTCTATAATTTCATTTTTGTTTCCTTTCTCTAATTCCATACTAATAAGTTGCGCCTTCATCCACCGGTATATAATCAAACTTCCGTAATTATGTAATGTAATCTAAAAGTAAACAATTGCTATATTGATTTCGCTTTTCATTAAGCTTACTTCCTTTGCCAAATATTGCGTCATAAATAGCTGGTGTCTTTTTACACTTTTTAATGAACTAGTTGAAGTAGGACACCCGCCAACTTGAAGGGTCATATATTGAATAAGATTCTATGATAATAAAGAAAGTACGTTTACCAACACACGAAACTCTTCAGAAGTAGTCCTACAATTGCTCTGTGTTGTCGTTGGGCATTTTCAGCCAGCAAATTTATATAACTCAATTTTATCAGCTGAATATTAATCTTAAATATCCGCTTCACGTGTTTAAATGCTATAGTTTATAAGTCATAAAATCGCAAACTATTTTTAGAAAAGGAATAGGAAAGATCAAAACAGACCCTCGATATGTGCTGAATTACAGGGGTAGGGGTGGAGAAATGTAAAATAGAAAATCAGTAGACCTTCACTTTAAAATCTTTAATGAGTAAGATCATTTGAGGGTATCAGGAAAGGAGAAGTCACAAACTATGTGAAGAACTCAACATCATCATACTCTTATCCCACCTGTAGCAGAGTCGGGTCTGCGGGTTCTAACCTGTTCCCACATCTGCTTCAGTCTCTCCCTGCCCCGGGTGCTAGCGACCACCTGCATTCCTGGCAAGGACTTAACAAGCTCCTCCTCCCCTCTTTTTATGACGTGTCCATACCACCTCAGCCTATTCTCCCTAATTTTTTCTGCGATATCCACCACCCCCAGACTCGCTCCAATATACGCATTCCTAATTCTATCAGCTCTCCACACGCCATTCATGTATTGCAACATTCGCATCTCGGCCACTTGCATTCTATTGACGTGGTTCATCCTTACTGCCCAACACTCCAATCCATATAGCATAGCTGGCCTAACCACTGCCCTGCAGAACTTCCCTTTCAGATTGATTGGGATCCTTCTATCACACAGGACTTCGCTTGCCTGTCTCCACTTCAGCCACCCCCCATTGATTCTACGGGTCGCATCCAAGTCTATATCCCCATTGCTTTTAAACTATGTGAAGAACTCACATATAACAATTAGCTACTTTATGTATTGCTTTCATCATCATACCCTTATCCCGCCTGTAGCAGGGTCGGGTCTGCGGATCAATTCAACATGCTCTGACTAGGGGCACCCCAGCCAGGCTTTTGGAACCCGCAGAAATATTGTCTTTGTTGTCTGTGGGGGGATGGCGGCCTACCCCACGTGTTTTAACACCGCTTTATACAACCAAAATAGAAATTCTGGTAGGTAAATTAATGCTTTGTTGGTTATAATATTGCATGGTGTCTGACCTATTGCACAATAACAGTAATCAACAGGGGTATCCCAGACCACATGCAGGACTTTGTGTATTGCTTTAAATTATATAATATATAATTCCAGTGTAGAGCAACTTCTAAATCCTGCCTTACATACAGTACATAAATTTTTTTCAGTGTGGGAACTATTACCACAAAACTCGCGAAATGCAGTCTCAGAATGTGAAACTTTTTCTGACCTAGCTCTTAAAGTCAGAAGCAGGAAATTTGCAATGAAACGTTTTTTCTACCATGCCCATGTGATCAGGAGCAGGAAAATTCCAGAGAAAATCTCTACAGCAGCAAAATTCATTCCTAGAGTCGATTTCTAAACATAACGTTTATAGCCATTGTCTTGTGTGTTTTGTTGGTGTTTTACGGTCCTTCAACTACAACGGTCATTAGAGCCCCGTCCAAGTTGCGTTGGACACACCAGTTCTCGTGAGATCACTGAAGTTAAGCAACGCAAGCCCAGTTAGTACTGACATGGGTGGTCGCTCGGGAAAGCTGGGTACTGCTAATACCCAATAATCGTCGCATTAGTGTAGTGTAGTGTCGCATTAGTGTAGTGTAGTGCATTAGAACTATACAGAGGACGGGTCTCTAATGACCTCGTAGTTGACGAGACCTTAAACTCCAACAAACAAACAAACAAACCCACGTTAGTATCAACATAAGTGGTTGGTAGCGAACGTTGGGTGCCGCAAATTTCCCCTCTCCTACATCCCCTTCCTCTCCCGGGAGCAGCCTCCTAAGGGTTCGGCCTGTTATGGCTGCTAGGCTTACTCCCCATCCAGTTAGCGTAACACGGACATAAACACTGCGTTGTTCTAATGCAGAGACTGCACAGACACTACGCTGATGCGACGATTTATGGGTATTAGCGTTACCCAGCCTTCCCAAGCGGTCATCCATGTTAGTACTAGCTGGGGTTGCAGTGCTTGTATTTTTATTTTGTTTTGTTGGAGTTTTAGGGCACTTCAACTACAGGTCGATAGATCCCCGTCCACTGCGTTGTTCTAATGCAAAGACTGCACAAACACTACGCTGATACAACGATTTTTGGGTATTAAACAATACAATCCCAGCCAGTACTAACATGGGTGGCCTCTTTGGAAAACTGGGTACCGCTAACTTCGGTGATCAAACGAGAACTGCTGTGTCCAATATAGGGCCTAATACAGCCGCTCCCTAGCCATTGTCAACTGAGTTTCTGGCTTTACTTTTCTTCAACCGTAGATCACCTAAAACTCTAAATTCATCCAATTTCCCGTCACTAACAGGTCTCCATCAACCCTGGGAAAGACTTCAAAAGGGGGTTTCAAATGCTGAATAAATGTGTTTTAGTAAAATACGTGCGTGAACGAAAGAATTCACACCACATGGCTGTTGTTTGCTGCTCTGGACTTCGGCAGGCCTCAACCAGTCACATTCGCAATATGAATGGAAAGATATTCACCTGCTCACATAGAGTATGAGGAGATATTGAGGTTTGGAAGCTTTTGCATCAAATGTCAACTTTACTTCTTTGGGGACCCTGGCTTTATATGATTGACTGCAAATTTCATACTATAACACTTGAAATCTCCTTTTGCATTTCATGAATATTTCATGTATTTGTGAAATACAGTGGAAATTGCATAGATGCACTGAGACTCCGTTCCGTGATAATATGAGGTCAATGATCCTGGGAGGCCAGTATTACCCAGAATCAATGTTCCCTATCTCACAGAGCCGCTCAGCAATTTTGAGTCACCGCGAAACAAATTTTGATAAGGATTTAGGAGCAAGTCCCTGGGATTAGGACCTTGCGCACTTAAAATTTACTTCCTTAGTGCTCGGAATCGTCATAATCATTGTCCCCTTGTTCCTCCACTCTTGTCTATTTCCCCACGAGGTTCGCATCCACCCCACAGACATATCACTTCTTTTAACGTGCTCTCTCGTCTGCTTAGGTCTTTCGCTGCCCCATGAGCTTCCAATGACCTAAATCCAGGTAATAGACTTAACGAGCTCCTCCTCCCCTTCTCTCATAGCATGAACATGCTATCTCTAGTCTAATTTTTTTCTGCAATGTCCTCAACCCAAACTATCCCTAATACACTCATTCTTAATTCTGTCTGCCCTCGATACCCCATCCTCGCAACATCCACATTTCAGCTAATCTCATGGCCAACGCTGATCCATTGAATATAACGTAGGAATCCATAATCTCATACTGTAGTTATACAGTAGACACTGAGCACTAGCAAATTTTGGTCGTGAAAGTCACATTTGCATATGTCACGTCTGTTATCCTGTGTAAAAATCGGGTTAGGTTCAATCAAAAGCCCTTCAATCATCATGCTCTTCTCCTGTCTGTGTCTACTCTCTATCACCCATTAGGTTCCCATCCAACCTACAGCCTGCTTTCACATCTGTTTAGGTCTTTCTCTATCCTGGGAACTTCCAACCTAACCAGCTCCTCCTCCCTCTTCTCATCAGACGCCCATGCTACCTCAATCTTGTCTCACATCTTTTCTGCGATGTCCCCCACCCCAAAATTAAACCTAACATACTCATTCCTAATTCTGTTTGCTCTCGGCAGCAATCATATTTCAGTTACATGGCTTAATTTTGCACTGCACAACACTGTTCCATGCAGCATAGCTGGCCTGCTCTGTAGAATTTTCCCTTTAACTTCATTGGGACCCTCTGATCACATAGGATTCCACTTGCTTGTCTCTACTTCATTCACTCTACAGTGTACATTGATCCTATGGGCCTCATCCGAATACATTTCTCAATTGCTCTGGAACTCTGATCCTAGGTACTTACAGTCTTGAACCTTTAACAACACCCCAGAACCCATACTTTTTCTGTTAACTTTTCTTTCATTATAATGGATCATACAGTGCATTAATGCAAAAGAATACGACCACGGTTGTCGCTCTTTCTCCCATTTTCAACCGATCTAAAATTTTTAACCCTTCCCCAATAGATAGAGGTGGTCCAATCATTGCGATAGTGAAAATAGAACTGGTGAAACTGAGAAATGCCACTTATATTTGCCTGACATTTCGCATAATTGTTTTGGAGTGCATTTCGTAGACGAGAAGAGAGTCCGGCTTCCTCATTTCAGAGAAGGAATTTTGGATATTAACCAGTTATTATTTGGAGAAAATAGAAAGAGGGGGCGCGGATGTTGATAGTCTACTGCTGTCGGAAAACCAATTAAAATAGGCAAACTTAAATAAGCCTAGGGTTTGCAGCATTACGATGGCAACCGGCTGTGTAAAATACCTGCCAACATATCGCCTGAGGTTTTCAATAAACCAGAAATAGGCACCCTACCTTGCCCTAGGAGAGAGAAGGGTTAGCTGTGGTAATTGTATAATCGAATGGAAGAATAAGCAGTTGCAAATTCATGCTGAAACTGGCCATTTACAAATAGGTGCAAGTAAAATCCCTGTTAACATTAGTAATAAAAGACAGGCATGAAATATTTGTCACTTAATCCTGACGTGTTTGGGTAAATCCCTCTAGATCTGCTCCTCCGCACTTCAGTATGCGCCCTTATCAGAATCGGCGACTTCTTGATGTATCTTAAATATTTGATCAACCCGGAATATCGTGAACTTTTATGCCACAATGTTTACTTTTTTGTGGTGGTAAAAAAGCCCATATATTGTCGATATTTTTTCTCCATGCTGACCAAATGTTAGTTACATTCACCTGAAGTACTCTGAAAGTGTGATCAAGTGGAAATTTGATGCAATACTTGATGTGGAATCACATTTCTAGACCTATGAGATTTGGCCATTGAGATTGCATTAAGGATGAAATTTATATTTCTTCTTTTGAAGTAATGTAACTTGAGAGAAAGGTGCAGCCATCGTCTCAATTCATGCATATTCAACATCTGCAGTATAGGATCCCTTGTGTTATTAATATGTGAAAATCATAAATGCAAAAAGCCCCTTGAGGAGCAGTAAAATGTGTCTTAAGCCAACGCACAAATCTTTGAAATATGTATATGGATATTTTTTATATTGATAAACAGTGCCACTGCCATTTATGTTGTTCTAAAAATATATGGTGGTGCCTTTGGAAGAGAAAAGAGGTGCATAAAGACCTATTGCAGTCGACATTCAACTGTCTTTGTTTATCGACAGCTGTAGCTACACAATGGCCAAATTCCATTACACAATAATATGTTTATGGCAAGAAAATTTTCCAGATGGATACTCTTAAATAACAAAAGCAGTGAGAGTTAAATGACGTCCAAAAATTTATGTGAATCTAAACTCAAATATTACACCTCTATTAAAATTTAATCATGATTCTTCAATAAGCATCTAGTGAATGTTGGAGCCAGCGTTTAGTTATTTTTCATTCTGTGAAGTTTTTGTCATGCGATTACAAAAATAAAGCTCTTTCGATTTACTTCACATCACTGCTTTTAAACATACGATCAAAAGCGATTTTGTGTTACCAAACTTGCCTTTTCATTTTAAAGTTGATATATTTATTTAAACTTTTTTTCTACATCCAGTTGGCGTTCTTGATACACTAAAGTCCAAGTGCTCGAGAGGAGCGAAGTGCTTTATTAATATTCCAAGTCTTTTTTGGGAGTAGCTTATGGCGTTAGACACACTAATTCTTGTCTGATCACTCTAGTATGTATGTTAGATTAGCAGGCTGGGGAGTTAACCAAACAGCCATAACGAGCTGCTCAACTTAAGCAACGCAACCCCAGCTGGTACGAACATGGGTGGCTGCTTGGGAAAACTGTGCCCTGCTAATACCCAATAATCATCGCATTAGGGGAGTGACTTATTGAGTTGGACACACCAGTTCTCGTCGATCAGTGAAGTTAAGTAACGCCAGTCCAGGTAGTAATAACATGGGTGGCCGCTTAGGAAAACTGGGTACTGCTAATGTCCCATAATTAGGGTGACCATACGTCCCGATTTCAGACTTCATGTCCCGCCGTCCCTCTCTTGTCCCGGCGGGGCGCCCGTTTGTCCCACTTTGTCGGCAACTTCACATAATCATTCACTCATCAATGAAATGCGTGTACAGAGCACCCACACAGAATGATACTTCTAGGTTGGTAACTGATCATCGTCTGCATCAAATTAAAACATCAGGCATTCTGTGCTGAACCCGTCCTGTGACCCATAGAATTAATGGGGGATTGTTGAAGTGGAGACAGGGAAGCGGAGTCCTGTGAGATACGAGGGTCCGAAACAAGTTGAAAGGAAAGTTCTGCAGGGCAGTTGTTAGGCCAGCTATGCTATATGAATCAGAGTGCTGGGCAGTGAGAAAGAGCCACGCCAACAGAATGCAAGTCGCAGAGATGCGAATGCTGCAGGGAGTGGTGGGCATCACCGAAAAAATGAGGGAAAAATAGGTTGAAGTGGTAATGACACGTAATGAGAAGAGGACAGGAGGAGCTCGTTAGGTTTTTTCAGGAATTCAGGTGGTCGGAAGCGCCGGGGGCAGGGGGAGACCGAAGTAGACGTGGGAGCAGGTTGACCATAAGGATATGGCAGTGTGTGGGGTCGAGGGCTAGAACCCACAGACCCAACCCTGCCGTAGGCGGGATAAGGGTGTGATGATGATGCATCCTGTGCTGGATGGACACATTCAAGCTATAAGTTACTTTAGGCACGAAGTCACAAGTTTTGCTCTTCCCGAAAGCATGTCTCACCACCCCGATTTGGTGGGGCACTCACCAAAAGTTCCCGTCCCGCTTTGCCCTCTGGAAAATCTGGTCACTTTACCATAATCGTTGCACTAAGTTTCGGTGTCTGTGCAGTCTCTGCACTAGAACTACGCAGTGGACGGGGCTACAATGACCTTGTAGTTGAAAGGTCCCAAAACACCAATAAACAAAAAAAGGATCGAAGTCTTTGCATTAATTTCAATAATGGTTTAGGAGATTAGGGGTGTTATCAGGATTCAACGTGATTCTTTTGCTTTTTCGATTCGCTTGTGTTGTTAGGGCCCTTCAACTACAAAAGTCATTAGGGTCCCGACCACAGCATAGTTCTTGTGTGGAATCTGCACAGACACTACGCTGTTACGACGATTTTTTGGTATTAGCAGTACTCAGTGTTCTCTAGCGGTGACCTACGGTAGTACTAGCCGGGGTTGAGCTACTTCTGTGATCAGACAAGAACTAGTGCCTCTTTCTTTATTTTTTGTTCTCGCTAATTAGGATATTATTATGAAGATGTCACAGTGTCAAGTGACAAACCTCTCTATGGATAAAAGGCATGGACTTTAACGTCAACGAATATCATTCCATAAGATTTTTAATTGCCTGATATGACACCGTGTGACATTTTCTTATCCCCTTGACTGAAAGCTCTGCCTCCTGGACACCATTTTGAATCCATTGATGCAAAAAATAAAAATTGCTCTAGTTTGAAGGCTATACTTGAAATCGACTACAACAGGTAATTCGAGAATTGGAAAAGCCTTCGCATAGCTGCATTACCATAGGTTGGGATTGTTTTAAAGGAAACCAAATGATTTTGAATGAATAAATTCATAGTTTTCGTTTTATTTAACCAGTCATAATAATTTTTTATTCCAGTGGTAGGCCCTATCTGTAGAAGAAGCAATAGAAAGCTTCCGATCTTAAAATTCTCTGGAATGCAGTAGTCTAGCAGCCTGATTGAAATATCGACAGCAATATTCGCCTATTCTATTTCCTACAGACTGAAAAAATATGGTTTATGTTTATTATTAGTTATTCGAATGATTTCATCCTTTGTTGAATAAAAATGTGAGGAAGTATCTTCAGTTTGCCCAACAATAGGTTCAACACCACAACAACTAATCTTGGATATATAATTTAAAGTTAGTTATTACATTCTGCTGTTTAAATTATACCCTACTTGGGTTTGCACCCGTCAACTGATTGAGGATGCTTTTGAAAGCACATTACATATGTATCATACTTTTATTGAAATTTTACTTTACATCAACAACCACAATATTAGAAATTTTGAATGAAATATCTAAACCCCCTCCTTACTTTCTTTCACTCAGGTAAATGTGATTTCTATGTTGGCAAGCAACATCTCATTAAATGAGTTCCTTTCAAACAATTGATAAAATATCTCAAAAGCCTCTACGAAATTGTATATAAACCCTGACCAGATGCCCATCCAGTCATCCTGTGATTTCTCAACCACTTGGTAGATATTCCCTCACCTCAATCTTCCTCGGCATCATGAAAGTGTTCGCTACCGTCGTGATTTTGGCCTCTCTGGCGTATTTGGTCCTTGCTAAAGATGTAAGTAGAGGGCATAAACTGTGTGAAAATTGTAGACTTGCCAATATTTTTAATTTTTGCGATGGTCCGTAAATTTTATGGCAACTTGCAGGAGGATTCCAATTGTCCAGAAGAGTTGAAAGCAGCTGTAAGCATTCAAACACGTCGCTTATTTCTCTTAATTGAAATAAGTATTAGTTGATGTAAGGGTTAACACTTGGTAATTTTCACAAAAGGCACATAAATTAAAGAGTGTATGCGGACCGGTGATGAAAAATGATATGAAACAAAAACATGGTGAGAAAGGTGGACGAGGCGGCAATAAACATGCAGGAGGTCGCAAACGACGACAGCAAGAGGAAAAGTTTGATGCCAAACGTGAAGAGTGCCTAAATTCCCTCAAAGTAAATAAGCTCCTAAAGCGACTAAATAATGTATGGAATGTTATTTTTTTAATTTTTTCAATTCTTCCAATCAACAGGAAGAAGAAGCGTTTGCTGATTTAATTGCAGATTGCTCAGATGACGATGAAGCGGTGAGTTGCAATTTTATGTTACACATATCCTTAGGAATAATAGGGAGTTTTCTTGTAGCGTTATTAGCTAACGTACGCAATGTTAAGCAGATGACAGTTCAACTGCACAAGCGCAAACACTGTGCACAGTTACGTTACGTTCCATTTCAACGCACGTATTGCCAATCATGCACATACATACGCTAAGTACCTTATCGCCTCTTCATGTGTTAAATGCTATCTTTCTACCATCCAGGCATGGCACGTGAGTTTCAGGCGGGCTAGGCAAGTGGTTTCATTGCCGCCTCCCCTCATTAAATTTAAAGCAGTTCTAAATTGTTTGAGCATACGTCCCTTGACATTTGTCCCAGTGCATTGCTATGACTTCAAGGCGCCTCCAGAAAGCCAACATTTAGAAAAGTCCCTGCAAATCAGAGAAGCTTTGGATCCCCAGGACTATAAACATTTTAAGTGACTGATAGATAAGCAACATTAGCATGGCAAGGAAGTAATTCTGAAATTAGCCACCTAGGTCTGCCTCCCCCATGAGCCACCTGTGCTACCATCAGTCAATAGATGGTGCTCCTGTATCACCCGTTACATTTTAGGTTTTGAGGCGCATTGCAAGAAAATTGGTTTTTTCCTAAAGCGGCCCACAGACGGTCAACTTGGTTGTCAACCTTGTCGTCAACTTGTTTTCCACAGACTGAACAACCAAGTTGACAACCTTCTCATCAACATCAGTTTTTCGAAAAATTTGCAGCGAAAAGGTGTAGCACAGCGTCCTCAAACTATGGTGCGGCCGAGTTGCATTGGTGTGCGGCCGAGTTGCATTGGTGTGCG
>JAAFCE010009126.1:22173704-22205557 GCA_013389805.1 Trigoniulus corallinus | reverse complement strand
GTGCGGCCGAGTTGCGTTGGACACTCCAGTTCTCGGCAGATAACATTACATTAGTTTTGGTGGTGTCAAATATTTAAATAAAAGCTTTAATACAAATCAATCCCTAACTCAGTTTTTGCGGTGGTAGCAGATGCCCAGGCGCTCTGTACTACGGTTGTGAGGTCTGTAATTTTGCGCTATTTGAGCGTTGACTGTAGGATGTTATGTGTGTATTTATTAATATGTATTCAAGGTGTTTGTATATGTTTTGTAATTAGTGCTCGGGTGGGCATGGAATTAAAATAATAATAATAACCCCCTTTTTCGCCTATGGCAAGGTTGGGTACCCACCTTGTCCCTCTGAATTGACACAACGGTGATGTATTGGACGGTGCTTTGCCATAGCCATTGCTGACCAATGCTTATTTACCGTCGGTCTACTGTTCGTTGGAAAATTCCACCGGCGCCAGGGGGAACTCCTGCATAGCAGAGGGTTCTTTTTCATGCAAATTTCATAGTACACCACAGGGGACCTCGGTTTTCCTCTCATCCAAAGGAAGGCGCACTCGGGGCATCTCTATCGTCCGAGGGGGCCCACCAACTTCAGTCAGGTATCTAACCTAGAACCACTGATGGAGTTATCAAGTCACCATGATAGGATCCTAGCTTCTCATACTGCGCACTAATTGTACCCCTTTAATAATTTTATGCTTCACTTTTGGACACTGTATCTAGATCATTCCACACAAACTTCACTCAAAAATTTTTGAAGTGCGCTAATGTTGACAGCGAAGTTGACAACGCTGCCATAGACGAAGCAACTTGGTTGACAACAATAGGCTCCTCCCATGAAAAATCTAAAGTTACCGTTACCTCAACTTGACCTTTCAACCTTCAACCTACCCACAGACGATCAATTTTGTCGTCAACATGGCAAGTTGACGACACGGTTGACAACCAAGTTGACCGTCTGTGGGCCGCCCCTCCTCCCTTCTAATCGCTCTCCTTTATACAAGATTAAAAAATATATAAATTAAAACCTAGTTAAATTCTTCTTGATAAGTAATCATAAATAAATTAATTATTTATATGCTAATAATATTCATGTACGTAATTATTAGAAAAAAAATGAATTTAACACTTATTTTGCCCCCACCCCCGGGAACCGGTGCACTTTACACCCTCTCTGATTGGCAGCCAACCATTTCAGAGTTGTCATTTCTGACATTATTAACAAATTCATAGGGTGGACTGAAATTAACTGAATTGTCTCATCTTTTACAGGAACAATTCCAGTGTATCGTTGGAAAATATTTCGAGGTTTGTAACGCTTTTTGTTGTCCACTAGCTTTTGTGATTTGATTTAATACAGATTTCTTAACTTTCTGTTGTTAGGCATGCCCACATCCAGGTCACAAAGGTGGACGTCGTGGCCCACCACCACAATAATGTCTTCATAAGGTGCTTACAAATTAGCTGTTCATTCAAGACATATTTAAGTAGATACTTTACGTTTTCAGCAATAAAAAACCTTTCAAACAACATACTGTATGCCTATATTCATTGGCCGGCTTGCTATTTTTGTGTTCAGGGGCTTTTAAAGTAATGAGACCCGCCGCTTTCGTCTATGAATCATCGTATTTCGGAAGTCTATTATAAATCAATTGGCGTCGTCTTATTTTAGATGAGTTTCTGGCCAGCACGTGCCTTTACTAAACTCTCAAGTAGCGGTTTATTGCGTTGGACACACTAGTTCTCATCTGATCACTGAAATTAAGCAGGGAAACCCCAGGTTCTCTAGCATGGGTGGCCGCTTGGAAAAACTGGGTACCGCTAATACCCCAAAATCGTCGCATTAGCGAAGTGTCTGTGCAGTCTCTGCATTAGAACTATACAGTGGCTGGGGCTCTAATGACCTTGTAGTTGCAGGGCCCTTAATTTATTGTTTGTTGGTGTTTAAGGTCCCGTCAACTACAAGGTCGTTAGAGACCCGTCCACTGCGTAGTTCTAATGCATAGACTGCACAGACACTACACTAATGCGACAATTATTGGGTATTAGCAGTACCCAGCTTCCCCGAGTGACCACCCATGACAGTACTAGCTGGGCTTGCGTTGCTTACCTTCAGTGATCAGACGAGAACTGGTATGTCCAACGCAACTCGCTGCTCCCCTCCAGGGCCCTTAAACACCAACAAAACAAAAAGAAACTAAACTTTCATCCCACCGATGCCAGCGTAGGGTCTGCATGCTCTTACACTCCATTAGCGACTGTTCTGCCTTCAGTGCCTGGGTAAGTACAATTTCGAGTTGTGAGAGGGACAGGCAGTCGGCCTCCCTCACGGGTTAGGCGTAGCATAGTGCAACAAGAGTTGAAGTTCTGTCAGTATCTTATTGCAAATTACCGGTATGTTCTAAAGACGTTAAAATTGCCCCTATTCAGGGGAAGTCCCCGGGCGGCTGCCCGTACTGCCCGCCTCCAAGGCCGGCGCTGTCTGCCTTCTGTATCAATAACATGTATCCTTTCTTGAGGACGAACTCTGGTGTCTTGATCGACGTGACATCCCTTCTTTTGTTAGGCCCTTCAATTTACTATTGCGATTTTCTGAAAATCGGTATTGGTGTGGTGTCACTCACTGTCATCGCTACGAGATTCTCCGTCCGTTTATGGACGCCTGAAGAATATTTTCAAGAAGAGGGCAAAGCTGGGAGATAGTGTTCCAGGGAGGCAAGATACCAAAAGTGGAATCACATTGTGTATCTCAAGAAATCTTTTTCCATCCCAGAAAAAGTTGTGCCCGTTATCCCCATCCCCTTGCGGACACCCACAATTCCTTCCCATGAGGTGGTTTCTTGATTCTTGATTAATTGTAGGCAAAAGCAGTTAAAAGACGTCAGTGTTAAGCGCAATTTAGAGTACCAGGTACATATCTAGGAAGGAATTAGAATCGATACCGTTTGAAAGGCAGAAAGCAGAGACCAAAAATAGGAAGCCAGATAACGTAGAACGGAAATTAAAAGACAGCAGCAAGTACAAAAATAAGGAAATAGACGGAAACTGACAGAAATTTAGAAGGGAATAAGGAGGAGGAAGGCGTCATCGGCAACTTGGGTTTAATTTTCCTTCATTGACTACCGACTAAATATGAAAACTATCATCCGGGTATATGGTTGTAATTATCCAGTTCAATCAGAGGTAGCAACGAGAACTTTGGGCCTATGCAATTGGGCGTTTTGAGTTTGGGGTTCAGTGTTTGTTCAGTTCCTTTGGGTGACCGTTGCAGCTACTTTAATACCTCGGGGAAACACCGATTTGTTTAAAGCACATTTATTCCAGAAATGCAACTTATATTGTATGGGATCATTTTATTTATATAACTTTGCCTCCGTAGCCGGAGAGAAATTCGTGGTCCCGCTGATGTGTCCAGTGTCACCTGCTCGTCATAAATATTCGTAGTTCAGCAAAATGATCCTGGTGTAAGTCAGAGGGATCTCCCCTGTCGCCAATACTGGAAAAGTGCACCAACGATTCTAAATAGCCTGACGATAAATAAACATAGGGATTGCCGAATTTGCATTGCAGCCGGTTGCGTGAAATACCGTTCATGTGGGCCAGTGGGACATACTGTAAATGGGCGCTTGACCGTGCCATAGGCGAGAAAAAGATTAGTGGTGGTGATGATGGTGAAATTTGCGAGTGAAATCAACGGTCGATTTCCGTATTAATAAATGAAACAAATAGCTTTCCTGTAGGCAATTTAATGCTGTAAATTTAATTGACTTGAAATATTTTGGTTGTAGGCTGTTTTAGTGGATCAATTTGCGAGTCCATGATTGTAGGATCGATTCTGTTCATGACAGAAAGCAAGCAAGATAGGCTGCTCACTCACTTTTTCACTCGTTTTCTCAAAAAAGAAGGTTCGTAGGGAGAGGCTGTATTCTCGTCTGATCACTGCAGCTAAGCAACGCAATCCCAGTTAGTAGGGGAGACCAGGGTTAGTTGTCACACGGGTTGGTTGTCACAAACTTAATAGCAAAAAACTGTAGTCTTTAGATGGGATCTATTTGTACAAAATGTTGGGTAAGCACATTAAAGTGACACATCACAAACTTTCAGGAAACTGCGTAGCAGTGGGAAGACACAGCGAAGTGTTCATTTTTGAGAGGGGAAAATAAAAATGTTTGGTGCATGGCATCTACCATTGAATTTTTGTTTTATCTCATAGTTTACTGCCCTGGCTAAGTAGTTGTTGTGATTTATTAGGAATATCAAAGTCCTTAAAAAAAATTTGCACGTAAATTAGGTTTTTTGGTAGCATGGGGTAGGTTGTCACATGACACTTGGGGAGAGTTGTCACATGTGAGAGCCTATTCCCTTTTGTTGATAAAAGTTCTATATCACTTAAACATTCATAATTTGAAACAGCAGTTGGAATTAAATGTAATTTTGAATATTATATTAGAATATTTGTAGTATTTATTTCGTTTTGTGTCCTTGGGTCACAACTGCCCTCTCTCCAAAACAACAACCGATATTGAAATTCTTCACCTTAATGAATGAGGCATGTTTAGTTTTATATTTTGGCTTAAACGGGTGGACAAATGTTTTTATCTTAATCGTGTTTTACTTCGGCTTCAGGTTGGAACCTATTATTAACAATTCCCCAGTTTAAAAGAGAAAGACAACTAGAGGTGTTATTTCCCCAGAAGTAATGCTATGATCTACAAAACAAGTTAACATTAAAAGCAGAAACTATGAATAATTGCCATGGTTTACAGTATTGATTGCCACACTCTTGCATGACATTGCAAGAAATTTACAAAAAATAGAAATTGCTGTGTAACCCTCAACTAATGTAGGATACTAAAAAAATCAGCAATTCTTTTTCAAATGAATTGGAAATATAAAACATTCTTATCAGTAATGTGTTATTATGAACAACAAAAATGTTTCTTTCTTGAAGAAAAACAAATTTCATTTAGGAATTCAGTGATTCACATTTTGACAAGTAACCCCAGGTACTGTGACAACCTACCCCAGACATGGGGTTGATAGTCACAAAAACATACATACAGTAAGTATGATTCAAATGCTACGCATGAACTGCTAGGCTAGTACCCAAAAAATCGTCATAATAGCAGTGTCTGTGCAGACTCTGCATTAGAGCATTAGGCTCTAATGACTTTGTAGTTGAAAGGCCCTAAAACATCAATGAAATAAATAAAACGAAACTTATGCCTTCCTCTTATGTGCTATCACAGCTATTTGCCAGCAAAAGTGCAACCCCTTTATAAGAAACTGAACCCTTTATAACACACCTTAAACCTTTAGCAACTTTAATGCACTTTCCTCAAATTGTTCCTTCTGGATGATATCTCACTCTGCCTTATTCATTTTAATAAAAAGAATGATTTTACCAATATGTCTTTCTTGATAGATTGAATTTAAATAACTGCCTTTTGTAAGAATTGAGTTTCCCCTGATTATTAATTCTCAGAAATGTTTACTTTTAAGATTTCCGAAAGAGGACTACAGTATTACCATTTATGCCAGAATTTTTGAAGTGACACTAATGAAAGCATATGATATTTTGGCACTAACGCTATTAAGCTTGGAAATGTACAATATAAAATGTAGTAAAATGTTTTCACTATCACATTCAGTTGACGTCCCTGAAATCCTTAAATGTCGATAGTTGAAATATATCAGAAGGAATCCAGAAAAATATAACTGATTACACTGTGGAACAGCCAAAAAAATACGGAAACACCAATAGAGCTATTTTATGTATTTTTGTATGCTGTTCACGAAAATGACTTTTGTTTTGCTGTGCGACCCTCAGATTTTTTTGTAATTCCCTTTTTTTAAAATTTATTGACAGTTGTCAATAAATCAGTAAATGACATACAGTATGAAAGAAATCTGGCTGCACTTTAGCTATTAGTCCTAGGTAGGCCTACTAGGATACAGCTAGTGACCAGTTGATAGTGGAGTTTTGTTTCCCTGACAGATTAGTGAGCCACTGGGAATATGATTGCATTCTAATTTAATTGAATACACTGCAAGCAGCCCTTATAGGTCAAATTGGCAGTGGAGAAAATGACTCATTCCTAATTTGTAACCCACCTGAAGCATAGTGTAGGGTTGCGATGTACCAACGCCCCCGCCAGGTGGCGTCACTGTGCAGCCACACTCAGGCCACTTTCCCTATTTAACAGTAGATGGCACCACGTACTGGGCAAACTACCCAGTTAGTAGGCTGACGCTCCCGCTTGGTGGCGTGCAGTCTGCTTTAGTTAGTTTTAGGCGGGAAATGGGACGCATCCTATAAAAACAATGGAAAAGGCGGGAAAGGGTGGTCTCTCTCTTAGCTGTGCAGTGTGAAGCTGCGTTTAACGGCGGGCAAGCGCCCAAACAAAGAACTCTAGCATTTACTCTACATGTTATAGTTTAATAGTCTTATACAGTCGTACACATTGGAATAGACGAGCCAATGTGTGTGGTAATGATAGTGAGGTGTATTTCTTCAGTTGATTTAGCACCAACACTGGACTAGACGAGCCAGTGTGTGCTGTGTGTCGACGGTAAAGTGCCTAGAAGAACTCTTTGGCCGTTCTGTGATGCTTGCTTGGCAAGCTTGATGAGCTGAGACTCACCCGCTTCACCTAGCCTGGAACTGCCGCCTATGCCATCTCTACAGCTAATTACTTAGTTTTTGAACTCCACACTCTGTGTTTGGATTTTATTTTTCAACTCCACAATAGCATCTATTGTCATGCATTGCCCACCTGCTGTAATGGCCCTTTCTTGCAGAAAGTTTGCCACATTATCCTCACCTAGAGCATTCCAATAGCCAAATGACCCTTAGAAAAAGACCAGTAATACAAGTCTGTTTGTGCACTGATCCCCTTCAATTTGAATGGATGATCCTTTCTCCCTCTATATTCTGCAAGGGATAAGCTGCCAAAGACTTTCTGTGATCTTGTGTGAGACACTCAACCTTTGAGAGAAGTGATGTAACACAATTCTTGCTGCCCTCCTTTGAATCATTTCAATTTCCCTTGATAAACCCTGCCTAAAAGGGATACCAAATTGGACTACAATACTCTACAATTGGCCATTCCAGTGAAAAACTTTCCTTTGTGCTGTCCCCTAGAAATCTACTAACCAAACAGAGGGCATGCCCAGTATTCCCAATCAATTTGTCAGTGTGCTCCCTCCAGGTGACCATAGTATTTAGAATAATTCCAAGGAACTTTTGGATCTCAACCCTCTTAACCCTCACACCACCTATGCAATAAGCAAGATCAAATCACTTTCAGGACCTGCTTATCATAACAAAGCTACATTTGTGCAGGTTTAATGGCAGTGACTCCCACTTTATGCTCCAGGTATACATCTTGTTAAGGTCCTGTTGCAATTCTGTACAGGAAGATAACCCTTCATCCACCACCCTTGCAAAGCAGGTGCCATCTGCAGACAACATAAACATAAATGCCCTGTATCATGTCAAGTCCTATATTATTAACATAAATTATATAGAGTATGATATCTGAGGCATGATGTCCATTCACAATTAATTTTTTAATGGAACTGCAGCCCTATGAATTACCAGAGAACCTGACGTCCTAGGGCAAAATGGAGAACAGATCTAGCACTAAGAGAGAAATGTATTTTTTCCAAAGTAAAAATTTGTTCCTCAGTGTTATTAGCGTCCACAACTGAACTTAGACATTGAAAGTTACGTCTGGATCAGTAATAGTGAATGCATCTCACCCTTAACAGAATTTTATTTCATATGTTTTCATGTGAGTTTGGAGCAGTGGCGTCACTTGGTGGAGTGAGGAGGGTGCGGGCCGCACTGGGTGACACCACTCGCGCCATGAGAAATGGGGGTGACACCAAAGCAGAAGAAGCGGTTTTTTTTCGGAGAGGGGGGGGGTGACACCCTGGTTTAGAGCCGCCTTGGTGGCGCAGTGAGTAGCATGTTCGGTAACTGCATCGTTAGATCTTGGTTCGATATTGTATCGAGGTGGGTTTGTTACCTTTCAGACGAGAGAGAAAGAGAGAGATAGAGACGTCAGCAGCCGTAGTCCTTTAGTCTTACCATTGCTTCACAAGAAAATCATTACTATAGAGACTATACTAATCAGTGCCGGATTTACCACTAGACTAAGGCCTCAACATTTAGTGGGCTTCAAAATTGAAATTACGTAGGGTCTCTCAATATCTAAATCCGGCACTGATACCAATGCCTTTTTATTACTGATGTTTAATTTGGTCTTCAAATTGGGTTCCGTGGAACCCGGTTCCGCAGTACAGCTCTGGGGGTTCCGCGAGTCAAAACAAACTGAGTTTCGATACAGAGATGCGATGCTAGACTGAGGTGGGTTGGCTTCTTTCCGGCGAGAGAGATAACCCAGTTTCTCCTTCCTTCAGATGAGAAGTAAAACTGAGGTCTCATGTGGTGTGCGATTGCATTTGCTCGTAAAAGAACCCTCTCTACTATGCAACGGGTAGAGGAGGCAAAATTTCCAGGTGCAGGAGCTTTTACCACAGCGTCGATGGAATTCCCTAACGAATATTAGACTGACGATAAAGAAACATAGGGGTTGCAGTGGTCGGCAACCGGAAAAACAATGACCATTATATCGCCCTTGTGTTCATTCAGAGGGACAAGATGGCACCCGACCCTGCCATGGGCGGGAAAAGAGTTAGAAGTTGCTGAACTGAATAAGTGTTGGAAGCCCTAAAGCAATACGAGCTAAAACACGCGGTACTATTGTCATTTTTGGTTTCCATTCTATTCATGTGAAATGCCTGAGAATATCCAGTGGCAACGTTAGTTTTTTCTTTATATTTATCATACTTCAGGCCTTCACAGATGTCAAAAAAATAAAAAATGGTAAGGGATCTGAGTGCTTAATGGTGTAGATTTGAGCGGTCATAAGACGATGAACATCTTCCAATTGATTTGTATAGCTTTCATGTCTTTAGGTAAACAGATGCTATCCATTCAATCCAAATCAAAAAGCTGGATTTTATCAGGCATATGTCGTTATTTTTTCTATCTTGTGTTCAGTACCGGAAAACGTCATTTGAACTCATTTTTACTACTATTGCATTTCGATTTAAGTTTCTGTTTGAAAGACACTAGCTCCCTTTTGTTGCATAAAAAGGATGTTCGCCAATGGTTGCAATATCACTTTTGCATGATAAACAACGCATATTCAATTTGGAAAACGTCATTTGGGTGCTGGAGAAAATTGGATTTTAGTTTAAAAACAATGTTTCAATCCATTTATGCAGTTACTGCAAGTTTTGTCTCGATATTGACCCTCACCATCGGTTTTAAACACCTTCAGCGAGTACTAACGGTTGATGTTTTTGAATGTTCAGTATTTTAACCATTTGGTTTTAGCATAACTCCTAGAAGGAGCGATGATAATATATTTAAACGTGTCACAATTGGCTTGGTCAATTTTTGTGGTGTACATGAGGTAGTTTTGGATCGGTCAGACGTTCCAGATGTGACCTTCTATTTGAGCCTTCAGTGTTCAATTACTTCAGCTAATGCACTTCAAGAGACATGTAAAGTCACATATTTACAAGGTAGCAGCTGGAAATCATTTTAGAAGTTTTCGAAAAAACATGTTTTGAAAAGGAACCCTTCAATGATGCATAAACATCAAGTTCAGCAGCTGAGAAACATCAAACCTAGTAAACCATATGCAAATATAGTCACGTGGCTTTTAAGACCTCGTGTCTTCAATTTAAAGATTGACCACTTGCACTCGTTTTAACTTCTGAAATCTTAGCAGTATGACGCACCAATTTTATAACGATGTTTGAAAAAATCGATGCTCGTTTGGCCATCCTTAATATCTTGGAGATGGCCGGCTGCAGTATCAAATTGATTGTAGAAGGTTTCTAGAAGACATTTATTTTATCCTTGAGAAGAATGCCTAGTGATATTAATATAGACCCAGATTGTATCTTCATCTTTTTATTATGTTCATCTTTTGACTATATACATTTATATTGAAATTTTTCGTCAGTTCATCGTGTAGCTGAAGAACCGATTTTAGAGTTTCAATGAATTCTGCATTACGGTAAACAAGTTATCTTTTTGAGAGATTTTTCGATGAACACTGAAATGTCTTTCATCCTCTCTTGCTCTTTCTCTTAGGTTTCCATGTCGATGGACACGAATTTTCATTGGTTGATGAAATGAGAGAGAGAGAGTCTAGAAACCTAACTGATGTTACAACATATGGGTTGTAGATAAAGACTAAAATTGGAATTTGCTTTCAGGAAAAATCGATTATGAACCTAGTCAAAATGAACAATATTTGGCAACCAACATAAGACACTAATCAAATTCTGCGCTTTCAAGAAGACATCTTGATTGGGTTGGCAAGCACCAATTTAGACCGATTATGATTATATTGATTGATGACTTGAAAAATGGTCATGTTAATGCCCTTCTTTCTTAAGTCTCATGTCTGATTGTTTATATTCTACAGTCAAACAATATACCTCAGTACTGGGTCACATGAAAGCCTTTTGGATCAAATCTTAGAAAATTGTTTTAAGCACTACTCCATATAAAGTTTAAGCTATTTGTCACAGACTTTTTTACATATTATATCACTTAGTCGAAAAGATCATTCGCTGAACTTAAACTTCTTTTCTGTTTCTTGAAGTTTCGTCAACATTTATCGATGACTTTACGGTGACATGAGTGACACTAGAAAAGAAAAACAGTTTATAACAAAATCAATTGTTAGTAGTAAGCAGTTAGAAGTGAACAGAAAATGAAATGAAATTTGAGTTTGAAAAACATCTCCATTCTCTGTTAATGTTAGCAGTTGATAGATGTGACATCGCCTATTTCTTATTTAATTGAATGAATTAACTGAGATAATTAGACATTTTCTTTGTTCGCAGTTTAGCTTCGACATGGTTTTTAAATAGAAATTGAATTAACCTAAATATTTTCCTCTCTACAACCTTGAAACTCATCAGCTAATTTGCATGTCTACTCCTATATTTATCTCTTTTTTTTCAAGAGTATTTAACTATTGTCATGACAGGAGTATTTAAAAGGAGTATAACCCACGTTTGATTGTCTTAGGCTTGAATTCAAGTCTTGATTTTCATTAGACAGGATGGGCGATTGTGAAGTAAATGACGTCCATTATTGTATTGACTTGTGACTCGTATATTAGTAAACCTTGCAGAATCGATTAACCATATATCTGCTATTGCTTTTCTTCTAATGATGTTAATTATGGTATGAGGATCTAATAGAAGTGTTGCTTGAAAGAACTTCGTCACTTATTGAAAGACATAAATTGTATTAGTCCATTTTAGTTGAGAAATCTTAGCAACTTTCCATTAGTATTTGCGCTACCTCTCAGTTATGTGTAGTGCATTCGTGTTACTCATATAGGTCTATGTCTAGCCCTGCGATTTTCAACCACTGTGCCGCGAGATTCATGAAACGTGCCGCCACTGCGAATACCCATACGTGAGTGACGTCAGACAGGTGCTTCAATCAGTTCTGCCTTCCTAGGAGGGACTGGCTGAACCCATGGACATGAATATTACAGTTCTCACCACTGGCTAACAAAGCAATGAAGTATTTTAGTCTACTAGTCACTTGCTTGATGTGTGCATAACACTAGGTTACAAGTAACTTCTAACCCTCTTTCTGCCTATGACAGAGTCGGGTACCTATCTTGTCCCTCTGAGTGGGCACAAGGGCGATATATTGGACAGTGTTTTCCCTCAGCCGGTTGCAGACCAAAGCTGCACCCCCTATGCTATTTATCGTCTTTATACTGTTCGTTGGGACATTCCACCGAAGCCAGGAAGCGAGATCCAACACCTGGAAATTTTGCTTCTTCTACCTGTTCCATAATAGAGAGGGTTCTTTCACGTGCAGATGCCATCGTACACCACACGGGACCTCGGCTTTACTTCTCATCCGAAAGAAGGCGCAATCAAGGTTTCTCTCTCGCCTGAAGAAAGCCAACCCACCTCGGTCCAGTATCGAACCAAAAACTACTGACGCAGTTACTGAGCTTGCTATCCACTGCGCCCCCGAGACGAGTTTTTGCATAGGGTTAGGTTACAATTTATATACTGTATTTTCTTTGGCGTTTGCGTGCCCCGAAATATGTCGTTGTTAGTGTGCCGCCAAAGATTTAAATTATTAAAAGTGTGCCATGACGAAAAAAAATCGTTGAGAATCGCTGGTCTAGACACTATAGGCGATAAACTCAAAATTGGGACAAAATGTTCGTTATTTGGCACATATACTCAACCCAGTAGAATTCTCGACTTCCACATTGTATTTTGAACTACTTTTGATTCTTATAGTCGTGAAATAGGTCTCAAATCCTAATATACCTAATGAATGTCTTTTAGAAGCGACACCCTAGCTAGTATTGGCATGGGTAACAGCATGGGAACACTGGGTACTGCTAATTCCCAAAATCGTCCTAACAGCTGTTGTTGTTCGTTGGTGTTTTAGGGCCCTTCACCTACAAGGTCATTAGAGCCCCGTCCACTTCGTAGTTCTAAGACAGAGATTGCACAGACACTACCCTAATGCGGCGAATTTTGGGTATTAGCGATATCCAGTTTTCTCAAGTGGCCACCCATGTTGGTACTAGCTGAGGTTGCGTTGCTTAACTTCAGTGGTCAGACGAGAACTCGTGTGTCCAACACAATAAGCCGCTCGTCGTAACAGCGTATTGTCTGTGCAAACCCTGCCTTAGAACTATGCAGTGGTCAAGGTTCTAATGACCGTTGCTGTTGAAGAGCCCTAGAACACCAATGAAAGATTAAGAAGCGACATCAGGTAGCACTGCTTCAGGCACTAAGCAACTTTGTTTTAAGGTAAAGATGGCTTACAAGAATTTTGCTCCAAAGCCGGGGATGATTTAGAACCCTTTGTAAAAGTGGTTCACTTTAGAATTAGGAATGAGTAGGCCTATATTTGAGATAGCTTGGGAGTGGGGACGTTGCGGAAAAAATGGAGAGTAGATTAAGGTGGTATGGACATGTAATGAGAAGAGCGGGTGGAGGAGCTCGTTACGTCCATTATAGGAATGGAGGTGGTTGGAAGTTCCCGGGGTGGGGGGCACTAAAGCAGACGTGGGGGCAAGTTGTTAGTAAGGATACGGTATTGTGTGGGGTGGACGGGGGCCGGGTGGGAGATAGGCGGGAGTGGAAGGCTAGAACCCGCAGACCGAACACTGCCGCAGGCAGGATAAGGGTATGCTGATGATGATGATAAAGAAAGGGTTCACTGTCGTGTAGATACCATCGTATAAACCACAGGGGTTCACGAATTTGTTTACTTGTGTCTTCCTAATCAATGCTCAGTCTTCATCGAGGATGCAACCTGATCTTGTGCAGCAGGTTTTGGATGTTAAGATGTTATGGGGCTTCCCTATCTCTTGGGGGTTCTGATCGAAAAGTCGCTGAAAACCAAGAATTCTATTTATATTCCGATTGCCTCATTCTGATACTTTGCTAGTCATTTACATATCTGTCATGGAGCACATAAATTATGACAGTAACCAAGACTGCAACTTTTGGGGTTTCTTGAATCTTATTTTTAATTTTCTAATGAGTTATGATTGCAACTGCATTGGGACTTGTTGGCGCAGAGGTAACGTACTAGACTACTACGTCAGTAGTTCTTGAGTCGATACTGGTTTCTTTCGGACGAGAGATAGAGGTCCCGAGCGAACCTTTCGTTGCATGGGAAGTAAGGTCGTGGCCCTGTATGGTGTAGGCCTATATCATGTCATGCTAAACGAACCCTCACTACATGGAACAAATTACATATACGTCGCGTCGGTAAAATTTCCAGGTGTAGCTAGCCTCTGGCGTCGATGGAGCGCTCCAACGAACAGTTCCCGATGTAAATGAACATAGGGATTGTAGCATTCAGAGGTAGCGGCTTATTGCGTTGAACACACCAGTTCTCGTCTGATCACTGACGTTAAGCAGCGCAACCCCAGCTAGTAGTAGCATGGATGGCCTCTTGGGAAAACTGGGCACCGCTAATACCCAAAAATAGTCGCATTAGTGTAGTGTCTGTGCAGTCTCTGCATTAGAATTACGCAGTAGACGGGGCTCTAATGACCTTGCAGTTGAAGGGCCTTAAAACACCAACGAAACAAATAAATGCAACATTTAGTTTGCAGTCGGGTGCGTAAAAATGCCGTCCAACGGAAGTTGCGTTGGACATACCAGTTATCGTGGACACACTAGGGTGGTTAGTAAAGAACGTTGGGTGCTGCAAATTTCCCCTCTCCTTATTCTTTTACACCTACCTCCTTACCTCCCACGAACAGCCTCTTAAGGGTTCATCATGTTATGGCTGCTTGGCTTAATCCCCAACCCGAGAAACTAATCCAATCCATGAGTCAATTCAGAAGGACAAAGATGGGTACCCGACCCTGCCATTATTAATCTGAGTTTCTTGAAAGAAATATTGCAGAAATTTAAATGTGAAAATCGTGTGGAATCTTACTTATAGAAAGTGGCCCGCATCTTATCCCTCTTCAATGGCACAATAGATAGTGCGCTCGATTTATTGTGCTAGTGGTGCCATGTTCAATACTGGGTCAAGGTTGGTTGACTGCTTTCGGGCTGCAGAGAAGTCCCGAGTGCAGCTTCTTTGAAGTGACAAGTAAAACGGAGGTCCTGCTTGGTGTACGATGCCATTTGCATGTAAAAGAACCCCTCTACTATGCAACGGGTAGATGAGGCAAGGATTCCAGGTGTAGCAGCTCGCCCCCCCTGCTGTCGGTAGAGTGCTTCAAAGACTTGTAGACCAGTGATTTTCAACCTTTTTATTGGAACGGAACCCTTTGGAACATTTAGACTTCTCGTGGAACCCCATACAGTGACAGAAAAAAACATTAACCTTCCATCTACAAGGAAACGATTTTCGAAATTCGTTACAAGGTGGGGTAAATTTTTACCCCAAAGAGAAATTTTGATTTTTAATGCTAAAATATATTCAGAATTAAGAGATTATCATCTATATTGCATTAAACAACATCTATATAAATGCTAAACAGTGAAAATAATTTTAAAACTCACAAATAATTATATAATTGCCAATTAACCTGATTGACGTCATGAATTTTTTTATGAACAAGGCAAATTGACATTTCATTATGCAAATTGTCTAGCAATATTTAAAAAGAGGTAAATATTTTATATACCAAAACATATGAGTCAATTATTCCAAATTGAATCCACAACAAAACTCTAAATATCACCGCTTTAAGATTCTGTAAAACATTTCTCACAATACAGTACAGCTGTTGAATGCTTCTTGCAAATGGGAAGATGGCATGTGTTACTGTAGATGTTTCATAACTTATAAATACAGTAATTTATAACCTCTTAGTTTGATTATGATAAGATTTCAACCTTTCCTAGAACTTCAAAAAATCAAACGGGCATTAAAACCCTAAAGCAATGTAGGGCATAGATAATCATCTCAAACTAAACATCAAGAATAGATAAAGAAAGTGGTTTGAAGAGGCATCACTAAAATTTCACATACATCACAAGGTGGGGTCAGGAAAAACCCCATACCTGTCCCATTCCTCAAAAATATGAAAATAAAATATGATAATTACTTAGGAGACCAGCCAACTTCCCTAGATAGGTAAAGAAAACTTCGGAGAACAGGTACTCAAAGGCTGGTTAAGATTGGAGAAAGTGATACATGTGGAGACACAATTTTGTAGGTCTGGGGTTTGCCAAAACCCCACCTTGTAGACGGAAGGTTAATTGATACAGGTGTGTTTTAGCATAAGGAATTGAATTCGTGGTTTAATGTTTGAGAGAGACACCCGAAGTTCATCTTCGATAGACAAAAGTCGTTCTCATTTCTTGGGTTTTCATTGTTATGTTTATATTTTACCTTGCCATAGGCGGAACCCCAGCTTTGGCAGCTTTTAAGGTGGTCAGCATCTTAAATGAATTTCACGTCCCTGATTTACTGCCATTCGACAATTAATACAAAGAAGATGAGATATCTTTGTCTGATCTTTGTTGTGTTTATAGATTACAGTCTGTAACGGGTTAGAAGTAATGCATGCTGAAGCAATATTTCATATTGTTTAATACAGTATGTGAAAATGTA
Source organism: Trigoniulus corallinus (assembly GCA_013389805.1). Lineage (NCBI taxonomy): Eukaryota > Metazoa > Arthropoda > Diplopoda > Spirobolida > Trigoniulidae > Trigoniulus > Trigoniulus corallinus. Next base: position 22,189,389 of record JAAFCE010009126.1, on the reverse strand, counting down.
CGTTATGCGGCGAGCCCTCCATTATTCTAATCAATCCTCTTTGTAGACATAGTCAATTTTGGATAAAAGTGAGACACGTTAGATTCTGTCGTTCGAGCAAGGAAATTTAACAATGGTTAATAGCTTAAAATGCTCGAGTCTTGTTGTTTGGATGATAGTTTTTAGATTTCCTTTTTCTTGATGATTACCTTTGTGATTTGAAAACCGTGAAGAACAACGAGAGCTATGGCTTTATACAGAACATTCTTTGTCCTTGTTATCACGAAGTCTCTATTTAATCTACCGAACTTTAAATGAACTTTGCGTTGAACGACATCTTAGGAACCAACATGATCTGATGAAAACATGGTTTGGAGGAAGGAGGTGGAATGCTTCTCAAAGTCCTTTCATTTCTCTTTCAAATTATTAAGACCATTTAATGGCATTTTCCGGCACAAACAGCAAGTACACTTGGCGAAAAACAAAACATTTTCTGGATTCGCGTAATTAACGAACCAAACTTTTATAACAGCTTTCATCGTGATTGAAATGAAAGAAGGTATTGTAAAAGTTCCATTAATACAAATCTAAGTTTCGATTAAATAACAACGAATTAATTCAAGTTTATCATTGAGATGGGATAAGAGCTAATTGCAATCAAATAACTTACTCAAGATGGAGCTACTTTGCAATTTAATTAATATAATTTGGTCGGATAACTTAAATAATGAAAAAATGCAACAAATTGCACTGGATTTTTCAACGGCCATATGCTGACTATGGTCCCATTTCAAATCGAAAAAGGAGAAGATGCTGAAAAGACCACTGTTCTACACATTTAATATCCAGAAGGTATTACCTTCTCGCGAGTTCTTAGCAGGACAGGCTTCTTTTTTTTTGGTGAAACTTCAATAGAAGCGAGGAAAGGCTGACATTTCTGTTGAAAGGTTTTTGGCGTTGTCTTGGCAACTTCGACATTTTTTTTCCTGAAAGTCCTTTGACCATCTTCTTTTTATGGTCTGAATTTGTTATGGTCCAATTAGGACCTTCTGCACTAGTGAAAAAAAGTTGGCAGTAATGGAAGCTTTTTAAGTGTATATATATACATCAATAGGTCTATGTATCCTCATACTGGATCTGGATAGAGTAGTTCGTACTGCTGTTAATGGAAGGTCAGGGAGCATCTGTCTGAAAATTCATTATAATGTCACGTAGTTTATATTTTTTCAAAATGTCGGTTTACAGTACTTCAATTTTTACAGTAATTTTTACATACAGTATATGTAAGCCTACGTGAAAAAATATTTTCACCTGTTTCATTTTGTACTATCAACATCAATCTTGCTTCTGTCGTGAGCCTTTTATCGGATGGGAAGCAACGCTGTTGTTTTGCTCCGCGTAGTTCTGCAGAATATCCAGGTTAGGAGTTTCCACCTTGAGGTTGATGAAAAAAAAAAGAGACGATAACGTTGGCTTCAACTCACCATGATTTATAATCATCATCATGCTACTATCCGAATGCATGTATTGAGGTGCCCATTCCCGGCCTACTCCAGTCAGCAGCTCACCCAGAACCGGAATGTAAAGGCATCCACTTAGAATTGAAAGTTGATGCACCTTAGCCTTCACTTGAAAGCTTCCAGTATATCCACATTATCCCGTTATATCCTTCTTGCACCCTCGCTTTTTCTAATACCTCTAAACTACCTTATGTGAAACATTATCATATTCCTTCTCCAAATCAACGAAAATTGAATGGAGATCTTTCTTTGGCTGCTCCATGCTTTTCTACCATCTGTCTCAGAATGCAGATTGGTGCCATTGTGGACCTACTTGGCGTGAGCCAGAACTGATTTTCCCAGACACTTCATTCATGGACATCACCTGTCTTTTAAGGGTGGTAATTTCCAAATCTCTTGAAATTTAGCAGACATTCCATTCTATCTAGGATTTCTGATTCTAATTCCCTACACTGCAAGCAGCCTTATTTAGCTAATTTGGCAGTGGAGAGACCAACTCTCATTCCTACATATCATAAAACTCCCAAAAACCCTAGGCTGTAATTTTCGTGGTCGCCCTACAATACTAGCAATGGTGGAGTTTCCTTCAAGGAAGCCCTCCACTTTATCCTCTCCAAGGCTATTCCATTGCTGAATGGTCCTTGGTAAGAAAGACCAGTAGTATGAGTCTGTCTGTGCCCTAATGTCCTTCAATTTATATGAATGAGCCCTTCTCCCCTTGTACTCAGCCAGGGACACACTACCAATCAGAGGTCCATCACACCCCAGCAGCAGCAGTCTGATAAAAAGACTAATGCTGTGGGATACAAGCTGCTAGCTTAGTGTTTCCCACCCTAATTCCCTAATCATGTCAGACACACTCTCCCTTCAAGAAAACCTGTGTAGTACAATTCTTGCTGCCCTCCTTTGTATCCTTTCAATCTCCAAAGATAAATCCCGCCTGAGGGGAAATCAAATTGGACTACCATACTCCAAAATTGGTTGCACCATTGAAATTTCGAACATAAGTGATCTATCCACATAAGTGACCTTCCTTTTGGAATCTTCACTGGGTTGCACCCAGCAATCATGAACCTCTGCCCAGTGCTGAGCTCTAACCATAAAGAAATCGTTCTGAGACGTTCTGATGAGCTGTTTATTCTGCTTCCTGAACTATGTGTTCGGTAGCGCAAAGACATACACTCTTCTTGCTTCTAAAATGGATTGCCCCATGGAATTTACGTTCCATACCCTCATCCTCTATAAACCTCTTCATGTACTTCCTACATTTGCTTACATTGCCTTTTTAGTCCCGACCTATGATTAAATTGGCATTAAATTACCTGGAAACCTACCGAGTACACTAACTCATCAAAGGATTAGTTGTATGAGCACAATAACTCGTAATGTTATCGAGACCTGTTTTAGGGATATGTACACTGATGAGGTGAAGAAATATTTCTAACAATTGTAACTAACATTAACCTGCTGCTCATTGAATTAACTACAGTGACTCATTGCTACAACTCACTGCCTCAAACTACAATTCCCTACCTGTAAATCAGGTTTATTTCTATGCATAGACCCTTGATCTACTCCCCTTAGATCTCCCTTCCTGTAGAAAGCTACAGTAAATTTCCTTCTCTTTGTTACTCTTTTCTCTGTTAGCATTCCCACATTCCAAGTGGGCAATCTAAATTTTATCCCCTGATTGGTGAGACAGCTCTGACTGTTGGGGAGCGGCTTATTGTGTGAACACACCACGTCTCATTTATGTTGTTGTTTGTTTTTGGTGTTTTAGGGCCCTTCAACTACAAAGGTCATTAGAGCCCCGTCCACAGCATAGTTCTTATGAAGAGACTGCACAGTACCCAGTTTTCCCAAGTGGCCACCCATGTCAGTTATAGCTGGCGTCGCGCTGCTTAACTTCAGTGATCAGACGAGAACTGGTGAGTCCCAAGCAATTCGCCGCCCCCACCAGTTCTCGTCTGATCACTGAAGTTAATCAACGCAACCCAAGCTAGACTAACATGGGTGGTCGCTTGGGAAAACTGGATAACGCTGATATCCAAAACCGTCGTTTTAGGATACTGTCTGTGCAGCCTCTGCCCTAGAGCTATGCAGTGGACGGGGCTCTAATGACCTTGAAGTTGAAGGGCCCTCCAGCCAGGCGTCTAGAACAGTAGAAATAATGGATGGGTTGTCTGTGGGGGATGCCACCCTACCCGACAGATATCCCTTAATGCATTATCTACAATAAGAGCTATACTGGGCATCTCAAATATGCGGCCCGCGGAGACGTATTGTACATTAAACATGTATTAAATCCTATAGACTATAAAGCGTTACTTATGTCTTTCATACCTTTAAAAATACACACAGCACTTAATATATATAGGTAGTTTAGACAGGTCATAGTGCATGCGGGCCCGCAGAAAATTTCACTGTTTTCAATATGGCCCTCCGATAAAGTGAATTTGAGCCCGCTGAGCTAAACCATACTCTGAATTCTGGCACCTTGCTTTGCTGAAGAACCCTTGAAGTTGCATTGGGTACTTGAACAATTTTTTCATATTTTAGTTGAAAATCCCATCAACTCGAGTGAGATCAACGAGTCTGATACTATATAATAATAGAAAACAGAAACTGATTAGAAATACTTGATTTTTAATTTCAATGCACCTTTGTTCTCCCCGTAATCGTTTGGTATTGATTTGAATTTGAGACCTCGATAAAAGCAGATAGACTCCATCTGTGGCAGCTTTTAATAGACGAATTGAATTAACCACACGAAGAAAGACATTTAATGAATTCATAATTTAAGTATTATTATCTCGTTCATTTCTATCAAATGGTAGTCTTCAAACTAGACTATGTTACTTTAATTTCTCCACAGTAAGTTCATAATTATCAAAGAAATTCAGATAAAACATTTTGATAAAAGGACGTACTTTTAATTTAAAAATCACCAAGTTAGAACATCCATACTTGTGAGTCAGATGACTAATTTAAGATTGGAAGGCAGTTCTAAGTCGTTGTTTTTTCTTTGAGAACGGGTTGGGGAGTAAGCCAAGGAGTCATAACAGGCCGAACCCTTAGGAGGCTGCTCGCGGGAGATGAGGAGGTAGGTAGGCCTATAGAGAATGTAGGAGAGGGGATATATGCAGCACCCAACGTTCTTTACCAACCACCCATGTTGGTATTAACGTCGACTTGCGCTGCTTAACTTCAGTGATCTCACGAGAACTGGTGTATCCAACGCAACTTGGCTGCACAAGTTGGTGTCGGATTCACAAGTCAATGCGGGATTAAGGGAGAGCACTTCAAAAAGCACCCCAAATATTTTTAAATATTCAGAATTTCTTAGTATAAATCTAGCTAGTTATTAGAATAAGTTCTCTACACCCCCTTAGACAATGTCCTATCTTCAGGGTTTCAGTCAACTGCAGATTGGACTGCAACTGTTGAACAGGCAGTATAGAAATGGGGATAGCATTGCAAAAATGCCTCATCAGTTTCCAAGTTGAATCATGCATTAGTTGTATTATCCTCCTATTGAGGCCCTGAGGGGGGAGTAATTGCTGCGTTGCTCCCTCCTCTGGACCGCTGCTGACTCCAAACGTTTGTTCCTACCTGACTTAAAGCAAACATGCTATTATTAATAGTTTACGTCGAGTCACAATCTGTTCACATATAGATATTTTCTACTCAAATAGAATCATTTTGGCTTTTCTGCAACTAACTGGTTGAAGTGCTAAAAGGATTAACGACTTTCAACAATGCTGCTTTTGTTGTCGGAAGAAAAGATCGTCTTCAAGCCATAATTTGACACAATTGACCACCATTTTCCAAAAACATATTAGAATCCAGAATACGTTCCACTGAATAGATGGACAGTAAAATTTGAATTTTGCAAGCATATTTATACACGGAATCTTAAGCCAGTTGTTTGTGAAGTTACATGGAAAAGGAATTAAATGTAAAGCATAAAGCTGTCGTTGAAATATTGTTTTGAAATTATACTGCGCTTCTAGATCTAGAATACTGAACAAAATTTGTTTATTAGTTCTGAAAATGATTGAAAATTGTCATCAAATAAGATTTAGCAGAATTTTCGTTTTACAACCTACTAAAAACAAAGAGTGACACAAAGGCCGCTGAAAATGCCCTTAAAGGCGATTTAGGCAGTCTCATAAGGCTTGAGATTTGGCAGATTTTTTATTGAAATATTCCATGTTCGTTGTTTGCTGGTGGTTTAGGGCCCTTCAACTACAAAGTCACTAGAGCCCCGTCCACAGCGTAGTTCTGATGCACAGACCCTACACTATTGCGACGACTTTTGGATACTTGCGGTACCCAGTTTTCCCAAGCGGCTGTAGTAGCTGGGGTTGTTGCTTGACTTCAGTGATTTGACGAGAGCTAGTGTGTCCAACGCAATTCGTGGCAAGAAATTTTCCTCCATAGTTATATGATAATGTTTTGGTCATCACTCAAATTGCAGTCGTGAGGGATGTATGACTGGTTAGTAGTCACGATAGCATACTTTAGTGGTAAGTTGACTAAGGACAGGTCCGGCCTTTTCTATAAAGGGGCCCGGGTGCAAAAATCCTTTTGGGCCCCCAAAATATTTTTCCAAAAGTAAAAATAAAAGGATTTAGAGTAAATGGACACCTCTTAGATGCCCTCCTATTCCATTCTGAGATCCTTCCTAATTTTGGGAGGTATTACATTTGTGGATGATGCCATGTGTCCTAACATGTCGCCATTGCATTTATGAGTTCGTCTGAAAGCTGATGTGGACGTCCACAACTTGGAACATTTTTAGTTGGACCTGTGTCATTATATTTTTTATTACACTTCTGATTATTAAAGGTATTTTGGTTTTAACAACCCCAAAATAATAGCATTATTAAATTATTGACTCTTAACCTCTAATTCTGGGTTGTCCAACCTGTGGCCCATTGAGGATTGCAATGTGGCCCATGGTGCATCATTTCTAATTATGCATTATGAGCTTACCTGCTATGTAACACCTAACATTATCTTCACCCGTTTTGGTTTTGACAGCCTGTGGCTGGCAATCAGTTCATGGAGCAGCCGATTGACCCACAACTCCAGAAAGGTTGTTACGTTTAGGTTATGTTGCATTGGTAGGGCCGAATGCCCCTACAATGACGTATTAAACTTTTAATGTTAGCAATGATCTGGGCCCTGATGGGTACTGATGATGGGGGCCCCCCTCAATCGTGGGGCCCGGGTGCAATGCACCCTCTGCACCCCGGGATGGCCGGCCCTGACTAAGGAATAGGGTGGTTACAGAACTGCAGTCAAATGAGGTTCCGAATCGCTGGCGCAGGCCGGTTAAAATTACCGTCTTTTACTTCGTGAAATACGATTATTCCTAGAATGTTATCCTTTGAAATACAGCACAACACTGACACTCGGCCATTAATGCACTTTTCTGATGATTGGAAGTGCATCATTTAATAAGTAGGGGACAGGCTAAAGGTGGTCTTCAGTTATAAAACAATTTGTACGGAGTAGAAACTGTTAATTTTTATAAAAGGTTTTGAACCTCGGTCAGTTCGAGTTCATGCCAAGTAGGTCCACAATGGAACCAGTCTTCATTCTGAGGCAGAAGATAGAAAAGAATAAGGCAGCAAAGAAAGATTTGCATACAATCTTCATTGATTTGGAGAATGCTTATGACGGTGTTGCATTACAGGTAGTGTAGGAGGTATTACGCAAAGGAGAGTAGAAAAGGGATATATTAGGGTAGTGCAGGATATGTATGATGGTTCCGTAGCCAGGGTAAGGACTAATTGGGGAAATACTGGAGGTTTCCCAATGAAGATTGGGGTACACAAATGTTCACCCTAAGTACATACCTTTTTGTCCTGGTTGTGGATGAGCTGTTGACTGGAGTAGGAGAATGGACCCCTCACTACATGGTATTCGTAGACGATGCAGGCAAACTTAGTGACTCCAGAGAACAAGTAGAGAAGGGCCTAAATGATATTAGAACAGCGCTGGTAAAGGAAGGCCTAAAGATAAACGTGAAGACACCGTATTTAGCTTTCATTTGGGAAGGACAGAAAAATAATGGTGACGTAGGGGCGACTTGGTGACAAAGGTGCAAGAGGTAAACTACTTAGGATCAGTGTGCTAGATTAATGGTGATATAGACTGGGATGTTACCCATAGAATTAATGGAGGATGGTTGAAGCGGTGACAGGAAAGTGGAGCCCTGTGTAATGAAAGGATCGCAAAAAAGTAGAAAAGGGAAGTTTTACTAGGCAACGGTTAGGCCCGCTAGGCTTATAAATCAGAGTGTTGGGCGGTGAGGAAGAGCCATGTAAATAGAATGCAAGTAGCTGAGATGTGAATGCTGCAGTACATAAGTGGGGTGTCGATCATGGGAATGCAGGTGGTCGGAAGCACCAAGGGCAGGGGAAGACGACAGTAGACGTGGGAGCAGGTTGTCTGTAAAGATACGGTAGTGTGTGGGGTGGACGGGGACGTGGAGGGCTAGAACCTGCGAACCCAACCCTAATACAGGCAGGCTAAGGATTTGATGGAGATGGTTTGAACCTCGGTCAAAAAAAAACCAATGCAACTATTTACCCTATTCCCGCTTATGATAGACGCCATCTGTTCGAGGATGGTTTTACGCAGCTGGCTGCCAACAGAACAGAGAACTCTTACACCTGGGAACTTAACCCGTTTCATGTAGAAAGGGTTCTTTTACGTGCAAGTGACATTGTGTAAATTACACCGGAACCCAACCTTAATTTCCATCTGACGGCGGGCACACTGGATATCTCTCTTTTTCTCTCCTGAAAGGCTAGAGTTGCGACCCGCACAATCCATACCATTTGTATACATATGCGGCTAGCCACTCAGAAGCATAACGAGAAGGGGACAGTAGTCCGCGGGTGCAGTTGCAAGGGTATCCCAAGTTTGACATGCCTGCTAACTTATAAGCATTTTTCTTACTAAACATTGAACCACATTAGCAGAAGACTCTTTTCATGGTTTTGAATCAGAATGTCATAATACTCAGGGTTTTTATTCTCCTGGAAGTACTGGGGCCACTTGAAGGTACCATTGATCAAAATGTGATATTTGAAGTTTGTCGAAATATTTCAGACACTTTAAAGTAGCAGTACAGAAGTACAGTTTTGCTCATTCGTGGAAATTGGAGAATATTTAAGTTTCATAAATTAAATATTAAAAGAAATAAACATGTTTTCAACTGTGCTTTAGCTTCAAACTCTTTGTGCAGATTTTATTTATTTTATCAACAATTTAAGAACAGAGCAAGTTCTTCCCCACAGGAGTGCTGATAAATTCATGGTGAAAGCCTAACTTGAGGCAACAACTAGCTAATTCATTGAAACAACTTTGAAATCGATCTCTTTCTTAACATCTGGTGCGTGATTTGTTATGTCGTATTTTTAAGTGCTCGACATTGTACAATTCTGAAATTTGCAGTGGTATGAAATCAGCTGCATACTGGTTTTAGATGTAGCTTTGGTTTTCAAAATTTGGAATTCCTACCAGTTATGATAGCCTAATTACTTCTTGATTAACTTTAAATCATTAGGCAGTACAAATAATTCTACTAGACTTTCTAATTATAATTGAACACACTGCAAGCAGCCCTGATAGGCCAAATTGGCAGTGGAAAGAATCTCTCATTCCTAATAATTGATTAATCCAAAACCCCAAGGAACCTGAAGCATAGAATCTATTCTGCCATACATTGCCGACCTGCTATATCGGCCCCTACCTTCAGAAAATTCCTCACATTATCCTCATCAAGAGCATTGCATTGCCAAATGGCCTTTGGAAAAAATCGACCAGTAATATGAGTCTGTTTAGGCCCTGATCATCTTCAATTTCAACAGATGATCATTTCTCCCCTTATATTCTGCAAAGGATAACCCATCAACAAGAGGACCCTTGTAACCTATTTTCAATAGTCTGATAAACAGCTTAATGCTGTCAGATACCCGCCTCTAGCACAGTAAGTCCCACTCTAATTCTGTGATCATGTCTGACACACTCAATCTATGAGAGAAGCGATTTAGCACAATTTTTGCTGCCCTCCTTTGGACCATTTCAATTTCCTAAGATACGTCCTTCCTAAACGGGAACCAAATGGACTACAGTACTCCACAATTGGTCGTACCAGTGAAAAATATGCTATTTCTTTTACTTCCTTTGTGCTGTCCCCCAGCACCCTTCTAACCAACCAAAGGTACGCCTAGCCTTCCCAATCAATTTTTCAGTGTGCTCTTTCCAGGCGCCCTGAGTGTTTAGAATAATTCCAAGGTGTTTGTGGGTGTATCCCCTGATTTATCAGCCTCCAGCAGGATGGAACGATGGCACCATCTAGAGCTTTTTTTAAAAAATTTCCACCAAATAGTAGCTTACAATCCCTGAGAGTTTGTATATTAAATGGAGAAATGTTATCAGGCCCTAGCCTTATGGACCTCTAATTTATTTAAAAGCTGCTGAATTCCTTATAAGTCTCCCTACAAGCTGTACAATACCTTGGTAGCCTTCTCACTATCTCAACTCAAACTGCAGCACGACGTGACGTGATGTTTAGATGTTAAGTGTAATAAAATGCTCAGAAAATGAGGAGCAGTTTTCATTGAGAACCCTTGGTTTCATTTACAGTTTGCACTCATATATAGTCCGCCCTTGTATATAGTCCGCCCTTGTATATAGTCCGCCCTTGTGTATAGTCCGCACTAAATGCCCTATATTTCACGTATAATCCACAGGCACTACGTGAGATTTTACGATAATATCAACACTATTCCAAATAGCCCCTGCTTGAGACCACCACTTTAATAATTTATTTCCTCTCAATTTCCCGTTATTGATAACAATAGACATCATTGATTATTTGGTATCTCACATTGTTGGAATCCTCGTAACATACAGTTGATTCCTAGTTCAAATTCACAAATGTGTAGACATCTGCCCGTGATTCCACTCTTAGCCTTTATAAAGGACGAGTGTCTGTTATTTTTCCATAAACCTGTCTCGTGCCAGAGGACCTGAGAGGCCAGTAAACTGTTTATGTATGTGACGTGTTCACAAACAGAAAACAAAACTCCACTCTGCAAAGAATTTCAATAACGATTCAATTACTATGACTAATTTTCAACAGAAATGCTTTAGCATTATAACTCTTGGCTTGTTGATGCCCTAGGAAAGCTTCTGACTGACAGATGATTAACACTGGGTCATGGTATATAATGATGAAGGTCAGAAATAAGCGCTGAAGTTGACCAGCTCATTGCTGAACTCGTATTTTATGGAAATCCCAGACCGATTATAACGCATTGTCTTGCCAATGATTATGATTGATGAAACCAACCTGAGATAGTTGTCATTCGACAACTGGTTAAATTAGAAATTTAACACTTAAAATTATGTTAAGGTCACACCGGGATACTTGAACAATGATATATGCATTAAGTGCCTAAACTCAAGCAGAGCTTCAGTTTGTGCTGCTCTTCTTTGCCTGTCTTTGTGCCTATTTTTGATCACAGTCCAACTAGCATGGGAGGCTATGTAGCTAGACGTAGTGTAGGTGCCTGAAAGGCTAAAGGAGGTTTTTGTACACTCTTAGCAGTCTATGCCCTTTCCTAGTTCTTGATCATTAACAGCATTATTTCAGCAAAACGTGAAATACTGTACTTACAATATATTTTGGATAGTTTTCTTTCCTGTCAGCATCGTAGATAATGGACCTTTCGGTATCCATTTACGGATTCTTTGAAGTACTCCTGTTTAAGAACCAGTTAGCTCCTGTAGAAATCCCTCACTAACACTTTTCATTACCTATGTCAGGGTCGGGTACCCATAAGGACGCTTTAACTACACTTATACTAAGGTTTGCAACATGGGCCCCTGTCGTCGACCAGTTTTTTTCAGAGTGGTTCTATAGGATTGGATACACCAGTTCTCGCCTCATCACTGAAGTTAAAGTCTGTAGCGTCTGTTCATTAGAACTACGCAGTGGACGGGGCTCTAATGACCTTGTAGTTGAAGGGCCATAAAACACCTACAAACCAGAAAATACTGGCATGGGTGACCGCTCGGGAACACCGGGTACTGCTAATATCCGAATCGTCCTAACAGCGTAGTGTCTGAGCAGACTGCATTTGAATTACGCAGTAAACGAAGCTTTAATGACCGTAGTAGTTGAAGGGCCCGAAAACACCAACAAAGCAGAACCAAATTTTTTTCTTTAATGCAAATTGCCCCCACGGAGGTGGGTTGAGTTGGGGATGAGGTTGGTGGGTTCTTTAATCGAGGTGAGTTGGCTTCTGGGCGGGAGAGAATCACCGAGTTCACTTCCTTTCATGACGAGAAGTAAATTCAAGGTCCCGCGTGGTGTACGATTTCATTTGAACGTAAAAGCGCCCTTTCTACTTTGGAACTGGTAGATGGAGCAATGTTGCTAGGTGTAGGAACTCTCCTCCTGGCGTCGCGGTGCCCAACGAACAATACGCTGACGATAAATAAGAATAGGGGTTGCAGCTTTGGTCGGCAGTCGGCTGATGAAAATCACCGTCCAATGTATCAACCTTGTGTCCATTCAGAAAGACAACATGGGTAGGCTACCTGACCCTGCCATGGACGGGAAAAGGCTAGGATTTGCTCTAGTACACATTTTCTCCACCGACGTCGGGAGGAAGCTTCTACACCTGGAATTTTCGCCGAACTACACGTATATTTTACTTCATTTGTGCGTCAGGTGACTCCAAAAACACCACCAGTGGCTAGTGTTTGATTTTCCATCGATGGAATGCGCACTGGTGGATCCACAAACTCGAAGCCACAGATGCAGTTTTTTCAGCACTCTCTCCTCTGGGTCACCGAGGCAGGGGGAGCGACCTAGTTGTCTTTCTTCCAAATTCCTATAAATCCTTTTTCTTCGGTCTCAGGCAATGTACAGAAAGTTTTTAATGTTCTCACGTGACAATTTTGAAGTGGGCCTCAGTCATTCAGTCACGTGCAGTTGGACGCCGCCTAATGTGATCACTGTGGGACCATTAGTTTATAACCATCATAAAAATGATAACCATTATGGGTATAACTCTAGTCACCAATGCAACTTAGTGTAAGTCGTCTTAAAGTCGAGAGCAGCAAATTGCATTGGACACCCCAGTTCTCGTCCTAAGCAACGGGGATCTAGACTCTGATGTGACCCATTGAATCAATGGGGGATGATTGAAGTGGAGATAGGTAAGCGGAGTCCTGTTTGATAGGAGGGTCCCAATCAAGTTGAAAAAGAAGTTTTACAGGGCAGTGATCAGGCCAGTTATGCTATATGGATCAGAGTGTTGGGTAGTGAGGAAGAGCCAATAGAATGCAAGTAGTCGAGATGCGAATGCTGCGGTACACGAGTGGGGTGTCGATAGCTGATAGAATTAGGAATGAGTATTTTAGAGGTAGCCTGGAGGTGGTGAACATTGCCGACAAAATGAGGGAGAATAGGCTGAGGTGGTATGGATACGTAATGAGAAGAGGGAGGTGGAGCTCGTTAGGTCCATTTCAGGAATACAGGTGGTCAGTAGCACCCGGGATATGGGGAGACCGAAACAGACGTGGGAGCAGGTTGTCCGTAAGGATATGGAAGTCTGTGGGATGAACGGGGACCAGGTGGGGGATAGGTGGGAGTGGAGGGCTAAAACCCGCAGACCCGACCCAGGTGCAGGCGGGTTAAGGGTACGACGACGACGACGATGATGATGATGACACCAGTTCTCGTCTGATCACTGAAGTTAAGCAACGCTACCCCAGCTATTACTGACATGGGTGGCCGCTGGGGAAAACTGGGTACCGCTAATACCCAAAAATCGCCGCATTAGTGTAGTGTCTGGGCAGTGTTAGCATTAGAACTGCGCAGTGGATGGGGCTCTAATAACCTTGTAGTTGTAGGGCCCTAAAACACCACCGAACGGATGCGATACAGTGTAATTCGTTGTAAAGTCATAACCCCCTAACAGCGTTTTTTCACTGTATGTGTACACCTATACAAGGTTATCTACGTCGTTAAAAGGGAAACCTTGTTTACAATATCAAATTTCTTTTCAGAGGAACTCATGCGGTATGTGCTTGGTTTCAAAAGGCTTTAAAATATTTAAGAAATACTATGATATGAAAACACTACAAAAATCTGTCATTTAGCTTTCTTCAGGCTTGTAAAATTGAGAGAGCATGTTTGGAATAATGTGTTGTGTATGAGACGTAGGGGCCCTAATAGCAAATCTCTGTTGCGGTACTACCAGATTAGATAGTAGATTGTGTCTGTTGGGATTTAAATGTTGAAAGAAGTTATTGTGGGCGAATCTTGTATTGCTGCGGACTTAATCTCGACAACATTAGGGTGCCAGTCCATTTTACCAAGGTATAGATAGTATTAACTAATAACAAAATATAAAACTGAACCCCTGAAAAATCGTTGACAGTCAGCCTCTTGACAGACTAGGAAGGGAAGAACCAGGACTGGACCAGACAGTGTTTTCAAGCAACAAATATACTTTATTGCGTTTTTATGACAAATTTATGAACGTTACAAAAAGAAAGATAAGATCATTAGTGACTAAAGTGCATAAAGTTAATCAGTGGTCTCTTCCCTCCATGTAAAATTTAATCAAATTAAACAGTTGGCAACAATACTGCTGCCAGCTTATTAAAGTTACAGTTCAGTTGTTAGCAGTAAACAAGTTTCCACTGCATAATTAAAAAAGAGTTTTATCACTTGTGCCTTGTCAAACAATAATTCACTAAAATCTCTTAGCATTCTTTATTCAACCATTCAGAGAGAGACAGAATGCACAAAATTGAAAATGCTCGTAGTGTACTAAAATATTCATATGAAAATATCTGAAACTGTAACTTTCTAAAAGTGACCTTTATAAACCTCTAAAAGTTCATACAAATTGGAAAACGTTAATGTTTTATTAAAATTCGTCAACAGAGATCATGTTTGCACTGCACTCCAAATTGTAAAATAAGGAGTATTTTGCCGTTGTCATGACAATAACCTCTCACTTTTAATAGTTTTAAGGTTAAATAGCACGGCTTTAATTACTTCGATGCTTGCTGCTATTGCTGCTGCATTTCTTGTTTCTATAGTTTATATCGCTAATAAGCATCTTGCCAAAAAAAACCGGAAATCAGCATGTATAGTATATGCAATGTTGAATGCATGAACTATAACCTCGTTAATTAAATATCTGATCCAGATTTGTGTGCCATTCTTATGATCGGCTGTAACGTGCTAAAAGTCAATCAGCTTTGACCTTCCTTTCTGCCTTGCACCATTTTGGTCTCACCTTCATGACCGATGAAAATGGCAGTGGAGACTAGCGCTAATGCTAAAAATGTTCGCAAACTTCACTCATTTTTACGAGAGACGTCAATTGTGGCCGAAGAACTACGTTTCAACTCCAATTTTTAATACTTTTTCTTTGCCTGAGTACTGAGTGGCGTCGGTGGAGAGGCCATGGTTAAAGATGATTCGAAGGAGGATGTATGCAAATAGAAACTCGTCAACTTCGGAAATTAAAATGGATTTCAGCATCACGTTGAGGAATAACATATTCTGATCACCCGATGAGAGTAATTCATAAAATATGGAATATTCGAGTTTTCAAGTTTCTTACTGGGATTTTCCTGTTCCCGGCTGTATGGGCATGGTGTAAAAATACTGTTTCACCATAATTTTCCTATTTCCTACGATAGGTTTAGTTAATTTTCATTCGTCCCGGAATTTCAAGCTCATCTTTGTGGCAGTGGCTATCGCATTAAAAAGTCATAGAAGACTCGATTAAAAACTCAAAACTTTTTCGCCAGGAGGCTTCCTTTACGTATAAGTGCATTATAGGTATTTTTAAAGCTATGGTTGAAGTGGAGTCCTGTGATAGAAGGGCTCAATCAAGTTGAAAGGGAAATTTTACAGGAGAGAGAGACACACACAGGGAGAGAGAGTGAGAGTCAGAGAGAGAGAGAGTGGGAGTCAGAGAGAGAGAGTGAGAGTCAGAGAGAGAGAGAGTGAGTCAGAGAGAGAGTGAGAGTCAGCGAGAGAGAGAGAGAGTGAGAGTCAGAGAGAGAGAGAGTGAGAGTCAGAGAGAGAGAGAGTGAGAGTAAGAGTCAGAGAGAGAGAGAGAGAG
>JAAFCE010009126.1:22140009-22168704 GCA_013389805.1 Trigoniulus corallinus | reverse complement strand
GAGAGAGAGAAGAGTGAGAGAGAGAAGAGTGAGAGAGAGAAGAGTGAGAGAGAGAAGAGTGAGAGAGAGAAGAGTGAGAGAGAGAAGAGTGAGAGAGAGAAGAGTGAGAGAGGGAGGGTCAGAGTGAGACAGGGAGAGGACGGCAGGCAGGCATACCTCTTCCTGCTCTTGGTGAGAATATGTGCATGACAGTCAATGCTGAATTTAGATATTGAGAGGCCCTAAGCTATTTCAATTGAGGCCCTATTCTTAAGTTTTGAAGCCCACTAAATGTTGAGGCCCTAGGCTTAGCCTAGTGGTAAATTCGGCACTGATGACAGTGAAGGCACTTTAACATTATTATTACAATAGTGTACCTAGCTACTTCCCGGACCTAGATGTGACTAAATCATCTGTCGGGCAATGAAAGTGTAGCACGGTAGGGAACGACGAAAAGATCAAATTGCCGCAGTGGACTTAGAATTCATATCCAAAGTTATCTAGTTCCTAATTTCAAACCCAATCTTTTCTGTCCATTTCCATTGAATTTGGGTTATTGTTGCAGTGGAATTACCACTCACATATCATTTCTCTCTTTCTATGCAATTTTGTTGAGCAGTATTTCAAATCATAATTAGAAATTCTGTCGCTAGTGTAAAGTTCTAAAATAATCATGAAAACTTCCTTTGATTTCTGCATTCAGGCTGGAGTCTCGCGTAACTGTAAACAATAATTACGTTCACTCCCAGTCCCAATTTGCGAAGCACAGAGTAAAGGTCTCAAAATTGAAATCCTGCGAGATCAACTTGTATCTATGCACTTTATATTTTTTGTCATTTTATAAAAGTTTACTTATTCATTCCTGTCTGCATGTAACGCCAGGCGCCTAATAGGATTCTGGCAGCATTAGAGCAGCTGTCAATAATGGCATTTCATCGTGCAACAGTTCTATCATTTTCCAGCGTTTTGCTCTTCAAAATCTTCTGTTTTCTGCCTTATAGTACCTCCAACTAATGAGCTTCAACCTAGCCTAGCCAAAAATGGGTAACGTGGCAATAAAATACACATTCAATTGGGTCTTGTGGTTTGCATGTTGGATTCACGGTTCATTTTCGGGCTGCTTTGACCTATTGTCAAATAGAAGTAAACAGTGTTTTGGAGTGATGTGTATGTAAATGTAGAGGATCACCTTTTGCCGCCATTATGACGTCACATCGTAAGTGCTTGGAATGACGTCGATTTGCTGATAGACGTTCAAGAACTGCAGAGTTTGAACGTCGTTCAATTTTCATTTTGGTTTTTGAGTTTGAATTTCAGAACAGTTGTTTGCTAGTCGAGCCTCTCTGTACACGCATCGCGCTCCTTTTTAATTAGTTTTTCAGTAAATGGTATTTGACGTTTTCAGCATACATATTTGGAGTCACACATAGGAATGGTGGTCCAACACATACTTAGGTTAGGTCCATGAACACAGCCACACATCGTTAATTTACGGGCAGCTTTGACCTACCGTCAAATGAGAAGTAAACAGTGTTCTAGAGTATGGCGTCACCCATACATAAACGAACGTTCTCCGCATCATCATTATCATTTCTCGCCTTTGACAGGATCGGGACCAATTTTTTTCTACTGTGACCAGCTGTGACGGAGCTACTCAAAAGAAACGGAATGGGCTTTTGATTTAAATACTAACTCGATTGTAATGTGGTTCCACATACAATATGCTGTCTACTGAGTATGTTAGCATTTTACACCAACGGAGCAATGGGCCAAATCTTGTGGATGCTGCTCACTGGTGAGAGGGAGGTAGGAGAAGGTGATGCAGGAGAGGGGAAATTAGCAGCACCGAATGCTCAACGAACCACCCATGTCGGTACTAACTTGGGCTGCGTTGCTTGACTTCAGTGATCTGACGAGAACTGGTGTGTCTAACGATGGAAGTAGGATCACAATCACTATTGCGATTACAAATAATGATTGAAATAATGATTCTTTACATTGTATCGATGCAAAAATTAATGTCATACTTATCATATGCGTTTCTTTTACACCTTCACTCAACGCCTTTTCTGTCTCATCTTTCTTGAAGTAGCCTGGAAGCCTGAAGTTGTATAAAATAGGTTGTTTTTCTGCTTCTTCCACAAATTGGATGTTCACTTTTTACTCACACACCCTCGTGAACAAATGGAAAAAGAAAAAATCACAAGGAAGGCAAAAATTCCCACCAAAACTTGAGAAACTTAGTAACTCCACTCAAAAATGACTGGGCAGCTTGTTGCCTTCTACTGATTACAACTAAGGTGTCCAATTGGACTGCAAAAACAGTTACTCGTTGTGGACTTGAAAGTGATTGGCATCAGTAATCGGTTTCTTTTGAGTAGCTCCGTGTGTATATGGCCTTATGCAAATTTATTGTTGGCCTATTTTTCTTCATCATTGGAGCACTTTTCCTCCCCCTAGTTGCATGTTTCACTGATACTTAATATAGAAAACGCGTTATTTTTACCTGCAAATGACATCATGCACATCACTGTAAACAGTTTTTTTCCTTCTCGCCTGAAAGGACTGAACCTGGAAACACTGGCAAGCTTCCGGCAAATTAATTCTGTGATGAAATCCTGCAATTAGAGTCTAAGACGCATTTCGTGGTTTGACCCACTTCAGCGAGGCACTTTTCCTTCACCGAGGCTAGGGAGCATGTTCCTACATCTGGAAATTCTGCTGAACTGCTCATATACTTTACTTCATGTAAGCTTTCTTTTATGTACAGATGATATCGGACACATCATACGGGGCTACCACTTTACTTCTCATTTGACGGAAGGCACACTGAAGCACCTCATATATTCATTACAGTCCATTTTAATTTAGTTTAAATATTAACTGATTGCTGTTACTACCGGGATCACCAACTATTACAAGAAGTATGCAGTCAGTGAATACAGCAGTAGATGAACTACATCAAAGTATTTGAAAGTTCATTCTACCGGAAGAGAGTGAAGGGAACCATGAAAATTACTCCTACAAGAACTTCTAAATATGAGGTTACTATCATGCTTAACAAATGATCCATCAAAAGATAGACATACTACTCTATTCTAGAGTAAAACGTCAATGTTTCACTGTATTTCCCTTCCACAGACACACCAGTAGAGTTCTATACAAATATCAACACAGGAAGTTCTCTTCCAATCATCAAGATTTCGAGATTGAAAACCATATTGGGTCCTTTCGTGACTACATACGAAATTACACGTGCAGTTCTCCTAACATATAGGCGTATCGAACTCATTATTTGTCCTTATTCAATATGCTTCGTTCTGAGAGGAATTTAGGTTCTTGAAGCTTGAAAGATGCTTAGTTTTCAATAATCACGACATTGATTTTAGTTTTGAAACATCGGTACATTGATTTTACAGTCACCATGCATGCTTATCGTTAGTACACGCTACACTGACTAAAATATACCATCAAATTTTCATTATATGAGGAAATATTGGTTTCTTCCCTATTTTACTATCATTTATGAGATGTTTGAATAAAACGTTCCTTATTATGTTAAAGTTTTTTTTGAAACTCTGTGAAAAAAATAACAGGAGTTTTTTTTACAACGAGATGTTAAATAATGAAATTTCTACGAAAGGATTTTTCTTATTCAATTATTTCTTACATCACTGCCTCTATATATCAAGTGCTCTCATTACAAAATGTTTTATGAAGTTTATGTGTGTGTGGTGAAGGAGAAATTATGAATGACTTTGAGGTAAGGCATTTTGTTATCTACCTCAACGAAACGTTAGAACTGATTGCCATTCATACCTTAAATAATTAGATTAGTGTCTACGAAAGTCAGAAATAGTGAACTGTGGTTAAATCTTAGTCGTTTTGAACTCCTGATACTTGAACTTCAACTGGGCTACGTGGAAACATATAAAATATTATTATTATTTTATTTTGCATACAAAAACGTACAGAAAGGGGGGGAAACAAAGGAGTTCGCTATCCGATACTCCGAAAAAAATGGGCAATCGGGCACTGTTTAAAATGGTGACACCTAGTCATACACTGATGGTTAGCACAGTCAAACACCGAAGCCCTCACCTCGTAAGGAAGAGCATTCCAAGAAGGATAGCAAACAACTGGGAAAATCCGACGTCTAACATCCCGTGATGGGAAAGAAGATGCAAACAGAAAGTAGTGCGCGCGCCTGACATCCACTGAAGACTGGAAGTCCTGAGTTACGAAATGGCATGGGTGTCAGAAGTTCCTAAGGGCAGCACCAAGCATCACCAGATTGCACAGTGAGACATATGAATATCAGTATGTAAAATATGCAATCCTATATACTGGATGCCTTGCTAATGGCATATGGCCATGGCAGGGTCGAGTACCCCTCTTGTCCCTCAGAATGGACATAGGGCGATATATTGGTCATACTTCTTTCTGCAGCCAGTTGCCGGCCAAAGCTGCACCCCTACGCTTATTTATCGTCTAGTGTTCGTTGCGGAATACTACCGACGCCAGGGAGCGAGCTCCTACGCCTGGAAATTTCT
Organism: Trigoniulus corallinus; assembly: GCA_013389805.1. Taxonomy (NCBI): domain Eukaryota; kingdom Metazoa; phylum Arthropoda; class Diplopoda; order Spirobolida; family Trigoniulidae; genus Trigoniulus; species Trigoniulus corallinus. The sequence goes on along the minus strand of JAAFCE010009126.1, from coordinate 22,164,172 downwards.
GCCTCATTTACCCGTTGCATAGTGAAGAGGGTTCTTTTACGTGCAAGTGCCATCACACACCCACACGGGACCTCAGCTTTACTTCTCATCCGAAAGAAGGCACTCTCACGACCTCTCTCTCGCCTGAAAGAAGCCGACCCACCTCGGTCCAGTATCGAACCTAGAACTACTGACGCCGTTGCCAACCACTTGCTAACCACTACGCCACCGCGGCAGGTTTTTCGTGCTAGATCCATATGTCTAGATTTCCAGCAGCACCCCAACTACATAATTGTTCTTTGTACCCATTCTAGTAACTCCACCCCAACACCTACCACTCCCGGGACCTCTTCTTAGCCCCTCCTACAGTGACCCAGCATTCAACATGCTAGTATTATTTGTCTGACGTCCTCCACTTGATCCCCACATAAACCACAGTCCATGATGATAGGTGAATCCATGGCGCCGTGTGCTGCTTAATGTATTGTGTAGTATGGTCAAATTTCCAAGTGTAGTAGTTCGCTCCCTGGCACCGGTGGAGGAAAAGCGTCCCAAAGAATTTATAAACGACGACCATAAGTAATCATCGGAGCTGCAACATTGGGTTGGTAGCCAGCTATTTAAAAATATCATCCAACAGATCGCACACTTCTCCCTATGAAACAAAACTGGGCATCCGACCCTTCAAAGAGTAGGGTTAATGATGATGATGTGCCAAATAACCTTCCATGGGTGCTTATGCAAAACCTTTATGCACTTTGACACCACTGATATTATCTGGTAGGAGTAATTCAGGCGAGAATATTAGCGCCCAGGGCAAATGGCCGGTGAGTTCTCCCCTTCCTTAGAGATTTGCGTTCTTGCTGAGAAGGGAGCGGCTGTATTGGGTTGGATACACCGGTTCTCGTCTGATCACTGAAGTTAAGCAACTCAACCCCTTGTTGTTGTTGTGTGTTGGCGTTTTAAGGTCCTTCAACTAAAAAGGTCATTAGAGCCCTGTCCACAGCATAGTTCTTATGCAGAGACTGCACAGACACTACGCTAATGCGACGATTTTTGGGTATTAGAAGTACCCAGTTTTCCCAAGCGGCCACTCATGTCAGTAATACCTGGGGTTGCGCTGCTTAACTTCAATGATCAGACGAGAACTGGTGTGTCCAACGCAATCCCAGTTAGCTCTGGGTGCATGGGTGACCGCTTTTCAACACTGGGCACTACTAATGCCCAATAAACGTCGCAACACTGTAGTGTCTGTGAGGACTGCAATAGGACTGTGTAGTGGACGGGGCTCTAATGACCATTGCAGTTGAAGAGCCGTAAAACAGCAACGAAAACAATCCCTGCTGAGAAGAGCTTCTATCATCCCTGTATTTAACTTCAATTTTATGTCTGGTTTGTATATGATCATTTGTAATTGAAATTTTAACGCAACTGTCGTTTGACATACTGTAGGCCTACGTAGTGAATGTTTGCTGAAAACCGGATTGTTCGTGTATATTTTTTCGGGCATTCATCGTAATTAATTCGAGTAAATTATTCATTTTAATGCCGTGGAGAAAATTTCTATCTTGATCAAATCTCAATATAAGCATAATTGTCGAGTAATAAATAATGTCGTTGTCGTAATTACAATGTTCTGTTGGCATCCATTTTTGACCTACAGAGCACAGGGTGCCTTTTACACCGAGCATTCACCCAAGAGCAAACTGAACATTTGCGCGTACGATTCCGAACGTCTATTAATGTCTGTAATGAAAACGTTCATGAATATTAAAAGGCAGTTGAAAGCTCGATACGCTGTCATAGAAGGCGTGCCACGCGAATGAGCTAAAGACCTTCCCAAATATTCACCAGCAACGTCGAATATTGTTTGATAAAGATATCACTGTAACGCAGTCACCAATTAAATTCATATCACGCCATATGGAGCGAAAATAAATTCTTCCAAACCGAAAGGGAGCGGCGAGTTGCGTTGGACACACCAGTTCTCGTCTGATCACTGAAGTTAAGCAACGCACGCCCAGTTAGTACTGACATGGGTGGTCGCTTGGGAAAGCTGGGTACTGCTAATACCCAATAATCGTCGCATTAGTGTAGTGTCTGTGCAGTATATGCATTAGAACTATACAGTGGACGGGTCTCTAATGACCTCTTAGTTGACGGGACCTTAAACTCCAACAAACAAACAACAACAACAACAACAACAAACAATACAAACCGAAAGGGGTTTAGGAACGATTATGTGAAAATACTGTATATTGTGCTGGTGTAATGTTTAAAAACGTTAACGAATCTTTATTTTGGTTGTTTGTCTGCTTGTCCTTTTGATACCTGCCTCTTTCTGACAAACTTTAATGAACCGTATTAGAGACATGAGCATTAATTTTCCATCCGTATTGAATCCTGCGAACATAACTTCAAGCCCGTGTAACAAACAGCTCCATCAAACACACCCAGCCACCCCAAAACAGTAAACATTCTTTGATCTTCCCAAAACTATTGGAACATTGACAAACAATTTCTATCGCTTTTCATTCATGCGTACATGACGTCTTTACCAAAAATATATTTATTTTGCCGATGTTCTTTCGCATTCGCAAATGTTTTCATACATTTTTTATACATGGTAAGCATCCTAACTTCATTTGAGATCAACTCTAAAAGGGTTTTACCACGTAAACAGTAGTCTGTCATTAAATGGATGTTGAAGAACTGGTAAGGCAGAGTATTGTGGGTATAAGTTGTGTTCATTTACAACAAAGTGACAAATAATGTTCTTTAATGGAGGCTGGAAGGACATTTGTAACACAGTAATTCATTCTATCGCTAATGAAGTTACATGCAATTCAACTCTGTCATTGGCTTATTTTCTTGCTACAGGCACAAAGAGCGCATAAAATATGTGGCTGTCTGCACCCAATTTTTAAACTCTCCACTAATTGATGTAACTATCAGTTCAAATACATATCCTTATAAAATTTATTTCCTTAGGTGATTAAAGTTATTAAATGCTTTTATGGCTCTGAACTAACTCTGAACAGTGAATTTCACTAGCGTCATCTTTGAGTTGTTTTGTGGTGTTTTAGGGCCCTTCAACTACATTGGTCAGTAGAGTCCCATCCACTATATTGGTCAGGAGAGTCCCATCCACTACATGGTAGTTTTAATGCAGAATCTGCACAGACACTACTGGGTATTCGTAGCACCAAATGTTCCCAAGCGGCAGGGGCGGATCCAGAGGGGGATCAGGGGTGGAGCACTTCAAAAATGTGAGTCCCAAATATTTATAAATATTCAGAATCCCTTACTATAAATCTAGGCCTACAATAGGTCCTCTACTGCCATTTAGACAATGTCCTATCTTCAGTGGTTTAGCCAACTGCAGATTTGGCTGTCAGTATAGAAGTGGGAATTGTGCATCAGCTGAAATATGCGCCCCATTGAGACACTGAGGGGGGAGCAATAAACGTCGCACCAAGCGGCCACCCATGTTAACTTCAGTGAACAATCGAAAACTTGTCTGTCCAACGTAATCAGGGTCGGATCCATAAATTTCGTTGGGGGGGGGTTGAGCTATTGGCAGCGATTGGAAACGCAATTTTCATTTGTCAGTGTCGAGGTCGACCCAAAATTTGGAGGGGGGGGGTTGCAACCCCCAAAACCCCGACAAATTGTGCAGACGTGGACCAAAGTATGTGTCCATGGGAGTTCACAGAAAATGGAGTCAACGTTCTAGAAATCACTTCTACTTGTTTATTCGAAGGGACGTTTGCTATTCCGGGATTGGGAGCAAGTTCCCAGTTTGATCCCTCCTTCTACTGACCAGGGGCTGATCAAGGGAGGAGCACTTTAAAAATCGGGCGCCCCAACTATTTTTGAACATTCAGAATCCCTTGTATAGTTTTAGCTAGCAATTACAACAGTTCCTCTACTACCCATTATAGAATGTCCCATGTTCGGGGGTTTAGTCAACTGCAGATGGACTGCAACTGTTGGACTGGCAGTATAGAAGTGAGGATATCAATGCAAAAATGTCTCATTAGTTGCAAAGTTGAATCATGCATCAGTTGAAATATGTGACCCATTGAGCAATTGCTACATTGCTCCCCCCTGTGGATCCGCCCCTCTTACTGACGCTCAGGCATGCAAGAGGTACATTACAGCCAGCTTCATGTGGAATTCAGTAATTGTTACAAGGACGGCAGCATAAAGCAGTGGTTATCCATTTTATAGGATGACTGTTACAAATCAAGTTTGCTTAGTAAATAAACGGTATGGGCTGAGAAATTCTGAGGTAGAACAACTGGCAGCCTTTGACTCTAGCTGCAGCCAAATTTGAGAGAGTGAAACCTACTAATGAGATTCCATCTGAAGTTGGTTAGTGGTTAATATCTCTAAATAAATAATATGCTTTGGGATTTCCATTTAATATCCCCTACTGTATATTGCATCTACTTTTACACTGAAGTGTCCTTTGTACGATTTCAGTAATGTGTTGTAGGAGATACATTTAAAATCCCATTTTGAATTTTTAAAAGGTTACTTAGCATGATAATTTATTTTTCATTCATCTTCGAATAAAGTGTAATTTGACACTGAATTATGCTAGCCTAAAGCGCATAATTTCATTAACCGATGTTTTTTTTGTCCTATAACTTAATTATACTTGTTTGCTGACTACAGTGGATTTTATTTTGAAACACGTAGTCTTAATGTTGAAACAAATGGCTTGAGACTTTAACCCCTTCGAAATTGATTGTTTGCAAATACTGTAACTCAACTGTTACTAATTGCTAAAATGAAAATATTGTAACTAAGAAACTACATTTATGAAACAAATTTTGTTTAAATGTTTTATGAAGTTGTAGCTGGGTTGCAAGAAATGTATTTCAAGTATTACTTACATGAATTATAAACTTGGAAACATAAATGTTAAAAACCCAGTTTACATCTTTGCAAGTTCCAATTTTTAAATAATTGCATGGTTTCGCTGAAACAATCAGATGCAAAATATATTTTCGACTGAACTCAAGTACTGCAATTAATTTTCTTTTAATGAAATCGTTATTTTAAAAGGAAGGAATTTTAATTCGTCAATAATATAGCATTGTCACTTGCACGTACAGTAGGAATGTTGTACATTAAAAATGAAATTCGTTGAAATTTAGTAAAAGAATTTATATTTTACATGTAAATTTTACTTAGCGATATCGACATGAGAATCGTAGGAATGTAATTGGGGGCAGAGATGGAATAGGAGTTTGGGGAACCTCATCTACTGTATATACTGTATGCTGCCACAAAATATATCACACTCATCTTCAAAATTAAGAGAATAAACTAATCTATAGAAATTTCTCAAAAACTACAGGACAGAATCTAGTAAAATTAGGCATAGGGGCCGCAATATATAACCTTCAACAGGAAAAATTATATTGTAAAATCACGAATAATTCACAAAGAACCAGGAATGTTCAAAACTGACATTGCAAGATAGTACAGAAAATCAGACTAATATACGGTATGGTCACCTCTGACAGACACACAGCTTGTACATCGAGTCATCATTCAGTTTACGAGACAGTTGATGAGTCCGTGAGGCAACTCCAACTGGCTCCTGGGGCTATGGCTTTACTTCCCACGTGTGGCCGAGTTGCGTTGGACACACCAGTTCTCGTCAGATCACTGAAGTTAACCAACGCAAACCTAAGTTAGTAGCAACATAAGTGGTTGGTTGAGAACGTTGGGTGCTGCAAATTTTCGTTCCTATATCCCCTACACCTACCTCATACTCACCCGCGAGCAGCCTCCTTAGGGTTCGGCTTGTTATGGCTGCTTGGCTTACTGCCCAACCCATTAGCATAACACACTAACATACTAAAGCTGACAGAGTGTGCAGTTTTGGCCCCTTTGGAGCCCCTCAGCCACCTTTTAAGCATGCAGCAAAATACAGTACATGCATAGAATGGCAAAATTACCAGTTGCAGAAACTCTGTTTTCCTGTTGAAGTAGGTGAGTCGACGTAATATAAATTAAGCACCCAATTTGGTATTTTACTGTTATGGTGCTGTGTTGTACCTTATAATATATCGGTGGAGTGCCTTCCTTGAGATGCTGTACTTTGTAAGCTTTAATTAATGAGTTTGTATGAATTTACAACTGTTTACGAAAGACTGATGATTACTATCATGTATTAGAATTAGGACACTCAGGTTTGCACAACCATTGGCACATGGTCATCCAGACGAAATGGCAGAGGAAGCTGCTGCTGCAGGTTAAATACATAAAAGGTGCTCTGAATGAATCTGGCTGTAAATATGCCACATGCTACATACGTAGGTGGTTATGGAAATTATAAATATGAAAATTTTATTTTTTAGTTACTCCCAGTAGGAGAATGGACCCCTTTCTCAGTGGCGTCACTAGGGTTGGCGTCACCCGGTGCGGTGACACCATGGTGTCAACCCCCCCCCCTCCCGAAGAAAACCGCACCCCCCCCCCTAGTGACGCCACTGCCCTTAGTGCATGGTACTGTATTTACCGACGATATTGGAAAACTTAGTGATTCCAGAGAACAAGTAGAGAAGGGCCTAAACGATATTAGAGGAGTGATGGAAAAGGGAGGGCTAAAGATAAACATGAAGAAGACAATATTTAGCTTTCAACAGGGACGGACAGGAAAGTAGTGGTGATGTGCTCTCTAGCGGTGAACTGGTGACAAAGGTGCAAAAGATAAAGTACCGTATTATCTCGTGTATAATATGCACTTTTTTCCTCGAAAAATTTGATGCAAAGTCTGGGTGCGTATTATACATAGGTGTAAAAATTTCAGCCATTATCAGAGAACACTAAACACGCATGAAGAATACTGGATAATCCATTGAAAGCAAGAAGAGATATGTTTGCTTATTAACCTCATTTAACTTCTATTAGATGATGTTTTGAGTTAGTTTTATAAATATAATATTTAGCTACCTACACTTTATTTACCTTCATACCATAGATACAAGTGCTTGTATATTAATACAAGTGTAACCATAGAAATAATAATACTAGCGTACTACCATAAAAAATTAACAAGTCCTGTAATAAAAATGAATATTCTAAGTTCAGTTATGTCCAACAATACCGATATTAAAAGCCTAAAAATTCTTCACAATCGTCATCTGAAATAATTGGGAACTGGCAAACTTAACCTGCGTATTATACATGGGCATTAATATTTTTTTTTAACTAAGTCTTAAATCTTGGGGTGCATATTATACACAGGTTCGTATTATACACGAGATAATATGGTACTTACGATCAACGTTACAAAGCAATGGGGAGATAGAAATGGTTGAAGTGGAAAAAAGGAAAGCGGAGTCCTGTTTTATAGGCAGGGTTAGGCAGTGGTTAGGCCAGCTATACTATGTGGTTCAGAGTGTTGGGCAGTGAGGAAGAGCCACACAAATAGAATGCCAAGATGCGAATGCTGTGGTATTTGAGTGGGGTATCGAGAGCTGATGGAATTAGGAATAAGTACAGTAAAACCTGCCTAAACCGGACCTTGTATAAGCCAGAGACGGATTATTTTGTGCATAATACAGTACAATGCAGGAAATAATTTTGAGAGTGACTCAACATGCACCGAAGTTCTAGGAACCATTACGGCCATGTACACACAGAGCTACCCAATAGTAAAGGCACGGCAATGCACTTTAAGACACGTGGGGGCAGGGGCGGATCCGGCCTCAGTACCTCAATGGGTCGCATCGTTCAACTGCTGCATGATTCAACTTTTCAACTGATGAGGCATTTTTTCATTTGCTATTCCCATTTCTATAATGTTGTTGTTTTTGTTGTTTGTTGGTGTTTAAGGTCCCATCAACTACAAGGTCATTAGAGACCTGTTCTATAATGCCAATCCATTCTGCAGTTGGGTATACCCCTACTGAACATAGGGCATTGTCTAAGGTGCAGTGGAGGACCTATTGTAATTGCTAAGCTAGATTTTTACTCAGGGATTCTGAATACTGTATTTAAAAATATTTGGGGTGTACTTTTTTGAAGTGTTCCCCCCGATCCGCCTCTGGATCCGCCCCTGTGTGGGGGAATTTTAAATTTAATTATCCTAATAAAAAGTTATCATATTTCTTGTACTTTGTTTTATTAAAACACAACCCTTTGTAAAACGGGAACCTGTAAAAACGGAAAAAAAATATGGGAACGATCAGGTTCCGTTTTAGAGAGGTTTTACTGTATATTAGAGGCAGCTTCGGGGTGGTGGACATTGCAGAAGAAATGGACAGTAGGTTGAGGTGGAGGAGGAGGAGGAGGCAGAGGGGGTGCGAGCAGGTTGTCCATAATGATATGGTAGTGTGTTGGGTGGACGGGGACAGGAGATAAACGGGCGTGGAGGAGTAGATACCGCAAACGCAACCCTGCCACAGGCGGGATAAGGGTATGATGATAATGATGATGATTACTCCCAGTGTGTTCTACAAAAGTGTTGGAAGTAGTGACATTTTGCATCCCTACCTTAGGTACGCAAATTTCAGGACATGGCACACGTTGAAAGTCATGTTTCCTTAGGTTCTCTAGGCTTCTTTTACAGGATCATGAAATTATTAGACTGGAATGAAAATTAAATTGCACATTTTCATTCTAAATAGGATTTGTGACAAGAATTGGTCATTAATGTCTCATGAAGACTTATAGCATATTGTAAAATACTGTAGATTTAATCATTTAATGCTATTTGATAAAATATACGGTTGAAATAGATAATAAGGCATTCTTTTAGTGTTTTGAGGAATTATAATCAGTCAACATGCATGTAAACATGTTGAAATGAATTCTCTTGTTGCTTTGCTCGATAGAGTTCTTTCATAAATCGCCCTTCGTGTAATCCCTGATATTAAAGTACATTATTGGACCTATTTATATTTTAGAGCAGCCTACAGTGCGCTATTGTCATCTGCTTAATTTTATAATTCACATATCCAAAGTAAATTCATAGTTGAACAGATTTGAGTTATAAAACCATCCTAGTGTTACTTGGTAAATTGACAGCCCTTGTATGGCTTTTGAAGACATTACGTAGCTTATTCTGAGAGGATTAAATAAAATGGCCTTTAATAAAAGTCATCTAACTTTTATTTGTGCACTTTGAAGCACAAAACTACTTCAACTCGAGACTCTTCCAAATTCCTATAATGATGCATTTGAACATTAAAGTAAGAGAGCTCCTTGGATCTAAAAGCCTTTTTTCATCCCAAATTTCACCAAAATGACGTAGCCTACTCTATTTTTCACCCTCTCGTTTCTTAACTTCATTTCTTTCCTGTAATATTGTAAGCGATGAAAGTAAATCGCCACGTTGTGATTGAAGTGTTGCAAGAAAAAAAATTTCTCTCTTAGCCATTTTCATACAAATTTTGTTTCCTTGAAAAAAAAAAAAATATGAAAATGATTGTTGCTTTTACTTCTTTCCAAGTACTCAATCTGCATCTTTAATGCAGTAAAATGCTGTATTGCCAAAAAGATAATTCTTAAGGTGACTGCAAATCCAAATTTGAAGTAAACTGCACTACGTTTTCTAGCTTGAATGCATACGTGAAAAATCTTAATTCTTTCCCTTGCAGCTTTGTTTGGTTTATTATTCAGCTGTCGGAAAGTAAGAAAGCGAATACTCAATTGTCATTCTTAATCGCAATGCTTTTCATTGTCTTTCCTAGATTTTCGTGCCCATATATATCTAATGTATGTAAATTTAATATATACCATGCATAGTGTGCAGTAAATAAAATGTGAGCAAAATAAAAAAGTGCCTATTCCACATTAACATTCTGTTGATATCTTACTGAAATTTGAAGACCAACTTTTTACAGAAATACGATTTATAATTTGTGTTTTATTGCATTTCCCCCAAAGAGATAAATAAACGCTCGTGGAGGGTCTATTTGGCACTAGTAACTTTTTCTCTTCATTTCTCGAATCTGAATAATCACCCTAGGCTACTACTTGACATCCTTCAACATCAAGTAAAAAGACAGAAACGGGTGTAGAAAATAATGCCGTATTTAAAGAAATTGGACTAATTAACGAGCAAATTTTCTTAAGGTTGATCTGCCAGAAAATTTGAGTAAACAGTCGGCATTCCAGTTCGTCTGCATCGTCTCAATTCGTAGGGTAGGCCGGCACCCCCCACAGACAACTCAGCCAATATTCCCTTCGGCTGCTTGTTTGCTTGTTGGTGTTTTAGGGCCCTTCAACTACAAGGTCATTAGAGCCCCGTCCACAGCATAGTTCTTATGCTGAGAATGTACAGATATTACACTAATGCGACGCTGGGGGGGGCTAGCTGGGGGTTGCGCTGCTTAACTTCAGTGAACAGACGAGAACTGGTGTGTCCAACGCAATTCGTCGCTCCCGATATTTCCTTCGAGTTCCAGACACCTGGCTGGGGTGATCCCAGTCAGAGCATGTTCAGTGAACCTGCAGACCCGACCCTGCCGCAGGCGGGATGAGGGTGTGATGATGATGATGACTGACCAATTACCGACTAACAGATTAGCATTTATGAGATAAGTTTCCCGATCACACATAGTATACAGAATAAAACTGCTGACCCTTTTCCTTCCTATGGTATGGTCGGGTATCATCTTTCGCCTTCTGAATGGACACGCGGGCGACCAGTTGAACGGGATGTTTTACCTGCCGACCAAATTTGCAACACCTATGCTTATTTATCGTCGGCATACTGTTCGTCGAGGCACTCCACCGACGCCAAGGAACGAGCTCCTACACCTGGGAACTTTGCGTCATCTACCCGTTGCATGCAGTAGTGGAGAGGGCTCTTTTATGTGCAAATGCCATCGTACACCACATGGGTCACACTTTTACTTCCTAAACGAAAGAAGGCTCATTCGTGACGACTCTCTCGCCCGAAAGAAGCCAATCCATCATGATCTAGTATCCAACCTGGAACCACTGACGCAGTAGTCGAGACACGATTTCGTACTCCACCGAGGAGTGTCTTTTAGTAATTGAGGAAATGCAAGAAATATTTTCACAACTAAACGTCAAGGATCGCATTGTTTCGTCATAAGTATTTGGTTGTTGTTGTTGTTGGTTGGTGTTTTAGGGCCCTTCAACTGCAAGGTCATTAGAGCCCCTAAGTATTTGGTACAGGTGTTCAATATAATCAAAATAAGGCTTTAACAATTTATCAAAATACATGAATGATCTTAAATAAACGTCCACTAGTGCTTTTTCTGTACTTTCTGGTAAGCATATACAGTGGAACCTCCAAAGTTGACCACCTCTATAAGTTTACCACCATCGTCATGTTGACCACACTTTTATGGTTTGTTGGTCCAAAATTGTAAAGCATAGGAGAGTTAATTCTATATGTTGACCACCTCCATATGTTGTACCATGACCACCATATTCAAGACACAGTCTGTTAATTACACAGTATCTTGACCGCCACAAGTTGACCAGGTGGGGGAACGGAGTGGCTATAACTCGCACACCCGACCCCATCACAGGCGGAATAACAGCATTATGATGATGACTGTATATGTTGACCAATTTCTTACCGCCCTTGAATGGTCAACTTATAGAGGTTCCACTGTATGCAATACGTTTGAAATTACTTTTGTAACCTATGCTGGAGTCTATGGCTTGCAGGACAAACTTCATGTTATACGGTCCGTGAGGTTAGAGTGATTTTCAGCCAGTTCTCAGTGAAAATCAGCTAGTTCTCGTGAGATTACTGATGTTAAGCACCGCAACCCCAGCTAGTACTGACATGGGTGGCCGCTTAGGAAAACTGGGTACTGCTAATACCCAAAAATCGTCGCATTAGTGTAGTGCCCGTGCAGTCTCTGAATAAGAACTATGCTGTGAACGGGGCTCTAATGACTTTGTAGTTGAAGAGCCCTAAAACACCAACAAACAAAAAACACGTTAGTACCAACATGGGTGGTTGGCAAAGAACGTTGAGTGCTGGAAATTCCCCCTCTCCTACATCCTCTACACCTACCTAATCATCTCTCGCAAGCAGCCTCCTGAGGGTTTGGCCTGTTATGGCTGCCTGGCTTATTCCCCAAAAAATGAAATTAATCAAATCCATAACCGTTTGAAAATTTTGGGAAGATTGAATTTGGAATGTGGTTTGGATTAGTTTGTGGGTTGGGGTGTAAGCCAGGCAGCCATAACAGGTCAACCCCTTAGGAGGCTGCCCGCGGGAGATGAGATGACTACCTTACGGATATATTAAGGAGTGGGAGACAGCTGAATCTGAGGGACACGGAGTAGATGGCGTTCTAAGGTCGTTCGCACACACAACCACTTGCAGCAGCCACTAGTGGTGACCACTAGTCGCTGCACACGGCCACCAGTGGCTGCCACAGGCGGCAGCAACGTGATCTCGCGCTTGCGATAATAGGAAAAACGCCACCACCAGCCACAAGTAGCGAGATACGGCCACTGCCGCAGCTTGTGGGTCAGTAGCGCTGCTGCAAACGCTGCGTCTGCACCGCGCCTATTGAGTTTCAATTGGAAACACAGTCCGCAGCGTGTAGTTGCCACTAGGTGCTGCTGCAAGTGGTTGTGTGTGCGAGTGGCCTTATAGTGTGTATCATGAGACGGGGAGAAAGAGCTGTGAATTCCATGAAGGGAATGCAGGATTTATTGGGGACAGGTGAGGAGAGGGAAGCCAAAACATACTTGGGTGCAGGCTGTAAGGTGAGGAAATGACAGTGCTTGAAATGGTCTGATCTGATTGAAAACAGAAGAGAGTGATTGTTCAGAAGCAGAAAATGGTTTGAACGTTTGTCAGATTGAGATGATGAAGGCACGAAATGTTTGCAACAAATGTTCGTGTTGCTTTCTTTCATAGATTCTTAACTATACGGGCTAGGCATTGCGCCAAAATTGACTGCTGCTGTGGCATCCAATCCAATCCTTTTAAATTTCATATCAAATTTATGATAGATAATTCCAAATAGTACTCGAGATACTGCCTACTGATAGAATGGTAATTATGAATTGATCACGTGGTAGTACTGTATGAGATTAGGTTGACTGTTTTGGCAAAATAGAGTATTCAGGTCGATCAGTATTAGCTCTGGCATGCAGTTGAGCAAAGTAAAGTTTACTTAGAAATAAAAATGACAGAATGAATGAAGTGGAGAGGTTGTTTCCCCCCCAAAAAGTATGTAGTCTTAAAGTAGATTATTCAATATCATTTGATGTCAGTTATTGAACGTAGGGGAGACCGGGGCTAGTTGTGGCAGTTTCACTTTAACAATTTTCTAAAAAAAATGTAAATGTTTTTTAAAATCACTAAAAATGTATTCATATACGTCACTATTTTCTCTTCAAAGTTGACTGTAAAATAAAGTTCAACTGTACATATATTTTGTCCAAAAAAAACTTTTATTCCTGCATGTCAAATATAACAACTTGCCCCAGCTTGGGGCAAGTTGTGACTTTATTGGGGCAAATTGTCACAGTAAGGCATTAACACTAATAGGTTACAACAACATAAACAATTTTACATAGACTGAGAAATAGTTGAAATATAAATTGACTGTCAATTAGAATCATCAGTTTTGCAATGCCTACATGAGAAAAAAGGATCAATTGGATTACCACATTTTACATGAGACCATATTTTGCATTGAATGCACTGCACCCACTGTTCTCCTGCCTTTGATGAGGAATAAGCTTTAAAACAATAAAGACAAAGGCAATCATCATCTCTAGAAATCTCTGTTCCAGACTTTTGAAACATTTTACCACTTCTGATTTTTTGCTTCTTTTTTGATGAGAAGTTTAAGCATTTCTTTGTTTTGCATGGTTTTAATGCCTTTTTTGTGTATTTTGCTTCTGCCTCTGCTCTGATAGCTTCTTTTACTGGAGTATCTGTCAGCACTTCAGATTTCCTTTTTCTTACATTTCTTCGTACCCTTGACTTTGCTGCAGGAAATGGTCGTATCTCTACTGGGGATATTGCTGCTGGAGTGATATCTTTGCTGTTGGACTCTGGTGATGACTCAGCAATGTTAGTTGCAGTAGATGGCACATGTGAATTTCCACTTGAGCTATCCAAGTTACCACCAGCAATTATATTGCAACTAACTTCTGAACTAGGAGGATTTGTGGTTTGTTGGTCAGTTGTAAAAGGCCTATCAGTGACAGCAGCACACAAAAAATCTTCTTCTTGAAATGCATGTTCATTTAAAGGACAGATTCCGGTCTTCTGAAATCCTGATGTAATATTTCGAGGGGTTGTTGCAAGAAGCAATGCTTCTCTGACAATTCCTGGAAGGTCATAAATAGTTAAGGTTTTCCCTGGGTGGTTATTCATCCAACCATCAATACATTTGTTCAAATAACTTTTATATGGCCCAAAAACAGATACATCTGATGGCTGAAGCTTGTGTGTTGTATGTGGAGGGAATGAAACCAGAACTATGCCATTTTCCTTACAAAAATCAAGAATCTGAATTGATAAATGGGATGAGTGATTATCTAGAAGCAATAGACATGGTGAGTCCTTAGAGCATCTTACATTGGACTTAAAGTGATTCATGAACTTTAAAAATGCAGGTGCTGTTACCCAGCCACTAGGATGAGCATCACCAATGCATCCTGGAGGACCATTATGAATAAAGTGGTCTCTAAAGTTAACCCGTGGAAAAATTAACATTGGAGGAACTGAATTTCCTAGAGCATTAATGGCAAGAATAAAAGTTATCAGTGTCCCTCTTTCAGCAGATGTTGCTTTCCCAACTTGTTTTTCTCCCTTTTTAGCAACTATCTTGGATGGCTTCTGAACTGTAGTTGTGCTGGTTTCATCCACATTCCAAATATCCTTGCACTGAAAATTGAATCTCTGCATTACTGACTTTAAATTTGTAAAAAATTGCACAACATTATGCTTGTTAAAGCTTGTAGCCCGACTTAAACTGGTAGCTTCTGGAGATCTCAGGGAAAGATGTGGATGGCGTCTTAAAAATCCACTAAACCAGTCTCCAGATGCTCCTTGTGCATCTGCCCAATTTTGAGGGTGCTTCACATTGTTGGCAATGGCAAACTGATAGGCCAGGGATTTCACATCTTTTGGAGTCATTCCATAATATATCTGTGAACATCTGAGTACATAATCAGCTAAGGCCTTTTCTTGGTCAGTTGAAAAGATTTTACGATGCTTCTTATATCCAACACATTCATCAATTTTTGTACCATTCTTCTTCCTATCAATGAAGCGTTTCAAAGTCATGTAATTAATTCCTCGAATTTCAGCTGCTTTCCTGAGAGAGTATTTATTGTTTATAACATCTTTAGCTGCTTCCTTATATGGGACTGAAGAAATATCACCTCTCTCTGTTTTCTTTCTATATGTTCGCACCATTGTTCTATCAAGAATAATCAGAAACAAGTATTAACCAAATAGGGTAAATGGAGAAGTGTCACCACATGCCCCATTGCTGTTGTCACAACCAGCCCCAAACTGCAGTTATTTATTTCAATTAATATATACCCCAGAATACCTTATTTATTTAAACTAACTATTGTAGACCATGAGAGCTCAAGATGATAGGTATTTAAGGGTCTGCATTAATTAAGCTTACCTTAATAAATGTAGAGAAGAGAAAATATTAATTCACATGTGAAAAAATTTTTTGTAATCGACAAAAACAAAGAGCAGCCATTTTTGCACAAACAACAACCTGTACTGATGCCAACCGTTCTGAGCAAATACACAACTGCTCAAAGCACATCATATTTTACTTTCAGCAGCTGACCTCTAGTGGAAGTTATTTTTAATATTAAATCACAACTTGCCCCGTGTCACAACTAGCCCCGGTCTCCCCTACTTAATGCCGTAAAGATAGGGCTATATGCTGTTGAAGTAGATATAATTGGATGTGATCCATTGGGAGTGACCATTATTTGTTTCTTAATTCAAGTGCGTTTCTTGATCGGCACAGAAAAGAAGAAATGAGTGCTCGAAACAAATTGACGTAGTCGCCTTGGTTTTAAGATGTTTTTGTGCTCCTATAAGACAATTGTCTTGAATGATATAAGGCTGCTTTTATTAAGAACAAGAAAAACTGGAGCAATTTTCCGTATTTTGACGTAAGAAATAAATAACTTCTGGTTGAGTAGCATCGGTCGAATTTGAGAAATATTCGTTTCGATCCTGAATCAACGAAGACACGTTTTTCAAAGACAAGAGTGACGCTCGCTCCCACTCTCTCAAGATGCTCCACATTTTTGATGTAAAATTCAATGACACAAAAAGAGGAAAACGCTTTCGACAGAAATTTTCAGAACTAACTAGAACTTACGAAATAATTGTAAAATTCTTTTCGGAATCCATCGCAAGTTAGATTTCGAGGAGTGATTATATAGATCACGACACCCTTTCAGTGCATGTCTATAGTTATTTACTAATGAAATAAGCATTTCTGCAGGGTTAGTTTGGGATATCGGGACAGGTATTGACAAAGGTACCACACTTTACCCGGTGGATCGACGTGATCCTAGGCACAATTGGGAGCGGCTTATTGCGTTGGATACACCAGTTCTCGTCTTATTGCTGAAGTTAAGCAACGCAACCCCACCTAGTATTAACATGGGTGACCGCTTGGGAAAACTTGGTACCGCTAATACCTAAAAATCGTCGCATTAGCATTAGAACTATGCAGTGGTCTGGGCTGTAATGACCTTGAAGTTGAAGGGCCCTAAATCACCAACAAAACAATGGCTTTGGAGTTGGAATTCGTCGAAAAATGCGGAAAACAGCATGTCGCCGAGTGCTTAAGTTCATCCGATTCCTGAAACACTGATTCCAAGTTTTGCTTCCGTCCTGGAAAGCTTTTCTGCGCACACCGATGGCTGTGAACTTTCTTAAACCTTTTTTCTGGACTGTTTTCCTGAGTAGTCAGATCCTCGCGTTCTTGAACAGCCGATACGGGATAGAGGAATTAACTTAGGCTCGGCCCGTTATGTCAGCTTGGCTGACTCCCCAACCCGTTAGCGTAACTAAATAACCCATTTGTCTACTGCCCACACCAGAAAAGGCCAACTCCTACACCTGAGGAATGTATTCATCTACGCATTTACTGTGTACAATTATTCCGCCTCGGTGGCGCAGTGGGTAGCGTGCTGGGTAAATGCGTCAGTGATTCACGATTCGATACTTGATCGAGGTGGATGGCTTCTTTCGGGCGAGAGAGAAACCCCGAGCGTGCCTTCCTTCGGATGTGAAGTAAAGTCAAGGTCTCGTGTGGTGGACGATGGCATTTACACTTAAAGGAGCCCTCTCTCTCTACTATGCAACGGGTGGATGAGGCAAAATTTCCAGGTGTAGGAGCTAGCCCTCTGGCGTCGGTGGAATTCCCCAAAGAACAGTTACAGCTTTGGTCGGTAATCGGCTGTAGAAGAACGTATATACAGTCAAACCTCGCTATAACACACCGTGGTTATAACACTTTTTGGCTTATAGCACACACAAGGGAAAGTCCCAACCAGCGCTAATGCATAAGTATATAGAAATTGATTGGCTATAACACACTCGGATATTACATATAACACACAACTGGTTTGGTCCTTATTTCACTTTCAACGTGTAAGAGACCTCGGATATAACAAACAGCTATAGGCCTATATAACATGAAACTAGACGGCATACCCCACAACTTAAGTAAGGCTATATGGTGCAAGAGTTTTGCTATCTAGGATCAGTTTTCCAGAGCAATGGGGAAATCTATTCTGACGTGCCAATAGGATTAATGCAGGATGGCTGAAGTGGAGACAGGCAAGTGGGATCCTGCGTGACCACTGGGTCCCAATAAAGTTGAAAGGCAAAATTTACAGAACTGTCATTAGACCCACTATGACGTATGGCTCAGAGTGTTGGGTAGTTAGGAAGACCCATGAAAGGCAAATGCAAGCGGCTGAGATGCGAATGTTACGCTACATGTATGGGGTGTCACTATCTGACAGAATTAGAAACGACTTTCCCTTGGGGTGACAGATATTGCAGAAAAGATGAGAGAAGCGTTTGAGGTGGTATGGGCATGTGATGAGGAGGGGAGAGAAGGTGCTTATTAGGTCCATTGTGGGGCTGCATGTAGTTTGGGGTTCCAAAGGTAGAGGAAGACCAAAACCGGCGAGAGTGCAGGTGGTGCAAAGGGACATGGTGGCATGTGGGTTGGAAGGGGACTTGTTGGGGGATAGGCGGGAGTGGAGGATTAGAATCCGCAGACCCGACCCTGCCTCAGGCTGGAGAAGGGTGAGCTGATGATGATGATAAAAGGATAAAATTCTCAGCAGTGTGGAAGCTGGCAAAATTGCAGCTGACTGAAAGTGTGTGCGTCTTTAAGTATACAAGTCTAGGTCGAGCTTTTGAATACATCTTGAAATTAGCATATTATTGTTCAGTTAACATAGCTTTGGCATCATTTAGCATTGTTTCTGTTATAACACACAGACACGAGCAGTCCCGAAGGTGTGTGTTATATCCGAGTTTGACTGTATATATATATATATCGTCCTTGACTCTTTGTGTCCATTCAGAGGGACAAGATGGCTACCCGATCCTGCCATCGGCGGGAAAAGGGTTAGGAATTGATTTATACCGGAGTTGCTTTTCCGATATGGTTCGGCGAAGGATTCCATCTCGTAACTTGCAGGTGACATGATATCATATAGAATACAAGAGGCCACAGCTTCTTTCGACTAAATTAGTCCCGAGGTCCCTTTTGCTTTGCCGAATTGAACTTGCAACCAGGAAATGGCGACTAAAACACTCTGCTACTGAGATTGGTTGCATTATAGCTAAAATTTATTAAGACGTTTGTTAGGACGTAGGTTGTAATTTCATGGACTTGTCTGCAAATTGAGCAGTTGGGTAGAGAGTACTCACTATCCAATAATAAAAAAAATCGTGTCTTTCGAAACAAAAATTGGAAAAATGTTTTATTCATAAACTGTTTAGGTGGCCTGTATACTCTTATAGCCAATAGCTATGATTTATATCAAAATGCGCATTTGAGAAATTTCTCTCATCCATAAACAGTCGTGGTTCCTAGTCATTCAGCTTTCGAATCATCGATCGCTTTCAACAATGACAGGTCACATTAAAGTTAACCGTTAACAAAAAGAAATGTAGAATTTCGATTTAAGCATCTTATACATATTTATAATTGCTTGAAGCTTTTCAGCTCTCCAACTATTTTATTAAAATGAAGATTGTAAGATTTATTGCTGCTAACTCTGAAAGCATTTGTAACTTTCTAACCTTTATAATTATTGTAAGAATTAACGCTATATTCAGGGAATATATGTTGTTTCTTGATTTTCTCTTATACCGGTATTAGTCGCATCACGGCAGCTCACTTGTCAGAATACTAGACATCTTGTGTCCATGGTTGCAGGATCGATTCGGGTCGAAGTAAATTGCTTCTTTCCTGCAAAAGGGAAGCGCGAGGTCGAGTGCACCTCGCTGCCGGATTGGAAGCAAACCCGTTACCCTTTCTGGTGTATACCAAGCCATCTGCACGTAAAGCGAGCGAATCCCTTATACATTATAACAGGGCTGGCTCTAAGGTTTGCGGGGTCCAAGGCAGTAGGCGATAGCGGGGTCCAAGGCAGTAGGCGATAGCGGGGCCCCAGTGCCAAGATTTATGAAGTTGATTGCTTACCAATGCAGTACTTTAATGTCTTTAAACACACATGAAATCAAAATATAGTTTTCAAAATCTTTTTTCAATTCAAGCGCGGGGCCCAAAGCGGTTGTCTCGGTCGCCTTACCCTAAGACTAGTCCTCCATTATCACCATTACAGTATTGTTCTGAATATGGTGATGATGAGGTAGGTATACTATTGCCTAAGCGGATGGTGTGTTTGATTCCGTGAGTGAAAGGTTTTCTCCAGGCTGAGGCAGCAACGGCTAGAGGGCCGTAGCATCTTAAGACAGAAAGTGAGTTCCTAAAGTGTGATCCTCCGTTAGATGGAGAGCAACGCTGTGGTGTCACGTGTAGATTGTACGATGTACCCTGTGTGATAAAAGGGTCCCGGGATAAAATATCCTTTCTACTTTCTACAAGCAACTCTTAACCCTTTTCCATCTTATGGCAGGGTCGGGTATTCATCTTGCCCCTCTGAATAGACACAAGGGTTGGTTATATATTGGATATTTTGCCGGTTGCCGGTAAAACTTGCAACTCCTATGTTTACTTATCGTCGGTCTACTGTTCGTTGGGGAATTCCACCGACTCCAAGGAGGGCGAGCTCCTAGACCTGAAAATACAGTATTGCATCGTCTATCTCCTTTTTAATTTCTAAATTGCATAAAAGTTAACATCTTGCCCCTGGTGTCGGTGAACGAAATTACCTCAAGTAAAATAGACACGTAAATGCGTTTGTTGGTGTTTTAGGGCCCTTCAACACAAGGTCATTAGAGCCCCTTCAACACAAGGTCATTAGAGCCCCGTCCACTGCATAGTTCTAAAGCAGACACTGCAAAGAAACTCCACTAATGCGACGATTGTTGGGTATTAACAGTACCCAGTTTTCCCAAGCAGCTACCCATGTCGGTGCTGGGATCCCGACAATTGGGTGAACGACAGTTGGGTGAACGACAGTTGGGTGAACGACAGTTGGGTGAACGACAATTGGGTGAATATGACAATTCGGTGAATACGACAATTTGGTGAACGACAGTTGGGTGAACGACAATTGGGTGTATACGACAGTTGGGTGAGTGCGACAATTGGGTGAAAACTACACCACAAAGCAGAGCTGTAATGCGGAGCTGCGCTACTACAAGTAGCTTTACCCCGGTTTACAGTTCCGTCACGGGGTCACGTCAATTTGGCGCATGACAATTTGGCGTATGGCAATTTGGCGTGGTCAATTTGGCGTACATACACATTCGGCATATGAAAATTTGGCGTACGGAAAATTTGGCGTATGACAATTTGGCGTACATACAAATTTGGCGTACGACAATTTGTCGTACATACCGATCTCTTGGGTGCACACATTTGTTCAAAACTGCAACTGTCATAACCAGTGGCAGATCCAGGATTTTCGCCGGGGAAGGGGGTTAGCTAATACAGGGGGTTGAGCTAAACCTCACATATTGTGCAAATATAAGTTCATATGTGCATGGGAGGGGTTGCAACCCCAAGAACCCCATCCTAGATCCGCGCATGGTCATAACAGTCATTGCAACGGTCCCGTATAACACAGTTGGGTTTGTTTGTGTTTTAGGGCCTATTGACTTCAAAGGGCATTAGGGCCCTATAACACAGTTATGGTAGGCATTCATTGTTCTATTACCTTGCAATGACTGTTGAAATTTTGAACAAATTTGGACACCCAAGAGATCGGCATGTACGCCAAATTGACGTTCGCCAAATTTGTATGTACGCCAAATTGTCATACGCCGAATTTGTATGTACGCCAAATTGACTACGCCAAATTGTCGTACGCCAAATTGACTACGCCAAATTGCCATGCGCCAAATTGACGTAGACCCTTCCGTCACAGATTTCGGGCGTTCTGCACAAGTGTGCAATTGACGTTCCAACACGTCCCACAGATGTTTGATGGGGTTCAGATCGGGACTCTGGGCAGGCCAGTCAAGTTCTCGGACTCCCATTTCATCAAACCATGTGCCAACAGCCCATGCTTTATGGGAAGGTGCGTTATCGTGCTGAAACAGAAAAGGGCCATTGCCATAGTGCTGCCAGAGAGATGGGAATGCTGCATTGTCCAGAATGTCCAGGTAATGCTCTGCGTTTAGATGTCCGTCCACAGAAGCGATTGCACCCAACCTATACAATGAGAAGCACCCCCACACCATCACTGACCCTCCACCGAACTTCACCATGGGCACAACACAGCTACGCAGGTAACATTCGCCATACCCAAATCCGTCTATCCGATTGCCAGATGGGATCCCGACAATTGGGTGAAAGACAATTGGGTGAACGACAATTGGGTGAACGACAATTGGGTGAAAGACAATTGGGTGAATAACAATTGGGTGAACGACAATTGGGTGAATATGACAATTCAGTGAATACGACAATTGGGTGACGACAGTTGGGTGAACGACAGTTGGGTGAATGACAATTGGGTGTATGCGACAATTGGGTGAATGCGACAATTGGGTGAATGACAATTGGGTGTATGCGACAATTGGGTGAATGCGACAATTGGGTGAAAAACTTGTTTTTTAATTTGCTTTTTGCCCCACCTAATCCTACCACACCGCAAAGCACAGCTGTCATGCGGAGCTGCGCTACTACAAGTAGCTTTACCACGGTTTACAGTTCCATCACAGATGTCGGGCGTTCTGCACAAGTGTGCAATCTACGTTCCAACACGTCCCACAGATGCTTGATGGGACTCAGATCGGGACTCTGTGCAGGCCAGTCAAGTTCTCGAATCCCCATTACATCAAACCATGTGCCTACTGCCCGTGCTTTATGGCAAGGTGAGTTATCGTGCTGAAACAGAAAGGGGCCATTGCCAAAGTGCTGCCAGAGAGATGGGAGTGCTGCATTGTCCAGGATGTCCAGGTAATGCTCTGCATTTAGATGTCCGTCCATAGAAACAATTGCACCCAACCCATACCATCTAACATGTGAAAATGTTAAATCGACCAGGACAAATGACTGTCCGACAGGGACACAGACCTCAAAACCAGTACATCATCTGGTGTAGTGGGATATATATATATATATATATATATATATATATATATGTGATAATATGTGATATACATATAGCGGGATACTATTTGGGTTTCTACACCGGTCTACACCGCATGCCCTGGATTGTGTGTGTGTTGTAAAGGTACTTGTAGTAGCGCAGCTCCGCATGACAGCTGTGTTTTGCGGTGTAGTAGGATTACGTGGGGCAAAAAGCAAATTAAAATTGTCATATACACCCAATTGTCGCTTTCACCCAATTGTAGTATACACCCAATTGTCGTAGACCCTTGCCAGATGGTGTAGCGGGACTCATCACTCCAACCATTCGCCATTGATCCATTGTCCAAGGTCGTCGGTTTTGCACCATTGCAATCTCCTCGCTGAGTTGCTGGTGCTGATGTGAGGCTTGTGGGCTGCCGCTCTGCCATAAAAACCCATTGCATGCAGTTCCCTGCGAACAGTCGGGGTGCTCACAGTTGTTCCCGTCGACTCTATGAATGATCTTGTCAGTTCATCAAGCGAGGTGTGATGGTTTGCAGTGACCATTTTTTGAAGAGCTCTTTGGTCTCTAGCCGACATGATCTTGGATCTTCCAGTCCTAGGTGGAACACTTGTGGTGCCATTCTCCTTCCAGGCCCGGAGGACGTTGTGAACGGTCGATTTTGGGTTGTTTAGGAGGATTGACGTCTCCCTAACTGTTTTGCCTGCGAGATGGCACCCGACAATTGCACCTCTTTGGAAGTCTGAAAGCTCTTTTCTTTGAGACATTCTTTCATCATTCATGGAAGTATCATCTCATAATAGTGTACTATCTGTTATATAGTGCTGGGAGGAATGCCACATATGATATTTCAAAGGAATGTCATATTTTTATGCAAATAAGGGTTGTCCCATGACTTCTGATAGGGTAGTGTATATGCGCAGTACTAAATGCAATGATATTATCCGAAAATAATTATCTAACATGCGAAAATGTTAAATCGACTGAGACAAATGACTATCGGACAGGGACACAGACCTCAAAACCGGTACATGCCCTGGTGAAGCGGGATATATGTGATAATATGTGAATATATTAGTTTACAATATATATGTGATAAATGTGATATACATATAGCGGGATACTATTGGGGTTGCTACACAGGTTACTGTATATGTCCGGCTATGCCAGGGCTTGTCCTGGATTGTGCATGTGTGTGTGTTATAAATCTACTTGTTCTAGCGCAGCTCTGCATGACATCTGTACTTTGTGGTGTAGTAGGATTATATAGGGCAAAAAGCAAATCAAAAATACATGTTTTTCACCCAATTGTTGCATTCACCCAATTGTCGCATTCACCCAATTGTCGCATTCACCCAATTGTTGCATTCACCCAATTGTCATATACACCCAACTGTCGTTCACCCAACTGTCGTTCACCCAACTGTCGTTCACCCAACTGTCGTTCACC
>JAAFCE010009126.1:21952145-22139999 GCA_013389805.1 Trigoniulus corallinus | reverse complement strand
CCCAACTGTCGTTCACCCAACTGTCGTTCACCCAACTGTCGTTCACCGAATTGTCGTATTCACCGAATTGTCGTATTCACCCAATTGTCGTTCACCCAATTGTCTTTCACCCAATTGTCGTAGACCCATCGGTGCTAGCTGGGGTTCCGTTGCTTAACTTCAGTGATCAGATGAGAACTGGTGTGTCAAGTGCAATTCGCCGTTCCTACATTAAATGCGCAAGGGTTCCATCATTATGTGTGCATTCAGGCTGGTTCAGTGGCACGTGCAAGAGCGGCAGATACCGTGTGAGCAGACAAAGCAACACAGAAATGGATGACGTTGGTGCATAATTATGTAGAGATGGAGTTGAGGAATGAGTGGAAAAGTGCAGTTGACTAGTAGTCAACTGCTTTCAGAGCGCAGTGCTCCCACGCGCTTATGATTGGCTGGTTGTACTGTAGACGACGCCCATTATGCCATGACACCATTGTTTGCTCATTATGCTGCCTAGCGGACATTGTCAAAATCAACCAGCACGCGTCCTATCTGCCGCTTACCACTGAACGAGTACTCGCCCAGTTCATCTTGGTGACGGTGCTCTACGTCACCATTTTGTTGGTTGCACAAACGCTCCTTTCACTGGTAGCGCTTGCCACTGAACCAGGCTTTCAGGCTAGATCATCGTTTCCCAACCTGTGGAACGCGAAAAATAATCAATAATGGCAGACATAAAAAATAAGAAAAAAATAAATCATGAAAATATAATCGAAACGATTTTTTTTCCTATAATTCATAAAAATTTCGTTAACAATATTTATATTTGAGGGAAAATTTTTGGACGAGCAACACGTTTTTTTATAAATGGGGGGTGGTATTTTTTGTGTAGCGTCCCATTTTGAGTTCTAAAAAATATGGTCACCCTATAAAATTTATAATTGAAATGAAATTAGACTATTTTTCAACACTACTTTTCACTTGTATGGCAAATAGTGGAGTACTTAACCTGGAGAAGGCATATGAAAGTGTCTTCACATAGGTACTATGGAGCGCTATAAAGAATAAAAGGGTTGATGAAGACCATATTAGGATAGTGCAGGATATGTTAAAGGGTTCCATTGCTAGGGTGAGAACAGCATGGGGAAACATTGCATGCTTCAGGGTGCAGGTTTGTGTGCATCAAGGGTCACCACTTAGCCCATATCTATTCACTCTAGTAATGGATGAGCTGCTGACGGGATTAGGGGAATGGGCCCCTCAATATGCATCCTCATAAGAGCATCCTCAATGTGTCCTCAGAATGTGCATCCAGAGCATCCAGAGAATCCAGAATGTGCATCCAGGGCATCCAGAGCATCCAGAATGTGCATCCTCATAAGAGGATGCACAAAAGGGCCTACAAGACATTAAGACAGCTGAAGAAGACGGAGTACCTAGCTTTCAATTTTATCGGCCAAGGGCAAGGGGGTGAGATACGTTGTGGCGGTGAGGGTATACCAGTGGTGCAAGAGTTGTGCTATTTAGGATCAGTTTTCCAGAGCAATGCGGAAATTGATTCTGACGTCACCCATAGGATTAATGTCGGATGGCTGAAGTGGAGGCAGGCAAGTGGATTCCTGTGTGACCGCCGAGTCCCAATAAAGTTAAAAGGCAAAGGTTACAGAACGGTCATTAGGCCTGCTTTGCTTTATGGCTCAGAGTGCCGGGCAGTTAGGAAGAACCATGAAAGGAGAATGCAAGTGGCTGAGATGCGAATGCTGTGCTATATGACTAGAGTGTCACGTGCTGCCAGACTCTGTAATGATTATGTTAGAGGTAGCTTGGATGTGGGAGACATCGCGGAAAAGATGAGGGAGAACCGGTTGAGGTGGTATGGGCATGCAATGAGGAGAGAGGCGGAGGAGCTTATTAGGTCCATTATGGGTATGCAGGTGATTGGGGGCACCAGGGGTAGGGGAAGACCAAAACGGATGTAGGAGCAGGTGGTGCTAATGGACATGGAGGAGGAGGCGGGAGGAGGGTACGATGATGATGATGACGGCCAACAGTGGAGTACTGTAGTCCAATTTGGTTTCCATTTAGGCAGGGGGTTATCTTGGGCAATTGAAATGATACAAAGGAGGGCTGCAAGAATGGTGCTGCATCGCTTCTCTCATAACTTAGGTTGAGTGTCTAAGACATGATTACGGAATTAGGATGGGACTCACTACATCAGAGGCGGGTATTTGACAGCATTAAGCTTTTTCACAGACTGCTGAAATTAGGATATAAGGGTACCCCGGGGCAGCTTATCCCTGGTAGATTATAGGGGAGAAAGGATCATCACTTCAAACTGAAGGAGGTTGGGGCACGAACAGAGTCGTATTATTGGTCTTTTCTTCCAAAGGTCATTCATCAA
This sequence comes from Trigoniulus corallinus, assembly GCA_013389805.1. Classification (NCBI taxonomy): domain Eukaryota; kingdom Metazoa; phylum Arthropoda; class Diplopoda; order Spirobolida; family Trigoniulidae; genus Trigoniulus; species Trigoniulus corallinus. The sequence continues at coordinate 22,137,622 of JAAFCE010009126.1, read as the reverse complement.
TGGAATTCTCTCAATGAGGATAATGTGAGTTTCTTCAAGAAGGTGCCATTATAGCAGGTATGGAATATTTGATTGAATAGTTGTTATGCCTCAGGTTCCTTGGGGTTCAATGGGTTATAAATTAGGAATGAGAGTCATTCTCTCCACTGCCAATTTGGCCTATCAGGGATGCTTCCAATGCATTGAATTAGATTTAGAAAATAACACTCACAATAACAACATTTCACGAAATACAATCATTTTTTGCCAAGTGGTACAATTTAGCGTGATGTTGCCTACTACCAAGTTGTAAGTGGGCCAAGAAAGGTTGGAAAACACTGGGCTAGATAAAAATGGGTATACTGTAGGAGAAAGTAAGAACACATCATTATCACTGCTAATCCTTTTCCCGCCTATGGCTGGGTGAAGCATTCGTTTATCTCGCTGAAACCGAGAACACACGGGTAATTATTGAACGGAATGTTTTCGTCCGAAAGAAGTCATCTGTCGCGACCAGGATTGATCTTGCATCCATGAAATCAAGAAATACAGCCAGATACAGAATTTTTCGATAGTAATACAGAGATAAAATAACTTTCTTAATATATTTCGTCAGTCACCATGTTTTTGAAAAGCCCTTATATTATTTTATTGGCTGTTATGTTAGTAAAAATGCAATATGTTGTGCGGATTATATTCTATTAAATTGATGTATTTTTACAATTGTCTGTTTGTTGTATTGTTAATTGAAGTAGAAAGGTTTGCAGGTATGAGTTATTTCTTGAGTCGTTTGCTAAATTTGATTTCGGTGATAAGTTGAACAATAAGGCTAGAGTACATGTTGATATGGTTTTTTACTATGAGAGTTGTTAAGTTTGAGTACATCTTAAGAGGACCTTTGAGAAGCAACCACTACCAAAAATGACGACTTTCCAGAAAAAAAGTAATAAAACTGACAGAATTGGCCATCACTTCCTTGTGCGTCAAGCAATGGCTGTGCCCAATTTCATTTAATGTGGCAATTTGGTTTGTAAGAAAGCTCCAATCGGAACGGTATACCAAATAAAGGACAGAAGTGGTCAAAAGGGGATCTTTCATGCTACGTTTATTACTGTCTTACTCTTTCCTGTTAAAAAGTCTTCTAAATACGTTTGTTTGATTGAGGTTTGGGGTTAATTTGTGGTCAACTTTTTGGCGAAATTTAATCAACAAACTTGTTTACAAAATGATGCATGCTCTGTTGTTTCTTTTCATTAACAATACGTTCAGAGATGCATTAATCAAAATGCTCACATTGCATTTTTTGGCACAATTTTTATTGTTTTCACCTAAACCTAGACTCATTTGCCATGGGATGTCGATTTAAAGATCCTTACACTCGACTTTTTGTTTTAGTGTTCGAACTTTCCTCATATGAGAGGCACTGCTCGTACAAGATCACGAATTGTTCTAGGTAAGCACTAAGCGCAAGGAGGCATTAAAACTAGAGCTGTTTTGTGGATGAGCGAACTGTTTGCCAAACAAAACATGTAAATGACAAACGGAAGAAAGTGTGTTATTAACGTGACAGCTTTGGGATGGCAGAATGTCCCGTTTTTTTAGAGCTGCAAATTGCGTTGGACACACCAGTTGTAGTCTGATCACTGAAGTTAAGCAAAGCAATCCCAGTTATTACTGACATGGGTGGCTGCTTGGGAAAACTGGGTACCGCTAGTATCTAAAAATCGTCGCATTAGTGTAGTGTCTGTGCAGCCTCTGCATCAGAACTACACAGTGGACGGGGTTCTAATGACCTTGTAGGTGAAGGGCCCTAAAACACCAACAAAACAAAAAAATGTCCCGTTTTCAAGAAAGGTGCTAAAAATTAAAATAATCTGCCAGCTAGCATCTTTCATGGTGAATAGATCAAAACCATGGAGAAATATACTTTATTTCTTAAATAAACCTTATTAAAGTAGAGTCCCGCTTATCTGACGTTTCGTATTAACACCAGGGGCTGATCTAGGTTTCTTGGGGCCTAGGGCTTATTGAAGTCCAATAATGTTAAATTGATTAAAATTAAACAAATAATTCTGTAAATAGTCATTATTATTAAATTATTAATATTAACTATTTCTTACTTTACGATAAGTGCTCATTGTTAATCAAGAAGGATTAGAAATTTATGATAATTCCATTTTTGGGGGCCCAGGGCTTCACACCCTTTAGACGCGGTCTCGTTTTGCGCCGTTGCACAGTGGTCCCAAATGGCAAAAACGTGGCCAAAAACCCAAAAATGAAATTTCAATTTGGGGATTTTTGAAAACTGGGATGTCCGGATAGACAATTGGACTATAAAACCTTGCCATTAGAAATAACATATTGCATATACAACGACTGATATTACAGTTCAAAGTAGACCCTTTTTTGGTCTATGTGTCTCCCTCTAAACCGCGTAAAATCGACTCTGTCTTTAACGTTAAACAACTATTTTTTGAGTTCTTCAATTCACATTATTTGAAATGGAGATAATTTCTAGAAGTATATAGAGTATTTTTACGTATTTATTTAGTTTTAATTCTTTAGTTTTGCACTTTATTTTTGTAATATCTCCCGTACAAAGTAAATGCTAAAAAAGCATTTGTTAATGCCATTAAGCTAAGTGAAAAGTTATATATCGGGCAATATTGAGCTAAAATATATATTGGGGCCTTTACATTACAGTATTAGCATTAATATTGTGAAACAATTGTCTGCTCCAACGTGCTCCTTTTACTGTGCTTGTTAAATACTGTATAGTATAAACTGCAAAAATGTCATATTAGTTATGTTACAAATAAAGCAGACAAATTTTATAAATCTGAATAGGAAATAACTTATAAATGCATATAATTCAGGGGAGTGGTTAGGCCAGGTTTGCTGTGTGGATCAGAGTGTTGGGCAGTGAGGAAGAGCCACATTAATAGAATGCAAGTAGCCAAGATGCAAATCCTGAGGTGCAAGATTGGAGTGTCAAGAGCTGATGGAATTTGGAATGAGCACTGCATATTAGAAGTAGCCTAGGGGGTGGCGTACATCGCCAACAAAATGAAGGGGAATAGGTTGAGGGGATATGGGCACATAATGAGGAGAGAGAGGAGAAGGCGCTCATTAGGTCGATTTCAGGAATGCAGGTGGTTGGATGCACCCAGGACAGGAGGACACCAAAGAAGATGAAAGCTTTCTCAGAGGATGCAATGAAACTACAGTATTACTTATACCATGAACCCTTAAACCAACTTAATCTGCTGAGTCTGATGAAAATCCAGATAAGTGTAACGAATTTGATGAGAATTCTTATAATGATTTAAAATTTTTGTTTAAAAACCATATTTTTTATGTTAAGCAAAAAAATATTTATTTAGAAATTTAAATTATATTAACTGATAAAATTTCATTTATGACTTATTGGTTTTAACTCTCAGTAATCACTCTGACAATTACTGTTTTTATTCTAATAATCGGCGCCCTCCAATAACCGGTGCACCTTCCAATGTCCACTGCATAGTTCTAATGCATAGACTGCACAGACACTACACTAATGTGACGATTTTTGGGTATTAACAGTATCCAATTTTCCTGAGCGACCACCCATGTCAGTACTACCTGGGTTTGCATTGCTTAACTTCAGTGATCAGACGAGAACTGGTGTTTCGAACTGCAATTCGCCGCTCCCCAGGCGTCTGGAACTCACAGGAATGTTGGCTGGGTTGTCTATGGTGGATGCCTTGTTAAATAAACAGTGCACTCAAATAAACGGCGCAACAAAACAGCCTTTGAAAAACTAAACGGCGCGCCGTTTATTAGAATAAGTACAGTATTTTTGGATCTGACCCACCATATTGAATGTCATTTTGATGTTTCTCACTTTTTTTCTACATATTCATAATCAGCAAGGTTAAAGAAACTATGGATACAAACATTTATGCACATACATGCAGAGTTTCATATTTTTGCCAGGTTTTTGGGATTTGGGACCACTGTGCGTTGGCATGATTTTGCTGCGAAAGAGAGATACCATCGTGGAAAACAAAGTGTGATAACAAATTTCTTTAAACATTAAACATGCAGTTACATGTGTGCGTGTTTAATTAAATGTTATGAACAATAAATGCTTGTTTTGCTATCATTTTTAATATTTTATGCATTTTGGATTATCCGATTTGTTTGCTTATCCGTCCCAATTAGGTCGGATAAGCGGGATTCTACTGTACCTAAAATTGGTAGATGTCCCGTTTTAACTAAAGTGACCATTTATTTTTTCCTTATCACATGCAGTACTGAATTCGCTATGAAATTCAGATGTTTTTCTGACAAAACTGTATCATGAACCTCTTTTTGGTAAAGTTAAATTGTCCGGGTTCAGCTATAAAAGCATACGCCGGTAAAATGCAATCAGATGTGTACCATGATCCCATTACAAATGGGGGCTGGTTGGGTCCATACCGTGCAGCAGAATAATGCATACATATATTAAGTATACCTGAGAATAGGTTAGATGGTAAGTGACGAGAATCTACAGTAGGGACTTGCAGACCAAATTCTGCTTATAGCAACAATTTGGTAAGATGATGATCATCCCAACGAGTCCTACATATTCCACGTTTATAAGCGTCAACAGAACCTGATCAATCGAGGATGCCTTTTGAGGACGTGGTTTATGGTCTGTATTCCTTATGATTCCCGTAAGGTAGACAGGCATCATCAACTCGATATTAGTAAAGAATCTCAAGGGCCTGTCTGCACATAAAAGCCGGACGGGTAGGTCGAGATGTAACGTCCCTTCTGGCGTCACTAAGTACTACTCAACGTTTAAATAATAGCATTAACAGTAGAGAAATCGCATCATTCAACATTTCTGCATTCCATACAGATTTTCAGGCATCGCTTCTGAGGACATGGTAATTTCTTGTAAGAGGTCTGAAAGGCATACCTATCTACCTGACTCAATATTATTTGAACAAGTTGTGAAACTGCCAATCATTAGGTCTATGAGCTAATTCTACTGTATGCTCCCATTTGGGACCCGAGTGGGTGTATTTCTTTGGACACACAAGTTTTCGTTTGATCCCTGAAGTTAAGCAACACAACCTCACTTTGTACTAAAATGGGTGGCCGCTTGGGAGCACTGGGTACTGCGTAGTGTCTGTGTAGACTCTGTATTAGAACAATGGGGCACTTATAACCGTTGTAGTTGAAGGGCCCTAAAACACCAAGAAATCAGTCAGCCATTTGGGGCTACAAAAATTTGCTTTTGGTAGATGCCAACTAAGCTAAGATAAAAGTGCAGAATTAAGTCGGAATTAAATATCATTCTAAGTGTTTTAGTACTATAGTACTTACCAGTTATTCGACATTAGAGAGAGATGAGCCTCTAGATTCTGAAGTTTGCTGTGCTTCACACTCTGGTTATGCCAATATCTGTAGAAGAAGCAATAGAAAGCTTCCGATCTTAAAATTCTCTGGAATGCAGTAGTCTCGCAGCCTGATTGAAATATCGACAGCAATATCCGCCTATTCTATTTCCTACAGACTGAAAAAATATGGTTTATGTTTATTATTAGTTATTCGAATGATTTCATCCTTTGTTGAATAAAAATGTGAGGAAGTATCTTCAGTTTGCCCAACAATAGGGTTCAACACCACAACAACTAATCTTGGATATATAATCTTTAAAATATAATTTAATTTATAGTTAGTAATTACATTCTTCTGTTTAAATTATACCCTACTTGGGTTTGCATCCGTCAAATGATTGAGGATGCTTTTGAAAGCACATTACATATGTATCATACTTTTATTGAAATTTTACTTTACATCAACAACCACAATATTAGAAATTTTGAATGAAATATCTAAACCCCCTCCTTACTTTCTTTCACTCAGGTAAATGTGATTTCTATGTTGGCAAGCAACATCTCATTAAATGAGTTCCTTTCAAACAATTGATAAAATATCTCAAAAGCCTCTACGAAATTGTATATAAACCCTGACCAGATGCCCATCCAGTCATCCTGTGATTTCTCAACCACTTGGTAGATATTCATTCACCTCAATCTTCCTCGGCATCATGAAAGTGTTCGCTACCGTCGTGATTTTGGCCTCTCTGGCATATTTGGTCCTTGCTCAAGATGTAAGTAGAGGGCATACACTGTGTGAAAATTGTAGATTTGCCAATATTTTTAATTTTTGCGATGGTCCGTAAATTTTCTGGTAACTTGCAGGAGGATTCCAATTGTCCAGAAGAGTTGAAAGCAGCTGTAAGCATTCAAACACGTCGCTTATTTCTCTTAATTGAAATAAGTATTAGTTGATGTAAGGGTTAACACTTGGTAATTTTCACAAAAGGCACATAAATTAAAGAGTGTATGCGGACCGATGATGAAATATTATATGAAACAAAAATATGGTGAGCATGGGGGACCAGGCTGCAATAAACATGCAGGAGGTCGCAAACGACGACAGGAAGAGGAAAATATTGATGCCAAACGTGAAGAGTGCCTAAATTCTCTCAAAGTAAATAAGCTCCTAAAGCGACTAAATAATGTATGGAATGTTATTTTTTTAATTTTTTCAATTCTTCCAATCAACAGGAAGAAGAAGCGTTTGCTGATTTAATTGCAGATTGCTCAGATGACGATGAAGCGGTGAGTTGCAATTTTATGTTACACATATCCTTAGGAATAATAGGGAGTTTTCTTGTAACTGCACAAGCGCAAACACTGTGCACAGTTACGTTACGTTCCATTTCAACGCACGTATTGTCAATCATGCACATACATACGCTAAATACCTTATCGCCTCTGCATGTGTTAAATGCTAGCTTTCTACCATCCAGGCATGGCACGTGAGTTTCAGGCGGGCTAGGCAAGTGGCTTCATTGCCGCCTCCCCTCATTAAATTTAAAGCAGTTCTAAATTGTTTGAGCATACGTCCCTTGACATTTGTCCCAGTGCATTGCTATGACTGCAAGGCGCTTCCAGAAAGCCAACATTTAGAAAAGGCCCTGCAAATCAGAGAAGTTTTGGAACCCCAGGACTATAAACATTTTAAGTGACTGATAGATATGCAACATTAGCATGGCAAGGAAGTAACTCTGAAATTAGCCACCTAGGTCTGCCTCCCCCATGAGCCACCTGTGCTACCATCAGTCAATAGATGGTGCTCCTGTATCACCCGTTACATTTTAGGTTTTGAGGAGCATTGCAAGAAAATTGGTTTTTTCCTAACAAACGGCCCGTCGGTCACGTGGTCTGCATACGTCTTTGCGTGCGTTCGTTGATGGTACAAGAAAACTGCCTAATTTCTTTGACGTTTAAACTTGAGCAACTGTGACGTTACTGAATGCGAAGAATAAACCTAAGAAATATTTTGTCAGTATCTTATGAACGTCATTATAATTCTTATACAGTAGCTAGAAGTTTGTAGCAGAGGCAGACCTAGATTTTCTGGTGTCCTGGGGCAGGAACCAATCGCTCTCCTTTATACATCAACATCATCATCATCAACAACAACAACATACCCTAATCCCACCTGTGGCAGGGTCGGGTCTGTCGGTCCAATTCCTTCACTCCCGCTTTTCTCCCACCAGGTTCCCGTCCACCCCACACACTACCATATCCGTACAAACAACCTGCACCCACCTCTGCTTTGGTCTCTCCATGTCCCGGGGGCTTCCAACCACCTTCATTCCTGTAATGGACCTAACGAGCTCCTCCTCCCTTCTTCTAATCGCTCTCCTTTATAGAAGATTATAAAATATATAAATTAAAACCTAGTTAAATTCTTCTTGATAAGTAATCATAAATAAATTAATTATTTATATGCTAATAATATTCATGTACGTAGCCTAATTATTAGAAAAAAATGAATTGAACACTTATTTTGCCCCCGCCCCCGGGAACCGGTGCACTTTTCACCCTCTCTGATTTGCAGCCAACCATTTCAGAGTTGTCATTTCTGACATTATTAACAAATTCATCGGGTGGACTGCAATTAACTGAATTGTCTCATCTTTTACAGGAACAATTCCAGTGTATCGTTGGAAAATATTTCGAGGTTTGTAACTCCAGGGTTATCCACTAACTTTTGTGATTTGATTTAATACAGATTTCTTAACTTTCTGTTGTTAGGCATGCCCACATCCAGGTCACAAAGGTGGACGTCGTGGCCCACCACCACAATAATGTCTTCGTAAGGTGCTTACAAATTAGTTGTTCATTCAAGACATATATAAGTAGATACTTTATGTTTTGAGCAATAAAAACCTTTCATACAACATACTGTATGCCTATATTCATTGGCCGGCTTGCTATTTTTGTGTTCAGGGGCGTTTAAAGTAATGAGACCCGCCGCGGTCGGCAACTGCGTCAGTAGTTCTAGGTTCGATACTGCACCGAGGTGGGTCGGCTTCTTTCGGGCGAGAGAGAGGATGCGAGTGTGCCTTCTTTCGGATGAGAAGTAAAACCGAGGAGCCGTGTGGGTTTGTTTGTTGGAGTTTAAGGTCCCGTCAACTACGAGGTCATTAGAGACCCGTCCATTGTATAGTTCTAATGCATATACTGCACAGACACTACACTAATGCGACGATTATTGGGTACTAGCAGTACCCAGCTTTCCCGAGCGATCACCCATGTCAGTACTAACTGGGCTTGCGTTGCTTAACTTCAGTGATCAGACGAGAACTGGTGTGTCCAACGCAAGTCGCCGCTCGCCGTGTGGGTGTACGATTGCACTTGCACGTAAAAGAACCCTCTCTACTACATAACGGGTAGATAAGGAAAAATTCCCAGGTGTAGGAGCTCGCCCCCCCTGGCGTCGGTAGCATTCCCCAACGAACACTAGACCGACGATAAATAAGCGTAGGCCGGCAACCGGCTGCAGAAAAATCTATGACCAATATATCTCCATATGTCCATTCAGAGGGACAAGAGTTGATTTAGTATGTTACTCCAACGGGTTGGGGAGTCGGCCAAGGAGCCATAACGGGCCGGACCCTGTGGAGGCTGCTCGCTGGTTAGGGGTAGGTAAGAGAGAGGGAAATTAGTAAGTAGCACTCAATGTTTCCAACCAACCACCATATCACTACTAACTTGAGTTGCGTTGCTTAACTTCAGTGATCTGATGAGGACTGTAATCAATAAATTAGTTAAATAATTACTGGTGACGGCTTTGTGGTAGAATAGTTAATCAAACTATGGCCACTAACGTGTTTCTCGTCCTTATATTGGACACCCATGAGTTCACGTTAAGAAAAATGTTAAAATTAAAAAATGCATCGTCATTGCTCGACCCTGCCATAGCATGAAGCATCATCAGCATGATATCCTTACCCCACCTGTGGCAGGGTCGGGTCCGCGAGTCCATCGAACCTGCTGTGACTGGGGACACCCAGCCAGGAATACTGTCTGGTTGTCTGTGGGGGATGCCGGCCTACCCCACTGTTCCAACACTGCATTTTACAACCAAAATCAGGAAACCCTGCCATATTAAGAAACAGGGTTAAAAAATATTTTTCCTTCTTGGGACCTACAGTATGAGCGATGTCCTGGATAGCAGATCTGCTGAATAGTATTTTTAAGAATCCCACTGCCGACCTAATGTTGCTTATTTATCATTGGCCTATTTTCTTGGTTGCGACGCTTTCACCACCGACGCCAGAATCAGGGTGGGCTGCTACACCTGGAAATTTTCCATATTTCATTCCATGTAGTAAACTTTCGAACTTGTACATTGGGCATCTCACAGCATTAGTCTTTTTATCAGACTGCTGTTGAGATGCAATGATCCTCTGGTTGGAAGTACAGTATATCCCTGGCTTAGTATAAGGGGAGAAAGGATCATCCATATAATACGTAGGTACGTAAATTACTGAAGATTAAAACACGAACAGACTCGTACTACCGGTTTTGTTCTCAAGGGCAATTCGGCAATGGAATGCCCTTGGAGATGATGAAGTGGAGGGCTTTCTGAAAGAAAAGACCACCATTGCAGATATTTTAACAGAACACAAGGTGCTAGGAGATCATGATGTTATAGTTAGGAATGAGAGTTACTCTTCACTGCTAAATTGGCATAATAGGGCTGCTTGCAGTGTAGTCAATTCGAATTAAGTTGCTTTACATGTATTTGTTTTTTGTTGGTGTTTTAGGACCCTTCAACTACAAAGTTCATTAGAGCCCCGTCCACAGCATAGTTCTAATGGAAAGACTGCACAGAAACTACACTAATGCGACGATTTTTTGGGTATTAGCGGTACGGTTTTCCCAAACGGCCACCCATGTCTGTACTAGCTGGGGTTGCGTTGCTTAAATTCAGTGATCAGACGAGAACTGGCGTGTCCAAAGCAATTTGCCTCTCGCTTTACATGTATATGACATCATACATAAATTAGGTCTGGGCTTTTTCTCCCATCCAACGTAAGGCGCATTTGAGGCGTCTCTCTCTCGTCCGAAGGAAGCCATTTATGACCTGCAGTACGTTAACCAGGAGTGATCCTCCTTTCTTGTAAACGCCCATTGTCATAATTATTTTAGGATTTTGGTATTTATCTTCCCGAACTTACCGAAAAAATATTCAAGCATATTTATAGAAATAAGTAGCCTATCTAATATCATTTAATCGCGTTTCATCATAAACCTAGTACCACATGAATACTGATTTTAAGAATTCAACATTTGGGTGCTTCTTCAGAATTTGGTACTGTATGATATTATGAATCAGTAATTGACAATTGAATTCCAGAGGATACATTATAACTAGACTTTAAACTAGGTACAAATTATTTGAACTAACGAGGAATAAATAAAATTCAGTGATGCAATTCACTCTTCAGAATTGGTTTAGAATTCTAAGCATGATTTGTTTAGTCTGTATTCATTGGATTCAATTTCTGTGAAGTGATAGTTTTCATTGTAAACCCCTTGTGAGTGAATTTTATCCTTTGTGTTTGTTTCATACTAATTTCAGTTCGTAACCACTCCGAAATGAGTGCTTTTAGTGATACAATGCTTGGCATTTTCCTTGTAATTCGAATGGTATGCCAAGAATTTATGAATTGATAATCACATTCAATTCTGTAGCAATTTGGTCAAAAGCTTCTTACGATCATTTAGCACTGTAGATCATCTCATAACTACTTGCAGGGAATATTTTAAACAGGCTCAATAACGTTGTGTTTGGCTCTACAAAAGTAAGCAGTTTTATCTGTGGCTGTAAAAGGCTTGATCACTACAGTAGAACTTCGGTATATCGAACTCGAATATATCGAATTCTGCCCATATCGAAGTTCAAGCGCCGGTCCCGCCTGACACAATGTTAATCAATACGAAAGATGCCCTGATATATCAAAACTCATTTATTTCGAAATCTCGGTTATATCGAAGGTGATATTCGGTCCCTCTGATTATAAGACTATGGGATGTATATCGAAGTATCAGAAATATACAGTGGATCAAAAAAGTATTGGCAAGAGGTGTTTTGTGTAATAAACTTGAAAAGTAGTTAATGTAGAAAAAAAGTGAAATATACATTATGTTTACAATACTTTATTACAACGTTTGTCAAAATTTGATCTATTTATATCAAGAGAATTTTAAAATAAAAGAAAAAACCTGAAAATTGCAGGTCAAAAAAGTATTGGCAACAGTACAATGCACATTTGTTTAAATATATTTAATTAATTGTGTATGTAATTTAATATTTACTGTGTAGTCCTTTAGCTTCAACTACAGCCTGTAAACGATTTGGCATGGAATTTACTAATGTTTTTGTTGTTTCTGGAGAGATTTTGCCACACTCCTCTATCAGAGCAGTTTTTAATGTTTGTTTGGATCCAAAAATGTTAAACTTAGACTCATCAGAAAAAAAATCACATGGTTCCAAAACTCCTCTTCTTTATTTAAATATTCCATAGCAAACTTGAGTCTTTTTGCTGGTTAGCTTTAGATATGAAGGGTTTTTCCTTGCTGCTCTTCCAAAATACTGACTTTAATGTAGGATGTTTCTTACAGTTTGTGGATTCACTACAGTCCCTGAAACTGTTGCAAGGTGTTTCCCAATGTCAGCAGCACTCATTTTTGGTTCATTCTGAACAATCCTAACTGCCTCTCTTCTCTCGTGTTCAGAAAGTTTATGTGGACGGCCACTCCTTGGTGCATTTTCAGTTGAGCCTGTTTCATTATACTTTTTAATTACACTTTTTACTGTAAATAAACTAATATTTAAGTTTTCTCCTATTTGTCTATAAGTTAATCCTTGTTTTCTCTGCAAAATGATGTTTCTCTCAGCCACTGCCAGTTCACGTGCTTTGCTGGACATTTTGAACATATCTAATCAACTATCAAAATGACACTAACTAAAATGTACACAGTAAAATGTACACAGTTCAGGGTTGCCAATACTTTTTTGACCTGTGATTTTCATTTTTTTTCTTTTATTTTAAAACTCTCTTGATATAAAAGAATGAACTTTTGACCGATGTTGTAATAAGGTATTGCGAACAGACTGTATATTTCACTTTTCTTCTACATTAACTATTTTTCAAGTTTATTACAAAAACACCTCTTGCCAATACTTTTTTGATCCACTGTAGTATTTGACTTTGATCAACAGGGACTATAGAGCAGGTCTCACTCCATCTTCGATATATTAATGAGTTGGGGACTAAGCCAAGCAGCCATAACAGGTCAGACCCTTAGGAGGCTGCTCGTGGGTGAGGAGGAATTGGGTGTAGGGGATAAGGAGGGGGAAGTTTGCAGCATGCAAGGTTCTCTACCAACCACCCATGTTGGTACTAATGTGGCTTTGCATTGCTTAACTTCAGTGATCTCATGAGAACTGGTGTGTCCAACGGAACTTGGCCACACAAGATGGTCCTAGACCAAGGTCTTCAAACTTTGTCAACTCACAAACCCCTAGAACTAAAGGATTTTTATCTCGTCACTACAATCGAATTGGCAGCTCACACATAAAGCCTCTGATGTGCAAATGTACCCCTCTGGCTGGAAGTGTGTCCTTGGCTGAGTATCAGGTGAGAAAGGATCATTCATATAAATTGAGGGAGATAAGGGCACAGACAGACTCATACTGCTGAATTTTTTTGACAAGGACCATTTGGCAATGGAATACCTTTCAAGAGGATAAAGTGGAGGACTTCCTGAAACGAAAGGCCACCATTGCAAGTATTGTAGGGGGACACAACAATTATAGTTTAGGGTGTTAGGAGTTTTATGGAATCATTTGTAGGATTGAGAGTTAGTCTCTCCACTGTGAAATAAGGCTGCTTGTAGTGTAGTGAATTAGAATAGAACTTCTTTATGTTGTGATCTTATTGTTTTTTAACATTGTTGATCTTAATATTTTAGGTAGTGTGGGGGTGGATGGGAACCAAGAACTTGCAGACCCGACCCTGCCACAGGCATGATAAGGGTATGATGATGACGATGATGATATAATGATCTTAATATTTTATCCCAAAATTGAAATTGTAGATATTATAATAGCGGGACATTTACATTTGCGAAAACGTAAATTTTGACAGTATAATTTCCGGAATTGAATATATCGAAGTATTTTTCATGGCCCCTTGAGGTTCGATATAACGAGATTCTACTGTATTTTCCTAATAGTCATAGATTGATTTGAAGACATGACGGTACTTAGGCACACCTACCACAAGAGCAACATCGTGTCGTTAAAGTCATTTGTTTTACACAGCCAGAAAACCTGTTTTTTAGATTGGTAAGTAAAATTCTGAGATCACTTTGTTTTTCTTGTAGCACGTGAGTGCAATCAATTGGAAGAACTTCAAGGTGCTTATAGAATCAATATATCTTAATGGTTTTGGCCATTGTGATTTATTGTAGTGGCCATATTTTTCAAAAATTATCCTATAGGGGTTAGTTGGCATAGGGAGGCAATGTATGCCAACTTACCCTAGCTAGTTGTCGGGGAGCGCGAATTGTGTTAAACACACCAGTTCTCGTCCGATCACTGAAGTTCTATGAAGATCACTGGGAACTGAAGTTAAACAACACAACCCCAGCTAGTACTGATCATGGGTAGCTGTTTGGGAAAACTGGGTACTGCTAATACCCAAAAATTGTCGCATTTGTGCAGTGTCTGTGCAGTCTCTGCATAAGAACTACACTGTGGACGGGGCTCTAATGACCTTGTAGTTGAAGGGCCCTAAAATAGCAACAAACAAACTCCTACCTAGTTGTTTTGTCGTTTTAGTAAGGTAAAGAATTTCTCTTTTAAACACTTTGCTTCATTTTGAGGTGCGGATTCTAATTTCAAATACAACAGTGCATTTTAATGTTCATTTTTTTAGCATCATATTCTCTTGTTCCGCAAACTTGGTATTTTAAAGGTTTTTTGTTGTTTGTAACTCAGTTCACAAAGCAAACTAATATGTTATAATGTCAAGGGGATAAGTGCGAAGTGGATAAGTTGGCATAGTCTCTCTTAGTAAACAAAAACAATTTTAAAAAAGATAATATGATGCTTTAATTCAATCCCAACTGGACGTTCTAGTTAAAATGTGTACCTGTTCCACCCCGTGTTACTTCTCATCTGAAAGAAAGCACACTCGGGGCTTCTCTCAGTGGTGTAACTTGTAGGGGCAATGGGGTGAAATTGCCCCGGGCGCGGAAGAAAACGCCACTCTGGGGGCGCGTTGTTAGACATGCTAAAAGTCACCTGTCGTGACACAATGTCAGTGTGATCAGGGCCGGCCCTATGGGTTCGGCCCCCCGCGTGCAGTTATGTCGAGGCCGCCCCGCCCCTCATAATACTTTCACTTAATTTTCTTAATGTCTACAAGTTAACATTGATTGGCCGCCCGCGTTCTTTGCACACTTTGAACCTATGGACGGACCGGCCCTGAGTGTGATGATTTAACAGCACATAAAAGGTGCCTACATACGTGTACCATGTCTGTTCAGGACAAGCAACATGGGAGGGGGGCGCTTCGAATGCATCTTGCCCCCAGTGCCATAGCTGAAGTTACGCCACTGGCTGCTCTCGCCTGAATGAAGCCAACCCACCTCGGTCAAGTATCGAATCTAGAACTGCCGTAGTTATCGAGCGTGCTACCCACTGCGCCACCGAGGCGGGTCTAATTCACTTAGAAGACTAATGTCAGGGGCGGACCAGAGGGGGTGAGCAATGCAGCAATGGCTCCCTCCTCAGTGTCTCCGTGGGGCAAATATTTCAACTGACAGTTGGCTAAACCACTGAAGATAGGACATTGTCTAAATGACAGCAGAGAATCTAGTGTAATCGCTAGCTTGATTTATACTAAGGGATTCTGAATAGTTAAAAATATTCGGTGTGCACATTTTTTTGAAGTGCTCTCCCCCCTCCCCCGATACGCCTCTGGTTCCGCCCCTGACTAATGTTCACAAATAAAACATGGATCATTTATATAAGGGAACCATTTTCAAAAACATGACCAGTAAACTTTTGAAGAAGTTTGCCAAGAATTGATATTTTTTTTTTGGAGAACGCCCGACTTTTGAATCAAATATTTCATTGTCGTGATTAAAGACGACATTGACATATGTTATATGCAATTAACATGAGCTTGCTATAATATGGCTGAATAAACTCAATTCCCATTCTATCTTGAATTATTTCATTTTTTGTCAGCTTCTATGTTTTATCAAATGGCGTTAGCATTAAAAATGATCAAGTTGACATTTCCTTTAATTCCATATACAGGTTTCTATAACATCCATTTTCTTTCTGATTGGGTTTAAGTACAGCGTAGTGTGTTTTCTGAATTATCTTACAGAATATACTCGTATGACTGAAATGGTTAAGATTTGGGTTGACTTTGATGAAAGGTTTTTCGGATATTTAGTGAAGCAACTAATTTTTATTGATTTTCACGGAATGGAATGTTTTTACGATTAGCAACATTTGTTAAGACAGACACACAGAGAGGGAGAGAGGAACAGGAAACCACGAGTGAATTTCGTTTAGTTTTAGAACTTATCATCAGTCAACGTCTTGATGTCAAAATGGTAAAAATCCATTATCACTCTTGGACTGTATAGGAAGAGATATTTATCCAATGGTTTTGGGGAAAAATAGCAATTTTTCACCTTTGTACTTAATCATAAAGTTACAAATTTTGTATTTTCCAAAAAAAGTTGAGTAAGTTGTTGTTTTTTACATGGTTTTGTGTTTTTGTCAGAAATTCTTTTGACATTTTTTTCCATAATAAAGGAAACATTACTCATAATTCCTATTCATCTTTTTTTCTATTCATAGTCTTTGGAGACTAAGACCACTCTCCTCACTGCGTTCAAAGGAAATGAAACAAATTGTTGTTTCGTTTTGCAGTTTCTATTTAACAACAGGCCATCCGAAACATATCATTTATGGTGGTTTGCTTGACAATTTTCATGTTACTTTAAAGAGATAAAACAACTATTATCGATCATAAATCTAACAGAGATCTATTTTTTATATAATACACCAATCGATTTTTTAGCAGACGTTTTCACATTCTTTGTTAGGTTATATTTTTCTCTATATACTTTTTTTTGACATTTGAAGAAATATAATTATTTTTAACATATCATGAGCTATGCAGTTCATTATTGTAATTGTCTTTTATATGAATCTTGATTGCCATTGTGATTCGACATGGAGACGAGTATCATATAGCAACTCCTAACCCTTTTCCCGCATATGGCAGGGTCGGGTACCCATCTTGTCCCTCTGAATGGACACAACGGCGATATATTGGACAATATTTTACCACAGCCAGTGTGTGGACAATATTTTACCACATGTGCTGCTTGGGTATTAGATGACGGGTTATCATTCTGTGTTCAATTACTACAGGATCTAGATAGGATTTACAATTGGTGTGTAAAATGAGATTTGCCATTAAACCTGAAGAAGTGTAGGATCCTTACAATATCCAGATCTAGAAAGCTACTTGATTTTCATTACCACATAGGTGGAGTTAGGGTTGATAGGGCTGCAACCCATAAACATCTGGGAATTGTCTTAAATAGTCAAGGTAATTGGAAGGATCACGTTGGTAAAGTGATTGGGAAGGCTGGTCAATTCCTCCGTCTGATTAGTAGGGTCCTTCAGGATAGCACAAAGGAGGTAAAGGAAACAGCATATATTTCAATAGTACGCCCAATTTGAGAGTATGGCAGTCCAATTTGGTTCCCCTTTAGGCAGCACTTATCTTGGGAGGTTGAAAGGATCCAAAGGAGGGCAGCAAGAATTGTACTTAATAGATTTTCTCACAGGGAGAGCGTATCTGCCATGATTAGGGAACTAGGGTTGGATACATTAAGCCAGAGGCATATATCTCACAGCATTAGCCTTTTTATAAGACTGCTGCTGCTGGGATGTAATGGACCGTTGGCTGGAAGTGTGTCCCCAGCTGAGTATAAGGGGAGAAAGGATCATCCATATAAATTGAAAGAGGTTAGGGCACAGACAGACTCATACTACTGGTCATTTTTGCCAAGGGTCATTCAACAATGGAATGGCCTTTGTGAGCGTAAGGTGGACGGCTTCATCCAAGGAAATCCAACCATAGCTAGTATTGTGTTAGGGGAGGCATCTGAATTATAGCTTAGGGTTTTAGGTGTATTAGGTTATTATAAGTAGGATTGAGAGTTAGTCTCTCCACTGCCATATTGGCCAAAGAAAAGGCTGCTTGCAGTGTAGTAAATTAGAATTCGAAAAACCACAGCCGTTTGCGGACCAAACCTGCAACCCTTATGCTTGTTTATCGTCGGTCTACTGTCCGTTCGGGAATTCCACCGACCCCAAGGGGCGTCTCCCTTCCTAGACCTGGAAATTTTGCCTCATCTACTGGTTGCATGGTAGAGAGGGTTCTTTGACGTACAAATGCCGTCGTACATCACACAGGACCTCGGTTTTACTTCTCGTCTGAACGAAGGGGCACTCAAAGCCACCTCGGTCCAGTATCGAACCTAGAGCCACTGACGCAGTTACCGAGCGTGTTTTCCACTGCGCCACCGAGGCGGATGCATAGAGACAGTGGCGGATCCACGGGTGGATCAGAGGGAGCACTTCAAAAAAAGTGCGCCCCAATTATTATTAAGTATTCAGAATCCCATATAAATCTCGCTGGCAGTTACAATAGGTCCTCCACTGTCCCGGAGACAATGTCATATCTTCAGCGGTTTAGCCGTGGCGGACACATCAGTTCTCGTCTGATCGCTGAAGTTAAGCTGCGCAACCCCAGCTAGTACTGACATGGGTGGCCGCTTGGGAAACCTGGGTACTGCTAATACCCAAAAATCGTCGCATTAGTGTAGTACCCGTGCAGTCTGTACCCGTGTAGTTGAAGGGCCCTAAAACATCAACAAACAACAAACAAGCGGTTTAGCCAACTACAGATCGGGCTACAACTGTTGGACTGGCAATATAGAAATGTGGATAGCAATACGAAAATTCTTCATCAGTTGCGCTCCATTGAGGAGGATCAGGAGTGGGCAGTGCAGCAATTGCTCCCCCTTTTGGATCCACCCCTACATGGAGACAAGCATGATGTTCAAAATACATGCAGAAAACTAAGGATTACGAATGGGATTGCGTTTTAAACTATTTTCTGAATTGGGATGCATTTAAAAAGTTGATTAATACCTACTTTAACCGGCTTCCATCAAAGACAAATATACTTTCTTTGTTTCATTTTTTCCGAACTCTTTTAGAGTTTGGATAAAAGCTTCATGTCATATCACCAATCTCATTTGTATTAAGGTGAAAAGTCAAATGAAACGCATTTAATTTATTCAAATTAGTTCCGATAGTAAAGTCATCTGCTGCTGACAACAAAGCAAAATCGTGGTTATCTTACTGTCTTTATATGCATTTTGAGGCAGAATAGACACTGATAAACGCTTTAGTAATAGAATCGCAGAAAGCGCTTTGGCGTGCAACTTTCCAAATGATTTGAAATTGAAATTAATAAAGGCATATTATTTGGATTTTACATCTTGTCAGATCAAACAAACTAAAGACCGCTTAAAGTCATGACTTAAAAAGACCGGAAGATGATTGCAACAGCTATGTCAGCCTGGTAGAATTCATTCCCATTCCCCGTACACAGTAAACAATGTTTATTTCTAACAGGAACAAAGATTCACTTTTGCCTCAATTCCAACCATTATTTATATTCAAGGTAACATCTGAACATAAGCCCCATAAAATGGAGCCCATGTGAATTTTATTCTCAGTGCTTAGAGCAGCGATTCTCAACCACTGTGCCGCGATATTCTCCAAATGTGCTGCCACTACGAATACCCATACATAAGAGGCGTCAGACAAGTTATTCTGTCGGTTCTACCTTCCTAGGAAGGGGGAGGGCATGAATATTACAATTCTGACTACTGGCTAACAAAGCTACAGTATGTACTAGTTTAGTCTACTAGTCACCTGCTTGATGTGTGCATAGGGTTAAGTTACAAAGCAACTTCTAGCGGGTATCCATCTTGTCCCGCTGAATGAACACAAGGGTGATATATTGGACAGAGTTTTCCCACAGCCGATTGCCGTCCAACACTGCAACCCCTATGCTTATATATCGTCGGTCTACTGTTCGATGGGACATTGAACCGACGCCAAGGGGGGGGGGGGCATCTGATAGCATTAAGCTGTTTAGCAGACTGTTGAAAATAGGTTTTGAGGGTCCTCTAGATAGCAGGTTATCCGTTGCAGAATATAGGGGGAGAAAGGATTATCTGTTCAAACTGTAAGAGATCAGGGCCCAAACAGACTCATATTACTGGTCCTTTTTTCCAAGGGTCATTTGGCAATGGTATGCTCTTGATGAGGATAATGGGAAGAACTTTCTGGAAGAAGGCGCCATTATAGAGGGCAGGCGATGTATGGCAGAATAGAGGCCATGCTTCAGGTTCCTTGGGGTTTTAAAATGAGTGAATGTTTAGGAATGAGAGATATTCTCTCCACTGCCAATTTGGCCTATCATGGCTGCTTGCAGTGTATTCAACTAGAACTAGAACTAGAAATATTCCTGGCATGGTGAGGCAGACCAGTAGTTAGCGGTGGCTTATTGCACTTATCTATAACACAAAAACAAAATAAACTTTTTAGGCAAACGACGATCAGTGACATTTTCATTAATACGATTTCGAAACTGCAGCCATTTATTTCTACTTCGGATATAACGAACCGTTTATAGGACATTTTCCTGGTTCGTTATAACCAGACTTCACTGCACTTAGAATAATAATTTTACTTATTTTGTACCTTCCTATAACTTGCCATCGTGTAACCATCCTATAGTTGGTTTAGTACAAGCGTTTTAACCATTGATTTATCACATTTAATTAAATTTCTATGTGCCATAAGAAATTTAAAATGTAGAATACTTAACAATAAAAATAATCTTTTAACAGTTTTAGCATTTTAATTTATTATCCTTGAGCCCTTAACTGTTCTTCCAATGGTGTTTTAACAATTCTTTTGTCAGCCATTAAAATACATTAATTTGACTACAGTGACATATAAAACCTACAATATATTCCTTGAAATAATAAAGTTTGGATTTGTAGCGTACATCTCATGAGTGAAAAAAACTCATTAGCACTTGTTTCTTGAAGGCATTTCTTAGAAGAAAGATATTGGTTTGTCGACATTTAAACAATATTGGAGATTAGATAAAATGGATGAAAACTTCAACTTTGAAAGTCAGAAGAGTGATTTTATGTTGGATTTCTTCACATCGATCTCTTTATAAGCACAAAATGAATTTGTGCATTCACTAAGCAGGGATTATAAGCAAAAAAAAAAAAAAAAAACAACAACCAACACCACAAGCACAATGGGAAAAAAAGAATAGCTAACATAGCTAACGTTTGTTTGAAAACAATGAACAAATCTCGAAAATTCGCTTAGAGAAGAATATTGATGGCAATTTTATGGTAGATGCTAAATACAGTTCAAAGTTTCAGCACAAGAAATGAATGCTAGCATCAATCTTACTGCTAGTGATAGGTTCTTCATCCTTCTCTTTGAAGTTTTCCTGTGTTTGAAATCGAAAAGATTTCATGAATAAGCAATTTACTTGTGTATCAAAGAAACTCAGAAATAAGTTTTTTTTGTGCGGTCTGCATGTTTTCTTTAATGTAACCCTCCTTTTTTTCGACATAAATTCTCACTGATTAGCTGATAAATGATTTACTGCAATTGTTAGTGACGAGTGCCTGTTGAATAACTTATTGCTCATTTATAATTATCACCTCTATTTTATTTAAAATGTTAGACCCTACTAAATGATAAAATGTCCTTCAGCATAGAAATTGTATGAAACTGTGTAAGCCGCTATGTAATTAACAACTTAGTTACAAGTAATTAACGACGTGAAAAGATGGAGAGCTATTAGAGAAGTAGAAGAAGAATGTATTTTGCAAAGCTTATAACATTACTAGTGACATACTTAGCTATTGAAGCACTTTAATTTCTGTAGTGATTAGTTAAGATTCATCTGTTTACAAGAATTGAAATAAAAAATGCTTTTCTCCGATCAAAATGGAGTTTTGCTTTGCTCATATGCGAACAAATGTTTTCCTCACTGAACCGATGTTTATACTCAAATTCTGTACTCGGTTATAAATCAGATTACTCCAATTATGCGTAAAACTCATTTAAAAATCTCTAATTAGCACCAAGCTTGAGTGTTCTAACTTTATGTATGCAAGAACGGTGCGATAGACCCTAAGAGATAATTTTTAATATTTTTTTGTGTTTAATTTTAAAGCACGGCGTCAGTCGACGATTTCTTTACGCTACTAATTTTACTGTAATGCAAATAATGTATATCTGCACTTAATAAAAGCGTTTCACTGTTGTTCAGTGATTCTTTTGTCCATATTTGCATTGAACAGAGGAATTCCACTTTGTTGACGTGTATCGGTGTATACTCCGATAATTGCGTAAGGCAGCAGCAAAGAGATGTTTACTGGAATCAAACATCACAGCTAAGCTAGCTGAATTAATTATCCTGAAATCCCGGTATAGTCTAAAATCTAAACTCAACTGAATGCTACAGCCTGTCGCCTTTCTCCTGCCGGTGACAGGTGGTGAACTCCTATATGTAAGAAGGACTCTTCAACAGGGGCGGATCAAGGAGCAGATCAGAATCCCTTAATATAAATCCAGCTATCAATTACCATAGGCCCTCTACTGCCTCTTAGACAATGTCCTAGCTTCAGTGATTCAGCCAACTGAAAATGCCTCATTGGTTGCGCCCCATTGAGGCACTGAAGTGGGAAGTCATTTGTGCATTGCTGTCCCCACTGGATCCACCCATGCTCTTCAACGAGCTTTGGTGTTTTAGGGCCTTTCAACTATAACGTAATTAAAGCCCCGTCCACTGCATAGTTCTAGCGCAGAGGCTGCACAGACACTACTCTAATGCGACGATTATTGCGTATTAGCAGTGCCCAGTTTTCCCAAGCGGCCACCCATGTTAGCACTAGCTGGTGTTGCGTTGCTTAACTTCAGTGATCAGACGAAAATTGGTGTGTCCAACGCGGTAATCCGCTCCCAGTTTGTGTCATGTTACACACCAGACGGTATAAGGGTTTCATTTCTTAAGATACCTCATGTTTCCCCATGTCAAAACGCGTCCGTAATCAACATCCCTTTGCCAACATCCACTGCCTTTTTCTCTCCAACCGCTCTACTCTCTCCTTACCCTTTACACGCCAATGGCAGGGTCGGGTACCCATCTTGTTTCTCTGAATGGACACAAGAGTGATGTCTTGGTCTTGTTACCCAATCACGTCTAACAGAAAAATGGAATGACTGCAGCTTTCAATCTTACGAGGCGTCATTTTCGCCCAGTAGTTCATGAGTATTTTGAGATAGGTGTTTGAAGTGATGTTCATTTTTCCTAACCGTTTTTCAGCCTCTGGCAGCGTCAGCAGCCCACTTGGAACTGGGGACACACAGGCAAACAGTTGTACATTTCACGCAGCCGTCTGTCACTCTAATGCTACAACTTGTTAATTAATATCAGTCTATGTATTTTTGTTACGGCACTTTTCTCTACAACCGCCCGGGAGCCAACTCCTTCCACTTACAGAAACTATACGTGCATTTCACGCGATGTAGAGATGATTCTTTTTCTAACAGCCTCGTCCAAGTCGGCAGCCTTGGTTGAAGACGGATGGAATTTTCCGGCGGTTTCCGTCCAATGGAAAATAAAGCCACTTGCACGTAAAAGGACCCTTACTATAGGGAATAAATTATACAGTACGTGTAACTTTAGTTTGGCCAAACTTCAACGTGTAGGAGTTTGCACCATCGCTTATGTGTCCCAATGGAACCGTTGTTGTTGTTTGTTGGAGTTTAAGGTCCCGTCAACTACGAGGTCATTAGAGACCCGTCCACTGTATAGTTCTAATGCATAGACTGCACAGACACTACACTAATGCGACGATTATTGGGTATTAGCAGTACCCAGCTTTCCTGAGCTACAACCCATGTCAGTACTAACTAGGCTTGCGTTGCTTAACTTCAGTGATCATACGGGAACTGGTGTGTCCAACGCAACTCGCCGCTCCCCCAATGGAACCGAAATTAGCACAGATAGGGCCTACTACCATAAAAATGGAAGGGGTTAGTGATGATGGTCGTTTTCCGTTGTGTGGTGTCATCCTATGCTTCACATGCAGGGGCAGATCAGCGGGGGAGCGCTTAAAAAAAATGCACTCCAAATATTTTTAAATATCCAGAATCATTTAGTTGCTAGCAATTACAACAGGTCCTCTTCTGCCTTGAGGCATTGAGGGGGAGCATTGCTGCATTGCTCCCCTCTCTGCATCTGCCCCTGTTCACATGGGACCATCACAATCGGCAAAGGAGCGGCTTATTGCGTTGGATAAGCCAGTTCTCGTCCGATCACTGAAGTTATGCAACGCAACCCCAGTTAGTACTGACATGGGTGGAAAATGATCCCGATCATTGGGTGAACGACAATTGGGTGAATGACAATTGGGTAAATGACAATTGGGTGAACGACAGTTGGGTGAACGACAATTGGGTGAATGCGACAATTGGGTGAATGCGACAATTGGGTGAATGACAATTGGGTGAACGACAGTTGGGTGAACGACAATTGGGTGAATGCGACAATTGAGTGAAAAACATGTTTTTTAATTTGCTCATCACTCCATTCAACCATTCGCCATTGATCCATTGTCCAATGTCGTCGCCCTTTGCACCATTGCAATCTCCACGCTGCGTTGCTGGTGCTGATGTGAGGCTTGTGGACTGCCGCTCTGCCATAAAAACCCATTGCATGCAGTTCTCTGCGAACAGTCAGGACGCTCACAGTTGTTCCCGTCGACTCTATGAATGATCTTGTCAGTTCATCAAGCGATGTGTGATGTTTTGCAGTGACCATTTTAAGAAGAGCTCTTTGGCTCTAACCAACATGATCTTGGGTCTTCCATTGTTTGTTTGTTTGTTGGTGTTTAATTAGCAGTACCCAGCTTTCCCGAGCGACCACCCATGTCAGTACTAACTGGGCTTGTGTTGCTTAACTTCAGTGATCAGACGAGAACTGGTGTGTCCAACGCAACTTGCCGCTTCCTTGGGTCTTCCAGTCCTAAGTGGAACACTTGTGGTGCCTTTCTCTTTCCAGGCCCGGATGACGTTGTGAACGGTCGATTTTGGGATGTTTAGGAGGTTTGATGTTGTAGTAGGTTTACGTGGGACAAAAAGCAAATTAAAAAAATACATGTTTTTCACTCAATTGTCGTTTACACCCAATTGTCGTTTACACCCAATTGTCGTTTACACCCAATTGTCGTTCACCCAATTGTCATAGACCCGGAAAATTGGGTACTGCTAATATCCAAAAATTGCCGTATTAGTGTAGTGTCTGTGCAGTCTCTGCATTAGAACTACGCTTTTGAAGGGCCCTAAAACACCAACAAACCAACCACAATCGACAAAAGAAGCACTTCAGCCTATCTTTCACTCGAAACGCTCCATTTGCCCCGCCAGGGTAGAAAAAGCGAGGGGAACATTTCTGTAACTTTTCACTAGCGAAAGTAATAAAGTATTTTGGGTGTTTTAAAAAATATAACATTGAATTGTTATGTAGATATTCGATATCCGTTCTAGTTTGTTAACTGGTTGTCGAACAATGGCAAGGAAATAAGGGACGAGTTAAATATTTTAAGTGAAAATGAAGAATTGATAACGTCCTGGCCACGAAGAAGTTGTTTTAAAGAAATGTCAATAATTAAATAATAGTGGATAATACGCAGGAGCCTTAAGTTTCCAATCCCAATAAAATTCTTATGAAGCTTCCCTTTTATAGTAACACTCAGTGATATTTTATTTTGTTTGGCGGTAGCGGGGATTAATTATAGATAGATAACGGGATGCACGAGAAATGCCGTAAACGACAGCATTTTTATCTTTTAAAATTAATGAAGTTGAGGTTTTCCTATGACACTGTGCGGCTGCAGTAGTCCCGAGGTAAAAAAATCGATTTGTGTCTTCGTACATTAGTTGCTTTGTGCAGAGGATCATCATCATCTTCATCTCCTTACCCTTCTCCCGCCTGAAGCAGGTTCGGGTCTGCGGGTTCTAATCATCACTCCCCCTCCACCCCGCCCGCCTCCATGTCCCTTTCCACCACCGGCTCCCACGTTCGTTTTGGTCGTCCTCTACCTCTGGTACTCACAATTACCTGCAGCCCCACAATGGACCTAATAAGCTCCTACTTGCCTCCGGCACCCTACTTGCCTGTCTCCACTTCAGCTATCCTGAATTAATCCTATGGGTTATGTCAGAATCTATTTCCCCATTGCTCTGGACAACTGATCCTAAATAACGAAACTCTGGTACCACTGGAATCCCCTCTCCTCCACAACGAATGTCACCCCCTTGCCCCTGGCCACTAAAATTGAAGCTAGGTACTTCATGTTAACCTTAAGACCCCCTCTTTCCATTGCTGTCTTCATATCGTGAAAGCCCTTTTTTTGTACAGTACAAACTCCTATCCTTTTGCCAGGACCTTGGAAACCATTCGTAACATCCAGGAATTCGTTACATCCGAGATCGTTATAGCGGGGTTTTACTGTATTCTGTTTGGACTCCTCCAGCCTTCCTACATCATCAGCAAATACCAGGCACTGAGGGGCCCATTCCCCTACTCCCGTCAACAGCTCATCCATTACTGGATTGAATAGATATGGGCTAAGTGCTGACCCTTGATCAGGGGCGGATCTAGGTTTCCTGGGGCCTAGGGCTCATTGTCAATCAAGAAGTATTAAAAATGTATGATAATTCCATTTTTGGGGCCCTTCACACTTACGGCTGAAGCCCTGGGCCACCATTAGTCCCGATGTAGATCCGCCCCTGCCCTTGATGCACACCAACCTGACCGTTGAAGCATGCAGTGGTTCCCCATGCTGTCCTCACAGGCTCACCCTAGTGATGGGGCCATCATACACATTCTGCACTATCCTAATATGGCCTTCATCAACCTCTTTCCTCCTTAAAACGCTCCACAGTACCTGTCTAGGGACTATATTTAAGGCCTTCTCCAGGTCGATGACTACTGCATTGAGGTCCTTCTTTGCTGCTCTATCATCTGTCGTAGAATGAATATTGGTTCCATGATGGACCTATCAGACATCAACCCAAATTGGTTTCCCCAGACACTACTGTAGTTTATTCTTTGATGCGACATTCTATGACTCGCGAGAGGAGCATAACAGGTTTTTTATAAGGGAAAACTCTTGTGAGCTTCAAAAAAATCTTGAATAGTAGGCCCTAATAAACAGACCTAAATCATTTTTGTTTCGTTGGTGTTCTAGGGCTCAAACGAAGTTTGAGCACGGTCATTAGAGGCCCATCCACTGCACAGACACTACACTAATGCGACGGTTATTGGGTATTAGCAGTACCAAGGTTTCCGAAGTGGCCACCCATGTTAGTACTTCAGTTCTGGTTAACTTCAGTGAACAGACGAGAATTGTTGTGTCCAACGCAATAAGCTGCTCAGCACCCAAATCTTGAAGTTCTACTCCGCCTTTTCTGTCGCAGAGTGTGCAAGATCCAAGTGAGTCCGGCTTCCAAGCGCCTTCTGTTGAATGGGAAGTAAGCCCGTGGCTCTGTGTGGCGTAATAGAACCCATTCTAAATGTATGGCAAACTTCCCAGGTGTAATAGCTCACTCCCGGGCGTCACATCAGTGGGGAAAAGGTGCTTCAGGGAAGAAATATAGTTCGACTATAAATAAGAAAGAAGTTTGCAGCATTAGGTCGGTAGCCGGTGTCACACATCAAAGTGTCCCGCCGGACACTTTGAGGTAATTAGGCACATACCGGCACCTTAAAGTGTCGGCTTTTACGCCAAAGTGTAAAAGCAACTCCTAACCCTTTTCCCACCTATGGCAGGGTCGGGTATCCATTTGTCCCTCTAAATGGACACAGAGTGATATATTGGTCATAGTTTTTTCTGCAGCCGGTTGCCGGCGAAAGCTGCACCCATATGCTTATTTATCGTCGGTCTAGTGTTCGTTGGGGAATGCTACCGACGCTGCGAGCTCCTACACCTGGAAATTTTGCATCATCTACCCGTTGCGTAGTAGAGAGGGTTCTTTTACGTGCAAGTGCCATCGTACACCCACACGGGACCTCGGTTTTACTTCTCATCCGAAGGAAGGCACACTCGCGGCTTCTCTCTCGCCCGAAAAAAAGCCGACCCACCACGGCCCACTATCGAACATAGAACTACTGGCGTAGTTGCCAAGCGTGCTAACCACTATGCCACCGCGGCGGGTTTTTTTACGTCAAAGTGTCCCTGCCATTTTTCATTTTACCCGGTTAGGTTCTTTTTTGGTTCGTTGGTGTTTTAGGGCAAAATTATTGCCAAAAGTAAGTATTTTTATGAATAAACAATATTGTTGTAATGACAGAATTGCAACTTGAATGTGGTGACGTTGAGGCCAGGCAGAAGGATAGCAGAATTGAGATTTTTCCAATTTCTAGAAAAATGAGATTCGTACAAATGGAATATTCGTGGCTACACGAAAGCTGGGCTGAGCCTGAAAGAAGGGCTGGGGACCGAAAATAGAGATCATTGTAATGATATATACCAAAGGCAATTCATCACCTTCGTCTTTCACCTCAATCGCTAGATAATATTAATAACCAGGTAAAATGGAAAGCGTACACCAAAAATGGAAGAGCATTGTATCATCCACGACAGTGGTTCTCAATGCGTGTTCTGCAAACAAATTAAATGCAGAAATAAAGGCGTTGGAAAAAAATCGGTAGAATTTAAAATAATTTTTGGATGGGATTGTAATCAGCAAACGACATAGTTGTTCGTTTTATTGTTATATGAAGTGGTAGTAAGTACCAAGTGTAGAAAGTGTACAAGCTGACTTAAAGTTTATGTTGAATTGTAAATGTTCCGTGCAAGTAAAATGTCACAGTGTAGCGTTCCCTGGCTTCAAAAGGATTGAGAACCACTGAACTACGAGATGGTAAGTTAACATTTGATATAAATTACGCCTTGATTCAAGTTGTATATCTTCTCTGCAGTGCATATGTGCTGTGCAGAAAAGAGACAATTAGGGCAACAGCATTCGTATCTAAATGGTGGACACTTTGAGGTAGACCCCGGACACTTTGACGTATCTCAAAGTGTCCGCCCGGAAACTTTGACGTACCGGACACTTTGACACGTGACATCGGCTATGTAAAAAACTGTTTACTCGATCGCCGGGGTACACTGATGGGACAGCAATGGACACCCTCTCCTTCCATAGGTGCTCAAATGGATTACTGTGCTTTTCAATTTCAAATTTTATCTTTACCGTCATTCCGACTATTAGATGCTATTCTGAATTATATTCTTGGTTAGGTCTATATGTTATCTGTTAAGTTTTTTTTCCGTCTACCCAACTCCCATACCTGGGAATTCGTACTTTCACGACCTATCATAAACTTAAAGCAGTTTTCATGTAGGTGTTAGGTGCCCCATCTTCTGGCCAAGCAGTGTTCCCTAGTCATTATAACTCTTGTGGAAAGCCATAATTCCATTTTCTTACAACTTTTGCTACCAACCTTTCTCAAAAGTCCTTTTACTTCCGCTGTGTTGCAAGTGATACTAACTTATAGCTTTATTATTGCCTCCAGCTAGCCGTCATTCTACTGCTTTATGACCGTCTGTTGACTGTCATTTTTGAAATGCTCCTCATCCTGGCAGCTACACTAACTTCTTCATTTCAGAATTTACATCAACTTTGCTTATTCCACCACTATGTCACCTTGCGTCGAGTCTTCTGCTCCTACTCGATCTTTTCCGTCACATCCTGTCAGAAGTAATTTGTTATAGTGGATAATGCCATTCATCTCGATGCGTGCTGCCTGCTGTCACTAAGCAGCTTTACAAGTGCCCTTTGACTTTATTTCTATCATAAGTCATCTGCATTTCAGCACTGGCCTCCACCTCATGGACATTGCAGAACGAGACTAACGTGACACTTCCCCCTCTTCTTCTGATAAAAATGTCTTCAGACAAACAAGTTGATTCAATGCCTGGAACTTTTCTCCAAGATTTGCCCCTCCCCCTAGAAAATGACCAGCAAGCTTCCTTTCCTGGAGAATTTCCTGCTGACGCCAATGTCTCGCCCCTACTACCGACCACAACCATCAACATTAGCCTGTTGCTAATTTGATTAACATTTTGTGAACCACGCGATATCTAGTACTACTGGACACCGCTTAACCTTTGTTTGAACTACGCAAGCCCACGTTAGTACCAACATGGGTGGTTGGTAAAGAACGTTGGATGCTGCAAATTTCCCTTCTCCTATGTCCACTACCTACCTCCTCATCTCCCGCGAGCAGCCTCCTAAGGGTTTGTACTGTTATGGCTGCTTGGCTAACACCCCAACCCATTAGATGAATCCAGAAACGAATCCTCAAAAATCACAGAATATTTGGGCAGGATTTAAGTAGGAAACAGCAAGGCAACTCCATCATCTAGGGGTTTATAACATCTTTTGAACGTTGAGGAAATAGTTGGGTCCAGTCTAGATGATCCTTAGTATGTCCTTAGCTCATTTGGAATCTCACCTAGGTTTTAATTTCTTTGGGAGCTAGAGAGGAATTTCAGTTGGATCGACAATTTGGTGATGTAAAGTCTCGACTCTGTATATTAGCCCTCAAATAACACGTCTGTGTCATGTGTGACACCTATGGTCTTGATTTGCACACATGCACTCTGAATCAGCTGGGACACATCTCACACGTCATATACCCTCCTACCTAGATTTCAGCTACATATAGGGGTAGTCGTATGTGTCCCCCACTTTTCACTTCTTCCAGTAAAGTTGGGCAACAGTCAATCGTATAGCATTGCATAGTATAGTTTTGTAAGATAAGGAAGAACCAGATTGTGAACTTGAGGTATTAGCTGATGATGACGACACAAATTGTAATTAAATTTTATTCCATTGAAAAATTGTATTTTCTTTTAATATTTTAATTTGGGATATTTTGCTACAATCTATACTCCTGAAAATACAACTATATTCCTGAAAATGCAATTAATTTTGGGTGAGAATGAAGCCGAAAATAGATAGGTGTCATATACGACACCTACTTGTTTAATTCGTACTAGGACATAGCCTTATTATTCGAAGGTTAAGCAAACAATTAATCAGAAACCAAGCGGTGATGGGTTTCTGTTCGCTATCAACATTTGTGGATTTTCGTGAATATTTGATAGCACGGACAGCAGAGATAGATTCTGTTAGGTATGCATAGTGCGATTTTGGATTTAAAACGGCTCTACTTGCTAAAGTCGCTCTGCCTATGTATTAACTACGAGCGCAGCCTCAACCCTGGTCGACTAGGATGGCTTCTTTTGGACGAGAGAAACTCTAATTGAGCTTTCGGTCAAAATGGAGGTAAAACTGTCGCCCCGTTTGGTGAGTGCAATACCAACACTTGCACGGAAAGTACAATATACGTGTAGATCAGCAAAATCCCCACGTGTAGGGGGTTCGCTCTCTGGAATTAATAAATTATCCTAATCAGTAAGGGACGGCCATCCGGAAGGGGGGTGTAGAGGGTGCATTGAACCTGGGCCCCATGATTGATGGGAGGCCCCATGATTGATGGGAGGCCCCATGTCATTGCTAATATTAAAAGTTTAACACGTCGTTGTAGGAGCAACGTCCCTCATTCGACCCTGCCAATGCGACATAACCTAAACGTAACCTAACAACCCTGCCATTGAACTACACCAGGGTTGTACAACCTTTCTGGTGTTGTGGGTCACTCGGCTGCTCCATGAACTGATTGCCAGCCACAGGCTGCCAAAACCAAAACGGGTGAAGATAACGATAGGTGTTACATAGCAGGTAGGCTATAATGCATAATTAGAAATGATGCACCATGGGCCACATTACAAGACTCAATGGACCACAGGTTCGACAACCCTGAATTAGAGGTTAAGAGTCAATAATTTAATAATGCTATTATTTTGGGGTTGTTAAAACCAAAATGCCTATAATAATCAGAAGTGTAATAAAAAAATATAATGACACAGGTCCAAGTGAAAATGTTCCAAGGTGTGAACGTCCACATAAGCTTTCAGACCACCTCATAAATGCAATGGCGACATATTAGGACACATGGCATCATCCAAAAAAGTAATTCTTTCCAAAATTAGGAAGGATCTCAGAATGGGATAGGAGGGTATCTAAGAGGAGTCCGTTTACTCTGAATCCTTTTATTTTTACTTTTGGAAAAATATTTTGGGGCCCCAAAAGGATGTTTGCACCCGGGCCCCTTTATAGAGAAGGCAGGCCCTGGTGCCAAATCTGGCGGTACTGCGATCCCAGGACAACCAGTGACTGAGCATTAGCAAGCGCATATCTCTATCAAATTCCAAAAATTAAACATAACCAAAAAGTCGCTGCAAAGGCGCAGCACCCATAGAGACTGCGTTAGAACTACGCAGTGGGCTGGGCTCTAACGACCATAGCAGTTTTAGGTTCCCTCTCTCAAAACGTCAGCAAATCAACCATATTGAGGATGATGATA
This sequence comes from Trigoniulus corallinus, assembly GCA_013389805.1. NCBI lineage: Eukaryota > Metazoa > Arthropoda > Diplopoda > Spirobolida > Trigoniulidae > Trigoniulus > Trigoniulus corallinus. Next base: position 22,105,506 of record JAAFCE010009126.1, on the reverse strand, counting down.
AGCAAAGTAAAATATAAGAAAGGCCCTTCGGCCAAAGTTACCATTAGAAATATTGTCTTACATTTATATTATTATACCCAGAAATGGGTAGGCCGCACCTGGTGGTACTGCAATACCAGGACAACCAGTGACAGAGAATGAGCAAGCCCACATATCCATCAATTTCCAAAAATCAACATAATATCGATGCTCTCATGTAGAGAGCGTATCAGATATTAAGCTGATAAGAACAGATACTAACTTTGATCTTAGCCATTAGGCCGAGAAGCGATACCTGACTATAGTGACGTCAGATATTTAGTGCTCGAACGGTGACTTTCACAGCGTTGGAAAGCTGATCGGCCTGATCTTCAGGAAGAAATATGTCTTTGTTGTTGGATAAGAAACATTCACATATCCGAACGGTGAAAAAGTAATGGGATATTGTAATTTTGTTAACAGAATGCAAGAAAAGTATGAACTTTGAATTTTCGCTAAATATTGTCGAAATACACAAAATCGTCCCAAATCATCTACCACAACAGTCAGGTCCACCAACAGTACAAAGCCTAATGCTCCTGGCTTTGATTTTTAATTCTGTAATAGTATGTCAATTGGCTGCGGAAATTCGTTCCTACACCACTCTTACCCCGTCCCCAAATCTCTGTTTATTTGACTTGTTACATCAGTTAAGCCTGGTATAAACGTAACGTTTTGCTGCCAGTCTTGCCCGATCTGCAAAGACTGACACAAATCATGTGGCTACACAGCTCAAACCGCTGAATGGGATAGGAGGGCATCTAAGAGGAGTCCATTTACTCTGAATCCTTTTATTTTTACTTTTGGAAAAATATGTTGGGGACCAAAAAGGATTTTTGCACCCGGGCCGCTTTATAGAGACGGCCGGCCCTGTAATCAGTACACAAACCAACATCAAATGAAAAAGCTGTCATTCGCAGTGGCGTCACTAGGGGGTGCGGAGAGTTCGGGCCGCACCGTGTGACACCACTCGCACCATGAGAAACGGGGTGACACCAAAGCAGAAAAAGCGGCTATTTTTCGGGAAACGGGGTGACACCACTGGTCATTCGACAAGAAATTTGTAAGGTGTAATTGATGCAATGAATGTGGTTCTCAGGGTTCAGTTAATGGACCTATTTTTGGATCTTAATTTTCCCACTAGTCTTCAGTTTCTGTTTCTCACCTTTTCTCACAAGATATCTGGAATGCAATCGCAGGTAGTCATAAAGTACCACTAAGTGGTTAGGTTTGAAATATTAATAACAACTAATGTGTTGAAGTAATAAGGGACTCGATTATTGACCTTGGTCTTTAATATTTTGCTAAGAATGTGAGACATCTTGCACGTGATAACAGGAATTAATAAAAGAACATTATAAAGTACGTCACAGCTTTGATCTTCTGTCATTGTTCTATAGTGAAGAGGGTCGGAATTATTTAATCGTAAGAAGTAGTCCAGTTTTCTTCTATGCGTGCTACATTCAGCCCTATGCAAATAAATTCTGTAAACTAATATTTTATTTCCGATGGATTTTTCTCACACACAATCCTAATGTATCTGCGAGAAACCGACTGGCTAAAAAAAGCATTTTCGACTATTCTCGTCACTGAGTAGATATTTTCGTTTGATAATGTCATCCTGACTGAGAAGTGCCATTTACTAACCGAGTTATCAAATACTTGAAATAAGTTTTATTAATACCCAGACATCCTTTTGATAACGATGATCTCAGTCAGTTTTCCTTCCGCAAGCTGTCAGACAGAATACACACATTTATCCAAAAAAATATTTAGCTCTTTTTTTCGAACCTATGCGCCTTTCAGAGTAAAGAATTTCGGATCCAATTTTTCTTCAGTATACTAAATCGTAAAATTCCCATATCTCGAAATAACAGCTTGAGGATGAAGTTGACTTCTTTTCATCCAAATGATGTAGATGACACTAAATAACATGTCGGGGGTAGTGATGTTGCTGTTACTCGAAACAGCTTATTTAAACAGATATTGTTCATAATTTACCGATTCGACAGGCATGATTTTGGATTTGGTTCCCGATTAGACAACTATAGTACTTTGTGCATAAATTTCATCTTTAATATGTACACAAATCTTCTTAGTCCGTTGTGATTCAAAATTATTTTAATCAAATTTTAATCAGATTCTAACGTAATAATCACATATTAAATTTGCAATTGCATTTAGATTCTAGCGTAGTTACATTAATTTGCATCAATTGTTCTGTTTTGCGACATTTCAACCCTATTTGCACTGAATTACCCTTGATACAGGCAGACGAATCAACCATGCGTGTACTCTTCATGTTGAAGTATTGGAAGTCACATTATAGATTGCCAAAATGCAGTAAAAATCTCTTTCCATGGATTGCTGCTCACAAAAATTTTCATACTGATGCCCTCAGGCGGCTTCAAGAAGGTCTTGACACTATCCCTAACCCTTTCAACCCTTTATTGATCGACATTACTGCAGCAGATGGAATATCACTTGTATTCGTAAAATTGCTGGTATATATTTGTAGGAGTTCGTATAATTCCAATTCATGATTTGATTATACATGATCAATTGTTTTTGACTATTAAATATTAAATTGAATTTATACATGGTTATTAAATGAAGCCATCCATGAGAGCCATCCAGATGAATTTGAGGTGACTGAAAACCTTACCTGCCTTCAGCATCATTTGCAAAATGCTGAAGGCAAACAATGAAAACGATTTTATAAAGGCAATCGACAATGTTTGGTAATACATACCACATCTGCACTTTAGAATTTTACGGTAATCGTTATGAACTTCACGTTAGGTGTCTAAAAGAAGCCAAGAGCTCTGGATTAAGTGTCGTATTTTGCATTATGCAGAACATAAAGCGAGAAAAGATGCATTATTTTGAAGTAAATTGCAGATATGCTCGATTTCTTAATGAAAGAATGGCGAAAGTAAGACAATTGAGGTTAAATGTTGCTAAAGCCATACATAAATGGGTGTAATTGAGCACATTGGGCAGGCCACAAGAGCGCTTCTTGGTTCGTTCGTGTTTTAGGGCCCTTCAACTACAAGGTCATTAGAGCCCCGTCCACTGCGTAGTTCTTATGCAGAGACTGCACAGACACTATACTAATGCGACGATTTTTGGGTATTAGCAGTACCCAGTTTTCCCAAGCGGCCACCCATGTCTATTGCGTTGCTTAACTTCAGTGATAGGACGAGAACTGGTGTGTCCAACGCAATAAGCCGCTCCACACAAAAGCACCAGAGCGGCTATATTGCGTTGGACACATCAATTTTTGCCTGATCGTTAAAGTTAAGTAACGCAACCCCAAATAGTATTAGCATGGGTGACCGCTAGGCAACATTGGGTACTGCTAAAACCGCAATAGTCGTTAAAGCTTATGTCTGTGTAGACTGCAGTGAACGCGTTTCTAATGACCACTGTTGTTGAAGGGCCCTAAGACCAACAAAACAAACACTAGAACGCCAGTCATGAATAAGACAAATTTCTTCTCCCCTGAAAGCCACATAGATGTCTTAACTGCAAGTGATTAGTGTATTTTCATACAAATTTACATTTATCAATCATTTGAACACAGAAGCATCGCTAGGGTTGGCGTCACCCGATGCGGTCACGCCATGGTGTCACCCCCTCTCCCAAAAAAATGCCACTTTGTTCCTTCTTCTGTTTTGGTGTCACCCCATTTGTCATGTTGTGAGCCGCACCCCCTAGTTACGTCTCTGTTTAAACATATACAATAACTTATGAGTAGAAAGAAATTTGCAGATAAAAATTAATTTATGTTACCAGTACTTCTAAATCCCACTTCGGTGGCGTAGTGGGTAGCGTGCTCGGTAATGCATCAGTGCTTCTAGGTTCGATACAGGGCCGAGGTGGGTTGGCTTCTTTCGGATGCGAAGTACAACCGAGGTTCCGTGTGGTGTACAATGGCATTTGCACATAAAAATACCCTCAATACTATGCACCGGGTAGATGAGGCAAAATTTCCAGGTGTAGGAGCTCACTCCCTGGCGTCGCGTCGGTGGAATGTCCCAACGAACAGCAGACCGACGATAAATAAGCATAGAGGGTTGCAGCTTTGGTCGGCAACCGGCTGCGGAATAACGCTGTCCAATATATCACCATCATTATGTCGATTCATACGGAGAAGATGGGTGCTCGACCCTGCCATTGGCGGGAAAAGGGTTAGGAGTTTCTATTCATGCTACTTCTTAGCCTAAGCTTAACCATTTGAACTACTTTTTAACTGTGCATCATCGTTAATGGGACCCATGCAATTGTCACCTGCGTGTAGACTGCACAAAATGACATTGCCCTGTGGAATTGACCCATCCCTTGCCTAAATGAACTTATGAAGATTTCCACTCGAGCTGCTCAGAATATTTTTAACAAATGGATAAAAGTAATGATTTTCCAATAGTGCCCCCCGCCACCCTTTCTTTTATAAAAAGGAGGTTTGGCAGTTCAAGTGAAAGGACACATCTTTTATGTTTTCTGTCAGAAGGCTTGAGAAATCATATTATATCGACTTTAATTCATAGAAATCATATCCAGTATGGCAGGTAAATGCATGGGTAAACAACATGAGGGTATCTACCAACTGGGAGAGGAGGGTAAACAGGATGTCAAAGAAGATAGGCATAACACTGCACCCCAGGGAGAGCAAGGAGGGGGAAATAACGCTGCAAAGACTCGTACAGGACAAAGTGAAGGAATGGGGGTTAGGGCAGTGGCGACAGAGTATGGAGGGAAGGGCTGCAAAGAAAACGCTGAGGGTGTATGGGAACAAACTGAACATAGAGAGGGAGGTAATCTACGATAATACGTGGGAGAGCTCACTTCTGTTTCGGGCAAGAGCTGGGTCACTGGAGACGAAGCAGAGGATGGCAAAGATCACAGGTGGAGAGGAGGGCTGTGGATTGTGCAGGGATCAGGTGGAGGACGTCAGGCATGTGATACTGGTCTGCCCAGCACTGGATCACTGCAGAAGGGGTTGGGGAACCACCACATTGGAAGAGGTTATGGGGGTGGTGGGTTCTGCGGTGGAACGGCTGGAATGGGTGCTAAAGGCAAAGGTGTTGCTGGGGAGCTGGTGGAGGTCTGGGCATATGGGTCTAGCATGAAAAGATCTCACCAGCAAGGTATCCGTCACAAAGGATTACATATTCATATTCTCATAAAACGTGGCTGTCAGTCTGCCCTGGACGTGAGTGAGTTTTGAGAAATTCCTTTGAATTAAAGTGTAACACTTTTGCTTCTGAAGCAAGATAGCCGACTTTAATTCTGGACTTTTCATTAGCATATCGCGAGGGAAGTGCTGCAAGAAAGTCAATCTGAGCAATGTGACACTATAGTGCTTTGAGAATTTTTCAACCATGCAAGTTTCATTATTTTTTTCACAATAAAATGTATGTATCACTAAAATGTTTGTGTTGGAATGTGTACATTTCGTGGTATGAAATACAAATGTAAATATTTTACTTAGGTATGTAAAGATTTACTTATGGCATGTTTGATGAAAATCCAAAAAATATGGACTGTAAAGATATTTATACAATATAATGTTTATATGAATCTTTGTATGTAATGTAATGATTTAATTTCCGGTACAGGAAATGAATGAACATCAAAGAGAATTATATTTAACTTATATAGTTTGGTCCATTAATGTTGTTAAAATAGCAACTGAAATGGAATGTCGTTTATTTTGATAACGGAAGCAGGGCTCCTGCGATACTATTAAAATGTAAACAAATTTCACCTCATAAAAGGTTATTTGAGATGAAATATTGATAAATTTTAATTAAAGGCCTGTTCCAATTGGAGTTGAACTGTTGTACAAAATGATGTTGATTATAAGCAGATTAGGAGAAAATGGTACACAAGAGATTATAAATCTCAGTGAAGATTTTCCTGAATTTAATAAAGATCTAATTCAGCTTTCATTTGACAGTCAATGGGATCCTCTATAGAGTCTATACTATTTTTTTTAACTAATTGTAAATATTACTCACCCTTTTTTAGGCTCGAAATGATTTCCACCAGCTCAAAGAAAACCCTTTTGAAAACATTCGTGAATACTAAAAGTCATTTTCAAAAGCGACTTTTAGTGGAGATATGATGTGGGCACAAAGAAAAAGCGTTTGAGAACCATTGTCTATGTTCCAGTCGTTGCGGAAACGTTTACGAATAGTTTGTGTTTTGGGGTTTGACAGCATGTTGTAAAGACTCCATTTTCTGCACGGACCCTAGCTACTACATTCGTAGATCTCAAGAGCTCCTCTCAAGTCAATAGTAAACATTTGTCAGGTGCAGATTGTGAAGGCGAGTACTGTTTAATTAAAAACGTTCAGAAACGCTTACAACGATTCTGATATTGTTAATTGGTGAATTCCCGGCTTTAATGTTAATGACTACTCGAAAAGTTTCATTGATCAGCGAGATGGTTTAATAAATATATGGTTGATGAAATTTTTCCCATCACAACTAACAAAAAATCGTTTTCATCGTCAGCAAATTTAAAATTGACATCTCTTTGCCAAGGAGAAAGTGAGAGAGGTACTGGGGTATTATGATGACGATGAACCTAAACCTAGCACTTGAAAGTCTGATATTTTCAATTTGAAAATTGAGCTTAAATGTACTTTATGAATCAAGTTTGATGTTACGTTTTTGTTGCCACAATTACACCGTTCAGGGAACCAATTAATTCCTTAATTAAGGGATTGTCAAGCAACATCAAGTGTTTATCTCTCCTACTGATTGTTAGTGACAATAGCACGTAATCACACTGTAATGATGTGATTAAGCTCTTGATATCGTTGGGCGATTAATTGAAAAATGTAGTTAATCGCAAATCTTTCGAACCATGTCATTACCTATTGCATCTACGAGTACGCTATTGTTGTTGATACTTGTGTCACCAAGAAAGATGTAGTATAATAGAGGATCCATTTCTGTATTTGTTTTAATAATACTGTAGGTTTGATGTACATGTTCTAACATGACAAGTCTGAAGGGGAAAGTTCAACTACGTTTTAAAAGTATGACAGCTACCTGTAGGACAAATATGTAGTCTGGCGCATGGTATAAGTATTCATTAATTTTGAAACCTTTTTTGAGAGTTATTGGATTACAGTTTTATACACCTAACTTTACTCATGAATGACATCGTGCTTCAACATTACTGCATTTTAGAAACCAAGTAATTTCTGATGCGCATTATGCGCACCGAAAAAAAATATTGTCAATACTGTGAGCTTCTGATAGTTTCAGAAAGGGAAGGCAAATTTAAATAAGCAGAAACAGAAATTCGGCCATCTCGTCAGGTCCTTTGAAGAGATCCCAGAAGGAGTAGTCAGAAAACATGCAAACATTTACACTTCATTACAGACGGCAATACATTAAAAATAAATAACTAATCTTACATTTGACATAATGCAAACAGCTTGGCAAAAAGATTTAAACAATTCTTGAGTAATATTGCAGCTACTGTAAAACCTGGCTCATAATTTATAGACTTTTCAATGCAGCACCCTGGGATACGAAACATCACTGGGTACTGCTAATACCCAAAAATCGTCGTAACAGTGGTGTCTGTGCAGACTCTGCATTTCAACTATGCAGTGCACGGGGCTCTTTGAATTGACCTAAAACACATAGAAACTGATAATAAATGCTGGAGCAATGCAGAAGCATAAGAGAGTTCATGACGAATGAAAGCCTAACTAGACCTAACAAACACGTACTCTCAAGAACAGAAAAATTAAAGGAGAGAATCGTCTTGAAATTGTTGCATTACTTGCGGACTTCATTGCTAAACAAGGAGTTTATATCCATTGTAGTTACTAAAGTCGACTGTAGTTTCTACACTTTCTGGGGTACCTCAAAAAGTGTAGAAATGGGGGTTAAAGGTTCCAGCTATTAAGGACATGTCAGGAAACCTAGTTAATGATAGCCTTATAGCTGCAAATTTTCTTAATGATTATTTTTCAAAAACATTTGCAAATAGTAGAGAGGATAATTCACCAGTGTCAGGAAATGACTATCAAGGGCAAATGGAGGAGGTTGTTATTACAAGAGAGGGGATTGAGAAACTTTTGAAGAAATTAGTGGTCCATAAGGCTGGGGGCCCTGATAACATTTCTCCATTTATTCTACAAAAACTCTTGGTGGAAATTTTTAAAAACTCATTAGACAGTGCCATTGTTCCATCTAGCTGGAGGCTGGCAAACGTTGTGTCAGTCATCAAATCAGGGGATACTGCAGATCCTAAGTGGTACAGGCCAGTTTCTTTAACGAGTGTGGTATGTGTAAGACTTTTGAGCATATATTATTCTCACATATTATGGGATATTTCGAGGATAATGGCATCCTAAGTGATAATCAGAATAGGTTTAGGAAAGGGAGGTGATGTGACACTCAACTGGCTTGTCTAATTGAATTCATTCAAAATGCTCTAGATAAGGGTATGCAGGTTGACGTTATATTCCTGGATTTTGAACAGGCCTTTGTCATGGTACCCCATGACAAGCTTGTTTCAGAAATGTCCAAGTTAGGGATTCATACTAAGGTTATTCAGTGGGTAAAGGCCTACCTGCATTGCAGTCAGCAGAGAGTACTTTTTGATGGGGTAGCATCAAAATGGACACCTGTGACATCAGGCATACCCAAGGGAAGCATATTAGGACCTTTACTCTATATGTTAATGATATAGGGCTTGATATGAAATCCTTTCTTGAGTTGTTTGCAGATGACACATCCATGGCAAGGATGGTGGAAGGAGGGTTGTCTTCAGCAAGACCTAAACAAGATAGGCCTATATGATTGGAGTATGTGGGAGTTGCCATTGAACCTGCACAAATGTAGCTTTCTTAGAATAAGCAGGTCCAACAAGCAGGTTGATTTTTCTTATGGCATAGGTGGTGTGATGGTTGAAAGGGGTGACACCCACAAGAACCTCAGAGTTGTCTTAAACACTCAGGGCACCTGGAAGGAGCACACTGACAAATTGATTGGGAAGGCTGGGCGTGCACTCCGGTTGATTAGAAGGCTGTTGGGGAACAGCACAAAGGAAGTAAAGGAAATAGCTTACTTTACACTGGTATGGCCAATTGTGGAGCACTGTAGTCCAATTTGGTTTCCCTTTAGGCAAGACCTATCTTGGGAAATTGAAAGGAGGGCAGCAAGAGTTGTGCTAAGTCGGTTATCTTGCAGATTGACTGTGTCAGGCATGATCAGAGAATTAGGGTGGGACTCACTCTGTCAGAGGTGGGCATCTGATAGCATTAAGCTGTTTAGCATACTGTTGAAAATAGGTTATGAGGGTCCTCTGGATCAGTGGTTCTCAATCTTTTTGAAGTCAGAGAACACTAATTGTGACATTTTACTTTCATGGAACACTTGCAATTCAACATAAACTTTAAAGCAAGTTGTACACTTTCTACACTTGGTACTTACTATATCATCATCATACCTGTATCCCGCCTGTGGCAGGGTCAGGTCTGCAGATTCTAGCCCTCCACTCCCGTCTATCTCTCACTAGTTCCCCATCCACCTCACAGTCATATGGACAACCTGTTCCTTTGATCTCTCCCTGCCCCTGGTGCTATTGGCCACTGCTTTAATCAAATTAACCTGATGAGCTCCTCTTCCCTTCTTTGCATGACGTCTCCATACAACCTCAGCCTATTACCCTCATTTTCTCGGCGATGTCCACCACCCCAGGCTACCTCTAATATGCTAATTCCTAATGTTATCAGCTCTGAACGCACCACACATGTACAGCAGCATTCGTATCTCGGCTACTTGCATGCTATTTACGTGGCTCTTCCTCACTGCCCAGCACTCTGATCCATATAGCATAGCTGGTCTACCAACTATCCTGTAGAACTTCCCTTTCAACTAGATTGGGACCCTTCTATCAAACAGGACTCTGCTTGCCTGTCTCCACTTCAGCCACATTGATTCTGCAGGTCACATCAGAGTCAATCTCTCCATTGCGTTGGATCGTTGACCTTAAGTACTTTCCCTCTTGCACCTTTGTCACCAGTTTGTCCCTCAGACGTACGTCACCATTATTTTACTGTCCTTCCCAATTGAAAGCTAAACATTCTGTCTTCTTCATTTCTATCGCTCCTGTAATATCGTTTAGCCCCTTCTCTATCTGTTCTCTGCAGTCACCAAGTTTTCCTATATCGTTGGCAAATGCCAAGTACTAGGGGGCCTATTCTTCTATCTGAATAAACCCTTCTTCCACTCCCTGTTTCGCAATACCTCCCAAACTACCTTGGTATTTACTGCCACTTTATATAACTATAAAACGAACAGCTATGTCATTTACGTCTGCTGATTAAAATCCCACCCAAAAATTATTTCAAATTCTATTAATTTTATTCCAACACCTTTATTTGTACATGACTTTTTTTTGCAGAACACCTGAAGTGGTTTCACAGAACACCAGTGTTCCACGGAACACGCTTTGAGAACCACTGCTCTAGATAGCAGGTTATCAGGAAACTGAAGGAGATCAGGGCCCGAACAGACTCATATTACTGGTCCTTTTTTCCAAGGGTCATTTGGCAATGGAATGCTCTTGATGAGGATAAGGTGAAGAACTTTCTGGAAGAAGGTGCCATTATAGAGGGCAGACGATGCATGGCAGAATAGATGCTATGCTTCAGGTTCCTTGGGGTTTTAGAATGAGTGAATTTTTAGGAACTAGAGATATTCTCTCCACTGCCAATTTGGCCTATCATGGCTGCTTGCAGTGTATTCAACTAGAACTAGAATTAGACTGAGTGACTAAGCAGAAATGCTTGTGAACAGGTGGGCCAATAAGTGAAGACACCAGGTAACTGTGTCTTGGTGCCTCAGTGATTTAACGACAAACCAAACCAAACCATAAAGTCGTTAACTTGTAGTTTTCAGATCTGTTTTTATGCCCTACAAGATAGTGGTGTTATCTACTAACTAGATAATGTATATTTCGAAAACATTACTTGACATTTTATTTGTTGCAACAAATTGTTTGATGTCCTTTGGGAACCCTCTTTACGATATATTCGTGGAATTCAAAATTCGATATGAAATACTTGATAAGATGAAATTTCATTCATGTTTCTACTTCTCCGACTTGTCAGCAGTGGTTTCAGCAAAATTATGCTTAAATTCATGAGACATGTGAGCGTTGTGGTCTCTTTCATTACCAGCTAGTTATAATAGTAAAGCCCTTAATGTTTTTTTGAAAAGTGGCAAAGCCGTTTTGAAAGCTCATTGTTTTTACTAAGGTTATGTGGTGCCCTTAGCACATCCTTTCAACATAATAAGACTTATTTACCGTATATTGAGTGCGATCAGCTAACGCCCTTCGAGACTCCGAGGAGGGAAAGAACAGTAGTGGCAAGGCCAATCATGCAGACATAATAGATCTACTGAGAATTGAACTCAGTCTGTCTGCAGACTAAGTCAACTCCTACAACCCTTAGAGACAATATCTAATGCTTTCAGATCTATGATCTACAATAAATTTCCAGGATAAATGATAAGCCGGGTATCCAGAGGTTCTTAAACATTTCTCAAAACATTTTAAAATATTGTTTCTCATCATCTTCTCCATGTGACAAATGTGCGGGCGTTACTCCGGTTTGTAAACAATCCTTCCCATTCGTATTATTTAAAATATTATAGGTGCCTGTGTAACAACTGTCAAATTTATAAACCCACCAGACCTGCAAAAGGATATCCTACTTCTATAAGTAGATGTGTGGCAGCATTAGGCCCAGGTGTAAGGGTTCTCTCTTGGCTTTGCTGAATGAAATGTGTTGCATCGAAAAACAACACTGATGATAAACAAGCATAAGGGTTGGGTTCCGTGGCAGTTGCAGCATTAGGCAAGGCCCGCTCTAAGGGGGGCAACCCGGGCATTAGTCCGGGCCGCCATTTTGCCTTTGTGAGAACAGAGCGCTGCTTCAAGGGACGGCATAAGTGATAGAGCAGGCGCTGCATTAGGTTGGTAGCGGGCTGCAAAAAAGTAGGCCTACCATGAAATAAATCGCTCCCATCTCCAATAACCGAATAGGACAAAAAATAAGCACCCGACCCTGTTATTGACTGTAAAATATATAATGATGACTAGATTGTTTGGCCAGTGAAGCTCAATACCCTTCCAGTCTATTCTGACATTGAAGGGGAAAATAGGATGGGCCCTCATAGTTTAACAACGTAGAAACTCAGAATTTGCTCTTGTTGTTGACCTACACAGTCCACTGCTAAATGATGATGATAAACTTATATGCTGTTTTGACAAGGCAGCTTCCTGAAATTGTTCCAGTATGATTCCTTTTTCTGTCAGTAATGCATCACTGTACCTTTGATATGTTTTCGCGGAGATAATATACCGGTAATTCATACACTGCAATGAGTTCATATTTCTTAAAATTAAATAGTTCTAGGAACATGATTTCTCTACTGTGTATAAGAATTCTCCTATAACTAAATCAAAGGTAAATGGTCTTACCGAAGATAGATATCTCAAAATACCCGAGGGTCCATATCTCGTCATTCCTGCCCTTACAAATAACGAAGTACGTATCTCATTATTATTTTTTTTTTCAATTTCTCTAATGACAATATAACCAAAGAGAGCCAATCTTGTTTTTCTTTGGCTGGACCTTCAGTTAGCAATGAATGTTTATACAAGCAATAGATATGTTGCGATATGTGAGCCTTTCATGCAGTGCAGATAGAAGATATTATTATCAGAAAGGTCCGTTTGGGACAGGACATTCATGATTTGATCTATGACTAATAATGAAAAATACGGTGTCTGCAGGTTCTAGTTATCCACTCCCGCCTATCTACCACTAACTCGCCATTCGCCCCTTACCCTGCTCCCTTATGTGCAGCCAAGTTACGTTGGACACACCAGCTCCCATGAGATCACTGAAGTTAAGCAGCGCAAGCCCACGTCAATACCAACATGGGTGGTTGGTAAAGAACGTTGGGTGCTGCATATAAACTCTCTCCTTCATCCTTTCACCTACTCCCCATCTCCCGCGGGAAGCCTCCTAAGGGTTCATCCTGTTATGGTTGCCTGGCTTACTCCCCAACCCATTCAACTAACCCAATCCACGTCTGCATTGGTTTTTCCCTTGCCCCAGGTGCCCCAATAACGTGCACTCCCAATAACCTATACCACCTCAATCTATTCTTTCACAAATATCACTCATGTAGCGTAGCATTCACATTTCAGCTACTTCCATCCTGTTTTCATGGCTCTTCCTCAATGTCATACACTCTGATCTATGTTTGCATAGCTGGTCTAACCGCTGCCCGGCAAAACTTCCCTTTTAACTTTCATTTTTTTTATGCTCTTCTCTACTTTCTTTTTGGAGCCACAAAACTTTTCAACATAATCTGTGAATACCATTAACTGGAGTCTCTATGCCCAGAGGCGTAACTAGGGGGGGGGCAAGGGGGGACAGATGTCCCCGGGCGCAGGAGGCAGGGGGCGCAAAAATGTACAGCAAAACTGCGCTTAGCGGGTGCCAGAGGGCGCAGATTTTGGTCTTTGTCCCCGGGCGCAGAATACCCTGGGCCTGCCTCGGTGCGCCACTGTCTATGCCCTACTCCACTCAGCAACTAGTCCATAAACAGAATGAAATGGTATGAACTTATTGCTAACTCTGGATGCAGCCCAACCTTCACGTGGAAGCCCCTAATATTTCCCTAAGTAGTTCTTTCCATGGCAATGGAACCCGTATCCGCATCCATCACTACCCTAATATAGCCTACTTCTACACCCTTTCCTTAATATAGCCCACACTAACTGTCATGGAACACCTATCGTAAGTTTTCTTCAAATTAATTTGGATTGCACGGAGAGCTTTCTTTACTGCCCTACGCTTTTCTATCTTGTGGTCCCTAATGTATGCCACCCCAGAAGTTTTAGAATGGGTGTCAATGTCCTTCTCTCCCACTGCAGCATTCAAGAGGCTGTGGAAACATTCTCCCACCTCTTGTTTTCTTCAGCAGGAAGAAACACAATCCTGCATTTGCCATCCTTGACTGTTATTTCTCAGGTTATAGCCTTTCTTGCCCTATCTTTAGCTTTCGCCAGTTTAAAAACTTGTCTTTCGCCCTTCTTTATCCCTAACTGCGTGTAAAGAGCCTTACACTTCTGATGATTCGCCAAGGCAATGGATCTCCTAGCTGTGGTCGTGCCTTATATAGATCATTTCAGACCATTGTCCCAATCTCAAACCACCTGTGGAATGCAGCCTTCTGTTTCTTAACGGTTGCCTCAACCTCCACATTCCACCACCATATCTGCCTGCCTTGGAAAGTGCCTCCTACTCTAGCCTGGCCTAAAATGTCTTCACACGTTTTCTAATCTTTCAGGCAACCCGGTTCCATGTAGCATCAACAGTCCCTTCGCAATATCATTCTACTTGCCTGTACTCTTCTTGCTTGAACTCCTCTTTTTTTGGTGGAGAATTTCAACCACCTAATAACCCGTTCTCCTTTCCATGAATGTGCCTTTCCTGCTTCTTTCGCTCGGATTTCTAACGTAAGTTACCTACGACTTCGTTCTTTATGGATATTGGAAAATGCATCCATGGCCACTATGCGACAATTTAAAACAGCTCTGTAACATTTGTTCAACGTTTAGTAAACATCAGGCGCGGATCCAGGGGATGAAGCAATGCAGCAATTGCTCCACTCTCAGTGCCTCAAAGGGCGCATTTTTCAACTAATGCATGATTCAACTTTGCAACTAATAAGGCTTTTTTTCTTTGCTATCCTCATTTCTATGTTGTTTGTTGGGATTTTTGGGCCCGTCGACGGCGATGGTCATTAGGGCCCAGAAGACATTAAACATGGTAGGGGGTTGCAGTCCAATCTGCAGCTGACTAAACCACTAACGATGGGTAATTATATAACAGGCAGTAGAGGACCTATTGTAGTTGTTTGCTAGAATTATACTAAGGGATGCTGAATATTTAAAAATATTTGGGGGCCTGGCCTCGGTGGCGTAGTGGGTAGCACGCTCAGCAACTGCGTCAGTAGTGCTAGGTAGGATACTGGACCGAGGCGGATTGGCTACTTTCGGGCGAGAAAGAGGTCCTGAGTGTGTCTTCTTTCGAATGAGAAGTAAAACCGAGGTCCCGTGTGGCATTTATACGAAAAAGAAGCCTTTCTACTATGCAATGGGTAGATAAGGCAAACATTTCTGGTGTAGGAGCTCGCCCCCTTTGCGCCGGTGGAAGGCCCCAACGAACAGGAGACCGACGATAAATCAGCATAGTGGTTGCACTTTTGATCGGCAACCGGCGGCTGTGGCAAAACAAAGTCCAATATATCGCTCTTATGTCCAATCAGAAGGACAAGATGGTTAGCAGTTCCTATTTGGGGCGCATTTTTTTGAAGTGCTGCCCCTTTCGTCCGTTCCTGGATCCGTCCCTGTCCGTTAACTTATTGCGTTTCTCATTTCCCCCTTCCTCTGTCAAGAAACATATTAACGGAAGTTAGTCAAACTCTAAAAGGATGAATGTCGATTGGTGTATACCGTGTGTCACACAATGATATTAGAGAGTTAGTGGTGAACGTCGACGATGACGATACGAACGATACGAGGTCAAATGAGGCAACTGTGCATGCTCACGAAAAGCAGACCAGCAATTGAGCTTGCGCATTTGCCTCATTTGATCTCGTATCGTCATCGTCGACGTTCATGTTATTTGTTTTATGCGCGTCGCATGTTAGGTCGGCGGTAATCTTCCCAGAAATATTCCAACACAAATGTGACAGTTGTATTGTCGCTCCAATGTGACATTTTCACATCATCAAACAATGAATCTTATGAACTCACCTGAAAGTAATGCATCAATATTGATCTAGTGTGGTGTTTGTAGTGTTTAGTAGTTAGTAGTGAGAGATTGTGAGAAGGCGTTAATAGCCATTCTTGACCTGATCACAGGAGGCAAATTGCCACCTGCTGCTTGCCAACTGCGAAACAGGCTTCACTAGAACAACTCTTAACCCGTTTCCCGCCAATTACAGTATCGGGTAGCCATCTCGTCCATCTGAATGGGCACAAGGGCGATATATTGGACAGTGCTTTTACACAGCCGGTTGCTGACCAAAGCTGCAACCCCTACGATTTGTCATCAGTCCACTGTTCGTTGGGGCACTCCACCGACGCCAAGGGGCGAGCTCCTACACCTGGAAATTTTACTTCCTCTACCCTTTACATAGGAGGGTGGGTTCTTTTGCGTGCTAATGCCATTGTACACCACACGGGACCTCGGTTTTACTTCTCATCCGAAAGAAGGTGCACTCGGGGCCTCTTTTTCCCTGAAAGAAGCCAATCCACCTGGGCCCAGTATCGAACCTAAACTACCGACACAGTTACTGAGAGGGCTACTAACTGCGCCACCTAGGCAGGTGGTGCACTTTTAAGCAGCATTAAAGCGCTACATACCCGTCACTAGATTATTATGGATGCATAGTTTTTTATCGAGTTCATAATTTTCATTGCTACTGCAAAATGTTGTATTGGACCAAGGATACAACTGTGAAATTTGTGTCGGAATGTTTATTCAGTAAGTGTTTATGACATTTTAAGTCTGCATTGTATAAAGATAAACAAATCCAGCAACTTATGGTCAATTACAAATGACATTGAGCATGTCAGGTGATAGAAAGTGAAAGTAATATGGTAAGGTAATTTGAGTTATTATAGTTCTTGTACGGTACTTATTGAATTGAGGTATTGTGTGTCCCTCTCCCACAACGTAATCAGCATATCTCTGCTAAGATCCTGAGAATCTTGTGTTGAGTGATTGTTAAAAAATGTTGATAGTGGCTCCAAAGTTAAAGGGCTTGAGTTCAACTTCCAATTACCTTGGTTGACTATTCCCATTTTCTTAGTCCATTATGCATTGGACATCATGCTTTTGATATTTAAACAACTTTTTTGGGACTGAGGGACAGTGGTTTCTCAAATACCTGAGTTCTTGTAGCCATTATGCTGAAAGTTATTACACTTCTTATAAACCTTACACTTCTTTGAAATTCTGACTCAGTGTCTTCAAGCTGAAAATTGAAACAATTTTCACTCATTTGTAAACTTGCAAAATTTTCTTTGGGATCTTCCAGTTCAAGTTCATTGAGAATAACATTGGCAGCTTTCCTTTTCTCTCCTTTCCCCCTTCCCCTTCATAATTTCTTCCTCCACGTCTTTTAAAGTAATCATTATTGCTGAATTTACTACTTTCCCAGTAGTATCTGTTGTGGTGCTGTACAGGATGAGACAAAATTATGGAAACTTTCAAATTATCAATTCTAATGTTTCAGTACAACTGGAATCAATGCCAGATTTACCATTAGGCTAATTAGGGTGAAGCCTAGGACCTCAACATTTAGCAGGCTTCAAAATTAAGAAAAGGGCCTCAAAATTGAAATAGCTGAGGGCCTCTCAATATCTAAATCTGGAACTGACTGGAATTAAAAAGAAATGGTGTGACTAAGAGCAAATTTGGTATATGGCATTTAATCAATAAACATTCAGCAATCAGCAGCAGAAATGTGAGTGAAAAACAAATTATATGAACATAATTGTAAACAAATTAAAACAACTGATGTGAGTCAAAAGTTTGGAAATTTTGAGTTTCTGGTTCAAAAGTTTGGAAGCCCACAGCTTAATATTTTCTCCAACCACCTTTGGCTGCAATTACTGCCTTAATTCTGCATGGCATTGTCTGTACTAAGTTTAGGCAATCAGCTTTAGTGAATCTGCACCAAGCATCATGGATAGCAGCTGCCAAACCAGCAGCATTCATTGATTTTACATCCTTCACAAATTTTCTATTTGGTTGAGGTGTGTGCTATTCCCAGGCCACTGCAGGACACTGATATGTTGTTCTTCAAGCCAAGATTTAGTAGTCTTTGATGTCTAACAAGGAGCACCATCTTGTTGATATATGAAATCATGACCAAAATAAAAGTGTGATGTGAGAATCAGATGATCATTTAAGTTGTCTAAATATTTTGCACTATTTCCCATGCCTTTAATTCCCCACAAACTTCCAGCACCTGCTGATCACATGGGGCCATAAATCATCACACTTGGTGGATGCTTTACAAGTTGTGAGGCACATTTGGCCTGAAACACTTCATGACGTTTACTACAGCTAATTGTTTACTGTTATTAAATAAGGAACACTTTGCCTCATCACAAAAATCACCTTCATCCAATCATTTGTAGTCCATGATCTATGTTGTTTTGCCCATTCATAAATTTTTTGCTTCATTTTTCCTATTAACATTGGCTTTTTGGCTCCTACTTCATCTTTTAATCTTTGAATGGTTGATTTTGGTGATATTTATTTTTCAGTTACTGCTGACCATTCTGCAGCAATCGTTTTTGATGCTTTATGTACATTTTGCCTGATTAAACCTGGTAATACCTTATCTTGAACTGCAGTTGTGATTCATGGCCTGCCTGACCTTTTTCAGTTTTGTTGAACTACAGTAGTTGTTTTGGACGTTTTTATAATTTTAAACACCACTTTTAGTTAATTTCAGTTCATGAGCAATATCAGTTTGCTGTTCTTTCCCTATCCATTTATCTATTATTAAATCTCTAATATTCTGGGCAATATATTTCGTTGGAGACATTATGAAACATTTACTCCATTAGTAACTACATTCATGTCATACAAATTGAAAAGTCCTTGATGGACTTTGATTGATGAAAATGGAATGCATTACTCAAAGTTCAATAATCATAATCATTTAGAGGATAATTTTGGCTATTACACTGTGGGTTTCCAAGCTTTTGATTCACATCAGTTGTTTTTATTTGTGTACAAATGCATTCATATAATTTGTTTTTCACACAATTTTCTGCTGCTGATTGCTGAATGTTTATTGAATAAATGCCATGAACCACATTTGTTCTTAGTCACACTGTATCTTTTTAATTACATTTATACTGCAACATTAGCATTGACAATTTGAAAGTTTCCATAATTTTGTCTCATCCTGTATTGATTATACAGTCAAACCTTGGTTATAACATTTTCAGCTTATAACACACAGAAGGGAAAGTCCCAGCCAGTGCTAATGCATAAGTACAGTAAAACCCTGCTATAACGAATTTGTAGGGGATTGCAATCACATTCGTTATAACCAGGAATTCGTTACAACCAGGAAAGCTGTTTTTACCCTCAGATAGCTAACCAGTAGTCTGTGATACTACCCCAAATATCAAGAAATTGTGGTTTTGGTAGTTCTGCAAAACATTTGGTTTCTAATCTTTGTCTACCTTCGTATTTACCCCAATGAAACATTTCTGCATGTTTTTAATGCCCATTTATTTAGTTTTCTTACAGTTGGTATTCTCCCAGACTACTGGTTAGGTGTTATGACTACCCTTAAGTATTGAAGGGCAGTCAATTCTTGAGGAGTGCAGGTTATGAGGTGTTGGTAACAGGAATTCATGTAGGAAGTTGATAGGCAAATAGACTGGGATTTGGAAGAGACAGCTGATGCAGTGTGGGTCAGGTTCGCCAGAAAAATTAGAAAATTTGGGGAAGCCATTTTAGGTGAGGCTAGAGTAGAAGGTACACTACATGGCAGGCAGACATAGTGGTGGAATAATGCCATAGAGGCAGCCACCAAAAAATAAAAGGCTGCATTCTATAGGTGGATGGAGATAGGAGACTATGATTCTAAAATATGCTACAGACAGACCAAGGCTACAGCTAGGATGATCATTTTTTTGGTCATACACCAGTAGTATGAGGTCCTCTATGATAGAGACAAAAGGGGAATGAAGGAAGAATGTAGCCTGGCCAATACCAGGGATAGGGCGATTAAAGATTTACCCTGAGACATAACAGTGAAGGATAGAAAAGGTAGAGTCTTGTTTCATACTTCTGAGGTAAAGGAGTGGGGAGAGTATTTCTCCAGTCTATCTAATTCCTGCAAAGGGTAATTCCTGCATATGGTAATGGTGGGGTGAATGGGGGATCCTGGGGGAGATAGGCAGGTGTGTAGGGCTAGAACCTGCATACCCGACCCTGCCACAGGGGGGATAAGAGTATGGTGGCGATGATGATGATGGGAAAATGAACGTTTCTAATATCATCAGCCATTTGTGCATTCTGCCCTAGTAACATAAAAAGTATGACAAGGCATTCCTGTAAGTGGTGTTCAGTTCATTATTTCAGTTCAATTCATTAGTTCAATTATCCATAAATAAAAATTATTTATAAGGTCCTTCATTCGTTATATACAACCAAATTATCCAAACTTTTATAACTTTTCACCGTTATTACCAGGAAATTCGTTATATCCAATTCATTATATCTGATATTTTTAAATCCTTTTGCCGGGACCTTGGAAACCATTCGTAACATCCGGGAATTCGTTACATCCGAGATCGTTATAGCGGGGTTTTACTGTATATAGAAATTGATTGGCTATAACACACTCGGATATTACATATAACACACAACTGGTTTGGTCCCTATGGCATTTTCAACGTTTAAGAGACCTCTGATATAACAAACAGCTATAAAATGAAACTATATGGTATACCCCACAGCTTAATTAAGGCTATATGGTGCAGGAGTTTTGCTATCTAGGATCAGTTTTCCAGAGCAATGGGGAAATCGATTCTGACGTGCCCCATAGGATTAATGCAGGATGGCTGAAGTGGAGACAGGCAAGTGGGTCCTGTGTGACCACTGGGTCCCAATAAAGTTGAAGGGCAAAGTTTACAGAACTATGCTGTATGGTTCAGAGTGTTGGGCTGTTAGGAAGACCCATGAAAGGCAAATGCAAGCAGCTGAGATGCGAATGTTATGCTACATGTGTGGGGTATCACGATCTGACAGAATTAGAAACGACTTTCCCTTGGGGTGGCAGATATTTCAGAAAAGATGAGAAGCGTTTGAGGTGGTGTGGACATGTGATGAGGAGGGGAGAGGAGGAGTTTATTAGGTCCATTGTTGGACTTCAGGTAGTTTGGGGCACCAGAGGTAGAGGAAGACCAAACCGGGCGTGAGTGCAGGTGGTGCAAAGAGACATGGTGGCATGTGGGGTGGAAGGGGACTAGGTGGGGGATAGGCGGTAGTGGAGGATTAGAACCCGCAGACACGACCCTGCCTCAGGCGGGAGAAGGGTGAGATGATGATGATGATAAAAAGATAAAATTCTCAGCAGTGTGGAATCTGGCAAAATTGCAGCTGACTGCAAGTATGTGCATCTTGAAGTATACAAGTCTAGGTCGAGTTTTTGAATACATCTTAAAATTAACATATTTTTGTTCAGTTAACATAGCTTTGGCATCATTTAGCATTGTTTCTATTATAACACACACTCGGTTATAACACACAGACGCAAGCAGTCCCGAAGGTGTGTGTTATATCCGAGTTTGACTGTATATAATTAATGGAAAATGAATAAAATAATTATTGAGATCCATATATTTATAATTAATTGCTTGATAATAATAGGCCTACTACATATTAAATAGAAGTGCTCTTTTAAACCTATTTTTCTCAAATATTTGACATAGTTTCCCTCCAGGAAACCTAAATTTTTGCAACTTTTAAGTACGAGCATGCATATAGGTAGGAAACCTTAAACAGTCTTTGCAGGTCATGAATATAAACGTTGGGGGCCGCGAAGTTGACACCCCTGCTATAGTTTATCCCAATAATATCCATGTCATGATATTGTGGCATATGACATCATTCTCAGATGACTCCGTTTCATGTTGTTGTAGACAAGATATGTTTTCCAAGCATAATGTCGTCGGGGGAAGGGGGGAGAGAGGCCCTACTTTTTCAATATGAATAGCAATTCAAATATACTGTATATAAGAAAACAAAGGTCAACATTTCATCCAGATGGCAATTCCGTCTAGGGTTCTACGTTCTCTCATTGTTTAGATTCAAGCAATGTAATTTTGTTTATAGGACAGCTAGGAATTCACTGTTATTATTTATTTCTGTTCATACACATCTGACATATTAAATCGACAAACCGTAGTACCATATGTAAATTCGGTAACGAATCTAGAATACCTTAGGCATGTTTTTATAAATTTATTTCTCTTACTGCACATGTTAAAAATTTATAGTCTGTCATGTTTTAAATTAATATGTATCGTCTATAGTATTCATGCACATTTTTACTCCTGCATCATGGTTGTAATATGCAAAATTCAAGTTGGTAGTCATATTTCTATACGCTCCTGCTTACTAATTAATAATTTTGATAAAAAAAGACTTGAAGAACTTGATACATGCTACTTTTATGAATTTTTTAAGCTGGCATTCTTTTATTCATATACATTCCTGTTACAATTGTTAGGAATATGATATTTCTTGAAATCATGAAGAAGTAAAATTGACAATGGCAGAAAACTTCTTTTAAATGGGTAATTCCGATTTTCCATCAGCTGATGACGTTATCAAAGAACAAATTTGATAACTTTAATTTAATTGCAAAACAAATTCAACAAAGGAAAGTGAAATACCGCGGTATTTTTTTTTGGTTTTTGGGGACCGGAAAGGACAAACAAAGGATGAATGCAAAATTATTTCTATAGCAAAAGTAATTCCTAACCCTTCTCGCCGGCGGTAGGATCGGCTACCCATTTTGTCCTTCTGAATATGGTATTTGAAAAAGGCGGTCCAGTGAAGGGTTGAAGTCCAAATTAAAGTTTCCCACTAAAACGGTCATATCTGTAATGGGACACCTCTGACGTCAGTCCTCAGTAGTCGGCGGTCTTTGCAAGAAACTTAGTTGTTTTTGTCAGTTTCTAACCATATGATTACTACGTTACAAAAAATATTTAATATAATAAATTCAAAAAATTATAAGTGGTGTGTAGTGCCTCAGTGTACAAACACATCATCAAAAACGCCTGAAATGTTATTTATTTATGTGCCCAATAAAAACGATCGGTATAAATGGCTTCAACTTGTAAATCGAATTCAAGTAGCCGAGATGCGAATGCTGCAGTCAGTGGCGTAGCCACAGAGGGAGGGGTTTGGGGGTTAATCCCCCTTGGGCCTCAAATATAATGAAGTGGTATACACCCTACTGAGTCATATCCCCCCTCAGAAAATCCTGGTTCACCCTATCGACAGTCATATCCCCCCTTCAGAAAATCCTGGGGAGTGGTGAGTTGCATTGGACACACAAGTTCTCGTCTGATCACTGAAGTTAAGCAATGCAAGCCCAGTTAGTACTGACATGGGTGGTCACTCAGGAAAGCTGGGTACTGCTAATACCACACTGGTGTATTGTCTGTGCAGTCTATGCATTGGAACTATGCAGTGGATGGGTCTCTACTGACCTTGTAGTTGACAGGACCTTAAACAGCAACAAACAACAACAATAACAGAAAATCCTGGCTATGCCACTGGCTGTGGTACATGTGCGGTATGTCAAGGGCAGATAATTAGGAATGAGTATATTATAGGTAGCTTGGGGGTGGTGGACATCGCTGAAAAGATGAGGGGGAATAGGCTCGGGTGGTATGGACACGTTATGAGAAGAGGGGAAGAAGAGCTTTGTAGGTGCATTCCAGGAATGCAAGTGGTCGGCAGCATCCGGGGTAGGGGAGACCAAACCTGACATAGGAACGAGTTGTCCAGGGGGACATGGCGGTGTGTGGGGTGGACAGGGACTTTGTGGGAGACAGATGGGAGTGGAGGGCTAGAACCCACAGACCAGACCCCACCGCTCGTGGGATAATGGTATGATGATGATGAATGGCTACAACTTGCTAGAAGAGACCCACATTTATCCACCATGTCTTCAATATATTTTTGTGAGGATCATTTTGATGTGAGATGGCAAGGCAATGTTTGCCATGTTGAAAACCTGAGGCTAGCCTCACACTGGAGCCGACTATGTGCGACTCTGACTATGCACGACTTAGTTGGATGACTTGAGTGCTCACATTACGCACGACGTCGGCAAAACCCCACTCATGCCCCACAGCTTTGACAAGAAGCGCAAAAGAAACATAAAACAAAAGAGACTTTGTGCAAGTCGCACAAAGTCGGACGAAAATTCCCAACCAGTTGGGATCTAGTCGCAAGTCGGAAGTGTATGCACATAGTCGGACGACTGAGTCGCAGCCAAAGTGAGAGGATGCATAGGGAAACAAGGAATGGGATCGTTTGTGCACATTTGTACGACTACAAATGACTAAAAGTCGCTTGTAGTTGGCTCCAGTGTTAGGCTGCCCTTATGCTTGTCTTTTGAAAATACTGAGGTGTGACGTCATTCACCCTGATTGGCGTTTGCAATCATGCGATCACGACGTCATGACTGTGTGGTTCGTGGGAACTAGCGTATTGAAACAAGGGTGATATAGGCCTACTGCATGTTGCTTTTCTGCAACCGGAAGCTGTCCAAAGTGTGTTTTAGGTGTTTTAGTGTGTTTCAGTGTGTTTTAGGGCTCATTAACTAATACTGCAATGGGTTTAGGTCACTTACAAACACCGAATGGTTTGATTTGGATTTCCTTTCCATATTTGAAGCAGATGGAGGGCATTTTTTGTCACAAAATGCACTGCTATCTGCTTATCATTGTCAATATACTCAGTGGCGTCACTAGGGGGGTGCAGGGAGTGTGGGCCGCACCGGGGGACACCACTCACACCATGAGAAAAGGGGATGACACCAAAGGAGAAGAAGCCGCTTTTCTTCGAAAGAGGGGGGAGTGACACCATGGTGTCACTGCACTGGGTGAAGCCAACCCTAGCGACGCCACTGAATATACTATGTTTTTACAACGAAGTACAGTGGTACAGTTAAGTAACTTCCATAAATATACAGTATATCTGGATTTCCTTTTTCGTTTCGCAGGTGTTTTAGGGCCCTTCAACACAAAGGTCATTATAGCCCCGTCCACTGCTTAGTTATAATGCACACTGCATAGAAACAGTACTAATACTGTGCAACGATTTTTGAGTATTAGTAGTAGTACCTTAAGCTAATACCCACCACTAGCTGGGGTTGGGTAGCTTAACTTCAGTGATCAGAGAACTACCATATCCTTAAGCGGCCCACAGACTTTCAACTTGGTTGTCAAACTTGTCGTCAACTTGCATTGTTGAAGACAATGTTGATCGTCTGTGGGTAGGTTGAAGGTTTAAATTTCAAGTTGAGGCAGTGGTTTAACTAAAATCAAAAACTTTAGATTTTTCTTGGGAGGAGCCTATGGTTGTCAACCATGCTGCTTCGTCTATGGAAGCGTTTCAAAAATGGATGCGTTTCAAAAATGGATGCATTTCAAAAATGTATTGACTGAAGTTGATGTGGAATGCTCTACTATATCTATATACAGTATCCAAAAATTCAGTACAAAATTATAAAAGAGGCATAATTCGTGCACAGTATGAGAAGCTAGGGTCCTACCATGGTCACTCGATAACTCCATCAGTGGTCCTAGGTTACACACTGGACTGAGGTGGGTGGGCTTCTTTCAGGCGATAGAGATGCCCCAAGTGCACCTTCCTTTGGAAAAGAAGTAAATCCGAGGTCCCGTGTGGTGTATGATGGCATTTGCACATAAAAGAATCCTCTATGCAATGGGTAGATGAGGCAAAATTCCCAGATGTAGGAGCTTCCCCTGAGGTCGGTGGAATTCTCCAATGAACAGTAGACCGACAATAAATAAGAATCGGGGTTGCAACATTGGTCGGCAACCGGCTACAGAAAAGCACCGTCCAATATATCATCCTTGTGTCAATTCAGAGGGACAAGGTGGGTACCGAATCCTGCCATAGGGTTTGTTTGTTTGTTAGGAGTTGATTTGTATCGGATAAATAAGAATTAAAACATTTAGTTAAATATTTGAGGTAAAAAGGTGTACCACCGAAACTAATGTAATGTACTGTACTATTAATGGTACATGTACCGTGCATGTTTGTATGTTATACTATTGGGTTGGGGAGTTAGCCCCTACCAACCACCCATGTTGGTACTAACGGGTTTGCGTTGCTGGACTTCAGCGATCTGACAACTAGTGTGTCCAACACAACTCGACTTCACCAATGCAAGTCGGCCACACCAACGCAACTCTGCTGCACCATAGTTTAAAAAAGCTTTGCTACATCTTTTCACTGTAAATATTTTGAAAAAGTGATGTTGATGAAAAGGTTGTTAACTTGGTTGTTCAGTGTGTGGCAAACAAGTTGACAACATAGTTGACAACCTAGTAAAACGTCTGTGGACCACTCTACGGACATCCTGCTCCTAAGTCTGTTTTGGTCTTCCCCTGCTCCGGGTGCTTCCAACCACCTGCATACCTGAAATGGATCTAACGAGCTCCTCCTCCCCTCTTCTCACTATGTGTCCATACCACATCAACTATTCTCCCCCATTTTTTCGACAATGTCCACTACTCCAGGCTACCTCTAATATACTCATTCCGAATTCTATCCCCTCTCGACACATCACTCATGTACATACTGCAGAATTCTCATCTCAGCTACTTGCATTCTAATATTATTGCTTCGCTCTGAACTGACTATATGAATGAAGGGTTTAAAGGGCATGATTAGTAATTGACAGAATGACAGAATTGACCTACTCTTACTTTCGTCAGCCCCAAAAATTATAGAGATGATCGCAAGTGCAAATTTGAAATTTTTAGCACTATGTTCCAGATTTATTTGCTCTTCTTGTACATTTGTAGGGGGAAAATAGCCTTGGCGGTTTCAGATTCCATCCTGGATGGGTCGTAGTTTGTTTCGAGAGAAGGAGAGGGCTCTCAGTGAACTTGCCATCAGATGATCATCTGTAAGTTAACTCTTAATTACAGGTGTAGAAGCATCCCCCTGACGTCGACGGTGGCAGTGTCCCAAATAAGAAAATAAGCCGACGATAATTAAACGAGTTGTGACATTAGATAGAGAGGTGCCTGTGTGTGTTTTGTTGATGTTTTATGGCCCTTCAGCTACAACGGTCATTAGAGCCCCGTCCATAACAGCACAGTTCTAATGCAGAGTCTACACAGACACTATGCTGTTATGGTTATTTGGGTATTAACACAAGCAGTTCCCACAAGCGGTTCCCAAGCAGTCACAAACGTTAGCACTATTTAGGGTTGCTTTGCTTACCTTCAGTGATCAGACGAGACTGAGACGAGAGCCACGCTGGTGCCAATGTAAAATTACTTTCCAGTAATTCGTCCTGTGTTCCCACTTCCAGTAAAGCAAATAGGTAATTCGGTTTACGGAAGTTTCGCCCCCGATCTTTTGCCCCTGAGTACTTCTCACCCCTCGGATGTTTTGCCTCTGGGAGGGTAGATGGCTGTGTTTTTTGTTATTCTGTTTTTATTTAGAAAAACAGCATTGTTCATTCGGACCTTTTTCTGAGTTGTCGTCATAATCATTATCATCACACTCTTATCCCGCCTGTGGCAGGATGGAGTCTGCGGGTTCTAGCCCTCCTCTCTCATATTGGCCAAAGAAAAGGCTGCTTGCAGTATAGTAATTTAGAATTATCTCCAACCAGGTCCCTGTCCGCCCTACACACTGCCATGTCCTTACAGACAACATGTTCCCACGTCTGCTTCGGTCTCCCCCCTGCCCCAGGTGCAACCGACCACCTGCATTCCTGGAATGGACCTAACGAAGGAATTCTCCCTCAATTTTGGCGATGTCCACCACCACCAGACATTTATATCTTTCTTTCTCTGTTTAATATAATAATAATTTTAAAAAATAAAGAAAGACACAAACATAAACTAAAATTCAAAATTGTTTCCTATGCCTTTCAGAAAGTCCATTAAAGTTCTGTTGTTGATGTCCTCTACAATATGTAGAATTCTTGCCGAAATTGCCGCATATTTCTTATATGCAAAAATAAACTAAAATTGCCAAAACAAATTGCAAAAACAAAACAAAATAAGTTTACTCCATCATTTGGTAGAGTTCAGTTTTATCGCTAATATCTTTCTTGAAACATCATTGCTGAAATTTCATGGAACATTAAAATTGAGTTATCCTAATTTTTCAGGTAAGTGACGCATAATAAATATCATAATCATACCTGTATCCCGCCTGTAGCAGGGTAGGGTCTGCAGGTTCTAACCCCACACATTACCATATAGTTATGAGCAAGTGTTTCCAACCACCCGCATTCCTGTAATGGACCTAACGAGCTCCTCCTCCCCGCTTCTCATTACATGTCCATACCACCTCAATCTACTCTCCTTCATTTTTTCCGCATTGTCCCCCACCCCTAAGTTACTCCTAATATACTCGTTCCTAATTTTATCAGCTCTTGACATCCCACTCATGGACCACAGCGTTTGCATCTCAGCTACTTGCATTCTATTTACATGGCTCTTCCCCCACTGCCCAACACTGCTCTATATAGCATAGCAGGCCTAACTACTGTCTTATAAAAAATGCTTTTCAACTTTATTATAATTTCATTTTGAGACATTTAATCCTTTTTTATTTTTCAAAATAGATAATTTGAAAAACAATTTTAATCATTTTATTATTATATAACTTATCGTACTCATTTTAATTATCCTGGAATAGGCTTTTACGTTGTTCCCTCACAATTCAAACTATTCGAAAATATATTCGGATATTCGAATAGTATGAAATTTATTATTCGATATTCGGATTGTTGATGAAGCCGAATATTTTGAAACTCTATTAACCACCCATCTGTGACTTATCAAAAAGTTCAACTTATCATGTGAAAATACTGTGAATCACATTGCACCACCGTTACCCATAGATAACAGAGGGAAGGAAGAAGGAGCTTGGGCACACCAGTACCCTTGTGTAGCATTAAAGGGTTAATAGTATATAAAGGTGATAATTTAATGGCAGCTATAATAGGGGAGTCGGCCAAGCAGTCATAAAGAGCCTGACCCTGTGGAGACTGCTTGCGGGTGAGAGGGAGGTATGAGTGGGAAAATTAGCAGTAGCCAGTGCTCCCAACCACTAATGTCGGTACTAATTTGGGTTGCGTTGGTGAATCTTCAGTGAACTGACGAGAACTGGTGCGTCCAACGCAATTCAGCCATTGATCTGAGTTATCGATACCTCAATTCCAAAGGGAAATGTCTAGAAAAAGTACTGTAATTTAAAGCTTGACCTTTGCTAAAGAGCCGATTGCTGTTTTCATGTGAGATTTTTCTGAAAATCGGTCACAAATGTATTAAGATAGAATTTAATACTGGAATCAAAATAACTACTTTAATAAAACATCCACCGATGAAACTATTGATCTGGCAGTTAATTGAAATATCTATTAAAAGTTATGTCCTTTGTTTCATATTGAAAATCCAAATTTATTGCTTGAAGAGTCTCTTTCGGGAATTAGTTGCCCATTCAATTGATGGAGCCAGTTAAATTTTTGAAAGCTGGCCAATAACAACAAATGAAAAATAAAATTTTTATTGCAGATATTTATGTTCTGGACTTATTTGCCTAAACCCTATCGAGCCTATGGTACAGTCAGAGTATCTACAACTCTTCCATACGGAATATGGGAAGAACAAACAGATAGTGACAGGGAAAAAGTGTAGAAAAACATTCAAAAGACAGAGTAATTTGAAAGAACGGAAAAGACTTTAGAACGAAAGTGAGTAGAGAAGCATTAAGGTTAAATTCCAATATTTTGAACGTTCTTGTAGTAGTAGTACAATAGATGAAGCCAAGCAGTTTTGAATGAAGCACCGTTGTTAAGGTTCCAAACTGATCTGAAAGCACATACCCTAAAGGCTTGGCCACACAACGCAATCTGTCGCAGTGGGCTGCAATCTCTGACCACCATGAGAGAGCGATTTAAATGGGCCCCACAAAATTGCATTATGACCATCCCACAGAAGGCGATCTGTCACAGTGAACTATTCTTGGTCAAGGCCCCTCACACCAATGTGAATAAATCACAGCCGCCACAGATTTTTCGCTACATGAACATGCCACTTAACCTGCAATGCAGTGCATTCGCCTTGATATGCACACTAATGCATCAGTTTAGTTGTTTTTTTGACTAGCTTGTTCTCATTAGTTCTATTATTTTTTGGTGAATGCCATCTTGTTCTTGTTCTGGTGAATGCCAGTTTGAACAACAATGACAAAAAATGATTGACGGAAACTGGAATGTGTACTTCTACATTGCGGACCAATGTGAAGATCGCGCGATTGCTGCCTGCTGCAACAGATCCCATTCTGTGTGGCTGGGGATCCGGAACGTTCGCCCCCGAGTACTTTTCGCCCCCGCAGCTTTCGCCCCCGCACATTTCGCCCCTTGGACGTTTCGCCCCAGAACATTTCGCCCCTCAGATGTTTCGCCCCTGGCAGGGCAAATGGCCGTTTTTTTTTGTTAATTTTTATTATTCTGTTTTAGGTAAGGTAAAATACCAGCGTAAATATCGTAAATATCGCAAATAGTGTAAATTAGCGTAAATATCGTCAATGCCAGCCCTTGATTTTTACCATATTTTGGCCGGTTTTTTTGGTTATTCTGTTTTTACCAGGAAAACAGCATTGTTAGTTTGGACCTTTTTCTGAGTGTTTCAAGGAATAGGTAAGGTAAAAATTCAGCAATTTCGGCAAGAATTCTACGCATTGTGGATGACATCAACGATAGAAATTTAATAGACTTTCTGAATGCATAGCCTACAATTTCGAATTTTAGTTTACGTTTGCATTTTTTTTACGTGACGTTGTTGTTGTTGTTTGTGTTTTAGAGCCCATCGACTACAAAGATCATTAGGGCCCATTTTTTACGTGACGGTGTTGCTTAATGTTTGTGTTATTTTTTATTTTATTAAAATTATTATTACAGTAAAATGAGCAACAAAAAAAAACCGGCCATTTACCCTCCCAGGGGCGAAACATCCGAGGGGCGAAATGTGTGGGGGCGAAAAGTACTCAGGGGCGAAATGTCGGGGGCGAAACTTACGTAAACCATGAGAAGAATGGAGGTGGGGCTCAGTAGGTCCATTACAGGGATGCAGATTATTTGAAGCAACTGGGGCGGTAGAAGACGAAAGCAGGTTTTATGTAAGGACGTGGTAGTGTGTGATGAATGGGGGGACCTGGTGTGAAATAGGCGGCAGTTAATGATTAGATTCCACAGGTTCCACCCGGCAATACGTGGGATAAGGATAAGGGGGTAATGATGATATAGTTATATCGGTTCCCGTTATATCAATACATTTGGGCACAGCTACGAAAGACGCGTCATGCTAAGCCAGAAGGAATAGGGCGATTATTTTAAAAAGACTTAAAATATATGCACATAGTTATTGTGATTACATTTGTATAAAAACTTTTCTGCGATTTAATTTCAATACTTTCAACGTCATTCCAATAACTCGAATTTCTTGGTAATCCGAGGGGGGCTGGTCCTATCCAACTTGGATTATCGAGCTCTACTGTAATGCTTTATCGTCCAGAATTGAGTTTAGCACACTACTGTATTATAAAGTAATTCTTCAAACCGATATTTCAACCTTCAAACCGCATTCCCATTCCCATTTTTTTTTTCAATTTTTAATACTTAAAATGCAGGATACATAAAAGGTGTTTTCAGAATAAATTATAATATGCAAACTGTTAAGGTGTTACTGGAAATAAGCTTCAAGAATTTAAATCTTTTGTATTATGTATTTTATTTATTGGCAACTGTGAGTATTCATATCTTCAATTTGATTTCAACTGAGCTGTGAACATTCACTTGTCAATTGTTGTTTGACGTTTGAAAAACTCTATGGATTTCTATTTTATTTTTGAATATCTGGTGTTCCATCTTTTCTCAGCTTAGAAATGCCATTTCGTATTGAAATATTCCTTTACGTTATCCATTTTATAAATATGACAACATTTGCGACATTGAAAGCGCTTTATTGCTTCACAAATGGAGCTTTTAAAATGTTTTTCGCCAAATCAAATCGGTGACAATGAACATCTACAGTCAACTAGAAGGTGATTTGAATTTGGCGACGAATGGAAATCGGCTAATATTAGACGAAATTTTGTTGCACCGTTAAATTATCCATATGACAACTCTATTTGTATTGCCATTTCTCGAAATTCAGCATGAAATATTTTAATAATATTTTCGTAAGGAATGTTTTGTTTCAATACGGATTTTGTAATACGTGGCTTCCGTTAAGACTAGCAACAATTTAGGTAGATTACACTTAATAAAACTTTCGTGTAATGAAAACGCATTGCTTACTCGTTGCCTTGGAGTTCAAAAAGCTGCAGAATGGGAGTTGTATAACGTTTTTCGTAAATGGCATCCGTTGATTGAAGAAAGAAATTTCAATATGTCAATGGCTGTGCCCCACCTCGGTGGCGCAGTGGGTACCACTCTTCTAAGTTCGATGCTAAACCAAAGTGGGTTGGCTTCTTTCTGGCGAGAGAGAGGCCTCGAGTCTGCCTTCTTTTTGATGATAAGTAAAACCGAGGTCCCGTGTGGTGTACGATGACATTTGCACGTAAAAGAACCCTCTCTACTATGCAATGAGTAGATGAGGCAAAATTTCCAGGTGCAGGAGCTCGCCCCCCACCCCTGACGTCGGTAGAATTCCCCAAACAGCAGTAGACCGACGATAAATAAGTCTAAGGGTTGCAGCTTTAGTCGGCAACCGGCTGTGGAAAAACACTGTTCAATATACTGCCCTTGTGTCCAATCGGAGGGACAAGATGGGTACCCGACCCTGCCATAGGCGGGAAAAAGGTTAGGATTTGCTTTCTGCTATGAGGAATAAACGTTCAAGTAATGGCCTTCGTCGGGAAGCGTATTGGGACCGTTACTCTATATAATTTATGTTAATGATATAGGGCTTGCCATACAATCCTTTCTTGAGCTATTTGCAGATGGCGCATGCATTGCAAGGGTAATGGATGAGGGATTAACTTCCGGCACAGAATTGCAACAGGACCTAAACAAGAGATATGATTGGTTCAGAAAGTGGGAGTGCCTGCACAAATGTCTAGACAGCAGGTTGATTTCACTTATTGCATAGGTGGTGTTAGGGTTAATAGGGTTGAGGCCCATAAGCACCTTGGAAATATTCTAAACACTGAGGGCGCTGGAAGCAGCACAGTGACAAATTGATTGGGAAGGCTGTGCGTGCCCTCCGTTAGGTTAGAAGAGTGCTGGGGGACAGCACAAAGGAAATAGGAAATAGCTTATTTTCAATGGTAAGGCCAACTGTGGAGTACTACAGTCCAATGTGGCTTCCCTTTAGGCAGGGATATCTTGGAAAGTTGAAATGATCCAAAGAAGGGCGGCAAGAATTGTGCTGAATCGCTTCTCTCATAGATTGAGTGTCTCGGGTGGGACTCACTGCGTCAGAGGCGGGTATCTGACAGCATAAGCTTTTTCACAGACTATCGAAAATAGGGTACAAGGGTATTCCAGGTGGAAGCTTATTACTTGCAGACTATAGGGGGAGAAATGATCACCCATTCAAATTGAATGAGATCAGGGCACGAACAGACTCATATTACTGGTCTTTTCTTCCAAGGATCATTTGACAATGGAATGCTCTTAGTGAGGATAATGTGAGGAAGTTTCTGCAAGAAGATGCCATTATATCAGGTATGCAATACTGTATATGGCAGATTAGATGTTATGCTTCATGTTCCTTGGGGGCTCAATGGTTTAGTAATTAGGAATGAGAGTTTTCTCCACTGCCAATTAAGCATATCAGGGCTGCTTGCAGTGTATACAACTGTGTAATGAGTCTAGAACAGAAAATTCTAGAAGTATTAGAAAAGCAATACAAACTGGGTACTGGAAATCCTGACAATCCTATCATGTAAATATTGTAAAATTCCTGATCCTAATATACAGTATAATTCTAAAAACTTGTACCTAACGTCCTCGCTACATCATCATCATCATCATCACACCCTTCTCCCGCCTGAGGCAGGGTCGGGTCTGCGGGTTCTGGCCCTCCACTCCCGTCTATCTCCCACCATATCCCCGTCAACCCCGCACACCGCCATATCCCTTCGGACAACCTGCTCCCACGTCAGCTTCGGCCTCCCCCTGCCCCGGGAACTGCCGACTACCTGCATTCCTGGCATAGCCCTAACTAGGTCCTCATCCCCTCGTCTCATCACGTGTCCATACCACCTCAGTCTATTCTCCCTCATTTTTTCAGCGATGTCCACCACCCCCAGGCTACCTCTAACATACTCGTTCCTAATTCTATCAGCTCTTGACACACCACTCATGTAGCGCAGCATTCGCATCTCGGCTACTTGCATTCTATTGACGTGGCTCTTCCTTGATGCCCAACACTCTGACCCATATAGCATTGCTGGCCTAACCGCTGCCCTGTAGAACCTCCCTTTCAGTTTGATTGGGACCCTCCTGTCACACAGGACCCCACTTGCCTGCCTCCACTTCAGCCACCCCCCATTGATTCTACGGGTCACATCGGCATCGATCTCTCCATTGCTTTGGAAAGTAGACCCTAAGTACCTTACCTCTTGCACCTTTTTCACCAATTCGCCCCTTGAACGGACGTCACCATTACTTGCCTGTCCTTCCCAACTGAAAGCTAGATACTCTGTTTTCTTCATATTTATCTTTAGCCCTCCCTTTTCTATAGAACCTCTAATGTCGTTTAGTCCCTTCTCTATCTGTTCTCTGCTGTCACCAACTTTTCCAATGTCATCAGCAAATACTAAGCACTGTGGGGCCCATTCACCAACTCCTGTCAGCAGTTCATCCAAAACCAGAATGAAAAGGTAGGGGCTAAGTGCAGAACCTTGGTGCACCCTGACTTTCACTGGGAAGCCTGCAGTGTACCCCCAAGGTGTCCTTACCCTGGTTTTGGCGCCTTCATACATATCCTGGACTAACCTAACGTCCTCGCTACATAGAGTAAAATATACGTGTAGGTCGGAATTGCAGGGAATTCTGCAGAGCAGTTGGTCAGAATCAGAGTGCTTAGGCATTTGGTCATATGTATGATAAGTAATCTTAACGGTGTTTTGTTGGTGTTTTAAGGCCCTTCACTGCGTAGTTCTAATTCACAGATTGCACAGACACTACACTAATGTGACGATTATTGGGTATTATCAGTACCCAGTTTTTCCAAGCGGCCACCCATGTTTGTATTTGCTGGGGTTGCTTTGGTACATGCCGATGATCATACGATGTGTCCAGCGTAATGGGAATGTGCATACTTCTGTGCATTTGAAAGGTGATGTGATAGTTAGTAGGCTTATGTACAGTATGTTAGTATGTTGCACCAGCGGGTTGGGGAGCCGGCCAAGTAGCCATAACGGGCCGAACCTTGTGGAGGTTGCGCGCGGATGAGAGGGGAGGCAGAAGTGGGTGATGTAAAAGAGGGAGCAGCACCGAATTTTCAACCGACCACTCATGTCGGTACTAATAGGGCTGGGTTATTTAAATTCAATGATATAACGAGAACTGGTGTGTCCAATGCAACTCACCCTCTTACCCAACTCATCAGCTGACTCATGTGTAGACGTGATGCTACTGCTGCACCTCTGACATCTATACTGTATTTCTTATTGACATATTAATGGACTTTAATCAGTTGTATGGAATGTAAAATATGTGGTATTACCGGTTTATTATTTCAATCCATTCATTAATACTAACCGTTCAGGGGTTACCCCTAACTTAAGTGTAAGATAGTCCGGTAAGTGCAGTTCTGCGTGTTGAAGGATCCCCACGATCTTCAACGGAAGATTTTCTGAATAGGAAGACACAAGTTAGAGGCAACACAAGGAAATGTGAGTGCAAAAAATCCGTTTGCTGCTATACACATGGTGAAATATAGGCAGGTAATGTGAGAGCCAAATGTATTAAGGGTACTTCAGGAGTGGGAGCCATTGCGTGGCTTGCGAGAAAGTGAAAGAGAAACCCACCCATTGAGACAAATATATTGCAGAATGGGCATTACGTGAGAATCAACTGTGTCATTTATTTTCCTACATTTTCTTCTCGTTCTTGTTGTTGTTTGTTGGTGTTTAAGGTCCCGTCAACTACAAGGTCATTAGAGACCCGTCCACTGCATAGTTGTAATGCATAGACTGCACAGACACTACACTAATGCGACGATTATTGGGTATTAGCAGTACCCAGCTTTCCCGAGCGACCACCCATGTCAGTATAACTGGGCTTGCGTTGCTTAACTTCAGTGATCAAATGAGAACTGGTGTGTCCAACGCAACTCGCCGCTCCCTTCTCGTTCTTGATCTGCCTCAATGACACAGAGGTGGCATGCTCGATTACTGAGTCAGGCCGGCATTGGGTCGAAAGAGAGAGACCCCAGGTACATCATTTGTCGGATGGCAAGTAAAGCAGTGGCTCCAGCAATGCAACGAGTAGAGTGGCTAAATTTCCAGGTGTAGGAACGCGCCCCCTGCTGTTGGTGCAACACCCCAAGGAACGGCAGGGCGACGATAACTACATAGAGGTTGCAGCTTTGTTCAGCAACCACCTGCAAAAAGAACCCGTCCAACAGATCGCCCATGCCATAGGTGGGAAAGGAGTTAGTAGTTGTTTTTTCTTCTAGGTCTCGCTAAATTCATCGATACTCAATTTTGCAATTTGCAGGAAAGCTCACAGGTTATTTCAGAATGACAGCGCGAATGTTGCACATGGCAAAATAAGTACAAGGGTCATTTTCTGTTTACTAAGAACCGTTCTGGTTTAAAAGTAAAAACGACTAAGGTTTTTTTGAAAAACTATTTCTACAATCACTAAAATCCTTTTGCTATTGTTTGATGTGGTCCCCATTTATAAAAGTATAAAGAATTAAATCCTTTCTTATGAACTTTGTTAGCATACTGCAAAACATGTCAAATACAGTCAAACTCGGATATAACACACACCTTCGGGACTGCTCGTGTCTGTGTGTTATAACCGAGTGTGCGTTATAACAGAAACAATTATAAATGATGCCAAAGCTATGTTAACTGAACAAAAATATGCTAATTTATAGATTATTCAAAAAGTCGACCTAGACTTGTATACTTCAAGACGCACACACTTGCAGTCAGCTCCAGATTCCACACTGCTGAGAATTTTATCCTTTTATCAACATCATCTCACCCTTCTCCCGCCTGAGACAGGGTCTGGTCTGTGGGTTCTAATCCTCCATTCCCACCTATCCCCACCAAATCCCCTTCCACCCCACATGCCACCATATGCCTTTGCACCATCTGCACTCACGTTCGTTTTGGTCTTCCTCTACCTTTGGTGCCCCCAACTACCTGCAGTCCCACAATGCAAGCTACCTCTAATGTAGTCGTTTCTAATTCTGTCAGATCATGACACCCCACACATGTAGCGTAGCATTCACATCTCAGCTGCTTGCATTTGCATTTCATGGGTCTTCCTAACAGCCTAACACTCTGAGCCATATATCATAGCGGGCCTAATGACAGTTCTGTAAATTTTGCCCTTCATCTTTATTGAGACCCAGCGGTCACACAGGACCCCATTTGCCTGTCTCCACTTCAGCCATTCCCCATTGCTCTGGAAAACTGATCCTAAATAGCAAAACTCTTAGCTGTTTAGCTTTAGCTCTTATAGCTGTTTGCTATATCCGAGGTCTTTCACACGTTGAAAGTGCTGTAGGGACCAAACCAGTTGTGTGGTATATGTAATATCCGAGTGTGTTATAGCCAATCAATTTCTATATACTTATGCATTAGTGCTGGCTGGGACTTTCGCTTGTGTGTGTTATAAGCCGAAAAGTGTTATAACCAGGGTGTGATATAGCAAGGTTTGACTGTACAATATTTTAATTGAATTTTATCTTTAAGCTGCATTAAAATCTTCAGTACTGGCCTAATATCTTCTTTCATAAAATATGATGTATGCCGATCATCAGTATGAAATATAAGATTGTGTTGAAATTTAATAAAACAAATGGCATTTTGTTATTAAAATACTTCTGTTTTGTTCGTTTTATTAGTTTTTTTAGCTTTTATGTCGTTTTCTAGCAGTTGTTGAGAAATAAATTCTTGTACGTCCTTGAAGTCTAGCAGTTCACTTACTGTATTAGTGAGCAGCAAACCGAAAAAGCAACGGGAAGCATTTTTTTCAATTTATTGAACTTCCTGTACAGTATAATTTGTTAATGTTGGAATTTATTGTTTGATAATTTGCTGTATCCCTTGGCTTAATAAACCGAAAAGAAACACCACGGGAAGTCGATTAGAACCCAGAGAAAAACTGAGATATAGTTACAGTAACATCCAAGCTTTGGACTGTCGGGGGGCCTATTGCGCTGGACACACCAATTCCCGTCCGATTAGTGAAGTTAGGCAACCAACCCCAGGTTGGGTAACGCTAACACCCAAAAATCATGGCAATAGTGTAGTGTCTGTACAGTCATTGCATTAGAACTACGCAGTGGACGGGTCTGTAGTGATCTTGTAGTTGATGGGCCCTAAAATACCAGCTTTAAATATCAACGAACAACAAAATTTGGACAGCCAATTGCAATATAGAAACTCATGACGACGAGGCACGCAATCAAGATACTAAACGTACGATAATCATCAAAGAAAACCTACAGAGTTTGGAAATATACGGTTCTAAGGTTCCCTTGTACTTCATTACCGATTTTATAACAGAAGAAGGGATTTCATAGAGTAAGATCTTTAGAAATTTTTTCAGTTGTGAAATATTTTGAGTCTATTTTAGGCTTTTTACAGTCATTTTTATCCAGTCTATCCAAAATAAATCCGTAACTGAATGGTCTCTAACAACGGTGGCCAAATTACGGTTCTTTGATATCAGTGCAGCTCAATGCCATATTCGGAAATTTTCCTAATTCTTTACATCTCCTCCTCTCCATTCCTGGCTCTCTGCCCCTCACTCTACTTTCTGTATTTGTACTTTGCTTTATGAACAAATCGTTCAGTCAGCTCAAAGACCTCGGAAACGACAGTTTAGCACAATAACTGATATTTTTATTGTGGTAAAATTTGTGAAGTTTTGAAATCGTTATTCATGATACCTTGATAAAACCTGATCCTGAAGTCAAGCAACACAATCCCAGCTAGTACTAGCTTGGGTGAGCGCTTGGGAACACTTAAAAAGTATTGTGTAAAAAGTGTCTGTGTAAACTCTGCATTAGAACTGCGCAGTGGGCGGAGCTCTAATGACCTTTGTAGTTGAAGGACCTAAAGCACCAACGAAACGAAAAATGCTGTCTGCTGTAAATGATAATCTCATTTCTAAGTCGATTGATTGCCTCAGAATTTATCAAATTCTGGGCTACTTGAGATCGGCGTGGGATATTTTAATTTAAATATCTTATTCATCTGAAAATAATTAAAACTTTTCCAGCCATCTTTCTGTGTAGTATTTCATCCTATGGTCTAAGGTAACCACTGCTGACAGTAGTTTTAACTAATTTAGTGAAATTCAACGTTTTTGAAGCAAAATTTGATCCTCCAAGAGTAAGATGTCGTGTAATAGGTGTTTTACTATGTTATTACGATAGGAGAAGAGTTAAACAATGTCGCAATAAAGTAGGTGCCGTCTACCACAGGAATTATTTTGGATCAAAATGTAAAATGGCTTGCCTGAGCCAGAGAAATGCATCAGATTTGATAGACCTTGTAGAAGTTTTACATAAAGCTATTTGAATCCCAAGTTGTAAAATGCCAAAATTGTCATTTCATCTCCTTTGGGGCCGCAAAGATTAACGTTTGGTTGCTGAATTACATCTATTTCAATGATTACGAGATGTAAAAGCCAACTAAATAACATTTTAATTGCCTAAGTCGGTCATAGGAACGCCTAGTAGTTTAGAGAGTGAAATGGACTGACGAGCTACGTTTGGCCTTTTACATGCATTACCGAGATATAGATCATAACTTAACTAGGCACTTAGAAGAAAAATTCGTATAAATTATGCCTATAATTTCTACCCAAATGTAAAATGCGCCACATGATTCCTTATGATTTGAGGCGT
Source organism: Trigoniulus corallinus (assembly GCA_013389805.1). Taxonomy (NCBI): domain Eukaryota; kingdom Metazoa; phylum Arthropoda; class Diplopoda; order Spirobolida; family Trigoniulidae; genus Trigoniulus; species Trigoniulus corallinus. Next base: position 22,065,467 of record JAAFCE010009126.1, on the reverse strand, counting down.
TCACGACTTTAGGCTACAAATTTATCACGTACATAGAGATAAGCAACAATTCAGGAAATATTTTATTGCCGCGAAGATAATACTTGTAATATAAACACCTTTCGCACGCAATTTTACACATGTATAACATGGACGCACTATAAATTGTCAGATTACAGCTTTTTTCGTACAACTTGCCCATATTTCACGTGATTCATTGGTTTCCTTTCTTTATATGCGTTGTTCTTACTAATTTTTGTGAGTGACCTATCAAAATAAAATGGCGAACTTTCGCCCTATTAAATGTTCCTGTTTATTCCACAGTGCACGAAGTTGTTTCGCAAATTGGAGAAATAACATTTACGTCATAAAACTATTGCTGTGTAATGTATCAATAAATATTATATTGCCTTTTATTTTCATGCCAGAACGCGTGCTTCTGTTGCCAAAAATGGTCAGTGATATGCCGTTCTTAAAGAGATTTTTAGTTAACTGATTGATTTGAAGCTTACAGTGATAATTGGACCCTTAGAAAGTCGGAAATTGTTATTCAAATATTAACGTTGCTAGAAGAATAGGTTGATGGATATACAGTGTGATTGTAAAGTTCTAGAACGACTAATTTTTATTCAGACGTTCATCATCATCCTTACTCCCATTAGGATAGATGAGAGATCTGTTGAACTATTTTTATGCAGCAGGCTGCCAGAGTAATGCTTATTTATGGATGGCCTATTTTTCTTCGTTGGAGCACGTCACTGTCGGCAGGAGGCGAGCTCCTACACCTAGGGACTTTGTCTCTCTACCAGTTGCATAGTAAAGAGGGTTATTTTACGTTCAAATAACATTGTACATCGCCTGCGACTATGGCTATTCTTCTCAGTCTCATGCGATTGATCCAGTATCTACCCTAGAAGCACTGATGCAGTAATCGAGGATGCTACCTCCTGCACCACAATATTTGGGTCGACCACGCGTAACTGAAACTGGACGATAATTTCTGCCTTATATTGGTCATAACGTCATCATATACACACACTGCAATCTCTTTATTATCCTACAGTACTAAATGACTTGGAGCGGCGAGTTGCGTTGGACACACCAGTTCTCGTCTGATCACTGAAGTTAACCAACGCAAGCCCAGTTATTACTGACATGGGTGGTCGCTCGGGAAAGCTGGGTACTGCTAATACCCAATAATCGTCGCATTAGTGTAGTGTCTGTGCAGTCTATGCATTAGAACAATGCGGTGGACGGGTCTCTAATGACCTTGTAGTTGATGGGACCTTAAGCACCAACAAACAACAACAACTAAATGACTTTTTAATGAACAGCTATTCAATGTGGTATGTCAGAGACAAAGAACATCCTGTTCTGCCATTATAAAAAATTTTCACAAGCAGCTTTAGGAAAAGCCCGCTGGGAGCCATAGAAAGCCATGAAAACTGCCTGGGACCAAAAGCAATGTGTAAAAGAAAGGGACCTCTTGATATTATGAATGCTTGATATAATGAACGAATTTTCCATCCTCTTCGCATTCATTATATCGAGAGCCAACTGAGCCCCTTTTCCCTGCCATAGGCGAATCACCCTGCCATAGGTGGGGAAATGCTTGCAGGTTGGGGATTACGCCAAGCAGTCATAATAGGCAGAACATTAAGGCGGCTGCTTGTGGGTGACTTAGGTGACGTGGGTGATTTAGCAGTTGCTGACTTGTTAGTCTGTAATGTCGTTTGTCAACATGTGTGGCATTTTTTTATTTTGTACAGTTGGGTATTTTTTATGTGGATTTGAAGTTGTGCATTTTGCAATTGTTGAAAAGTTTTTTGGACAAATGTGTATACTGTATGCTTGTTAGGAAGTATAAGCAGTTGACCTTCATGGTGAACCACTGGTGTGGTTCACAGGAAGATTAAATTCACCAACCATTGAATTAGCCATTAAAAAGAAATAGACTTTTAGAAATTAGTGTATGCATAGGGGATTTCCACTTGTACAAGACATTTAACAATAACAAGTCAATATTTAATTTCATTGGTTTCACTTTGCATTCGCATTCAAGCTTCACATTGAAAGCAATAAGCAGTGAATGTTCTGATATAACAATTTATTTTGGAGGTGATTATGATATTTTTAGCCATGATGATATACAAGAACTTCTAAACTAGCTTTAGATGCAGTAGCAGATCCATAAAGTAAAAATGGTATTGAGGAAAGACCAGCCCCTCTCAGAACAAAATTAATTCGAGATAGTCTTCATCTTTACAGTAAATTAGAAAATCGTTTGCTTGTTAATGATGCCAATTCTGAAACAGCTGCAGAACATTGTTTCCAGAGACCATGAATTATATAAAAATTTGGTAGAATCATCATCACAAAGTTTAATTATTGATTGCATTGTCATAAAACAAAAGTCTGCAGAGAGTGAGAATAGCGTTTATGAAATTTATTGTTTAGACAGTTATTTCTGATGATGAAAGTGAGTACAACCAGTTTGCAAATAGTGCATACCTTTATAACATTGACATTAACATTTAATTTAAATACAATTTTATTTAGGGATTTATTTAGGAATTTGTTAAGAAACCTATTTCTTTTATATCAACAAACTTTATTTATGCAGTTTCACATTAATTTTAATTCATTATTTTGTTTTTGTTTTTTTTGGGACTTTTAAAAATTATGGTACATATCCCTAATTTTGCCATATAATTATAGTCTTTCTTTATGCGCTTTTCTGAGGAACGTATCCCCCACATAAAAGAGACCTGACTGTCACAATGGTATCGGACGGCGTCATCCTTCTCGACGACACTGACTAGAGTTCACTACCATCAACATTATTTGGCAGGTAATGTGCCTGAATACTGGTGAACTATTATGTTTCAAATTGCCACTTTTTCCTATTGTTCAATCTGATGTCACATTTGCTGCAAAATAAACGTTATCTCAGTTCTGTAAGGAAGCTTACGTGACATTCACAGGGTTTTGCATACTTCATATTAGAAGAAAAGAAGTTGATGCCAAAAATAGGTAATATTAAATTTTTATGAAACTTAAGAACAAGTCCAGAGAGTCCACCCAAAGCGTTTAAATTCCCTGGCGGACAGCCATGAATGCACTTCAAAATTTCCTGATATAGGACCTTACCGCCTGACCTCCACATCAATATTGATCCCAGAAGGACAGAGATCTGTAGAACCCACCTTGGTGGTATAGAATTCGTAAACTCAGGGAAAATTCGTAAGAACGATTTATGTTATTGAAGAACCGTTAACTAAAAATTAGTGGCTGAGAGTTAGTTGGTGAAGAACTGCGTCAACGGTTCGGGGGTTGATCCTTGACCACGTGTGGTGCACAGGATGTCACCGGACGTGCAAAGAATCCTTACAACATGGAGCTAAATGAAGACTACAATGAAACCTGTCAACTGGACCACCTCCAGAAGCGGACCTATAAATTTTCTCTCTAAGCGGACCACCTGCCTAACGTGACCGGGACCACTGCAAATTCGGTCCCGAACCTTAGCAGACCCTGCATAAGAGGACCAAAAAAAGTAAATTTCGCCAGAAGTTGTGCTTCCGCTTTGACAAGTTTGTTTGCAGGGGTGAGTCAAAAATGTCACTGTGCCTCTTATGGGCATGATGTGTAACGTGTCATTGGCGCTTTGTAGCGAATAGCTGCTTCAGTGTCCATTTCTTGCCTGCGCTGGCTCTGATTGGTTGGTTGGTTGTTTAAGGTCCCGTCAACTACAAGGTCATTAGAGTTCCGTCCACTGCAAAGTTCTAATGCATAGACTGCACAGACACTACACTAATACGGCGATTATTGGGTATTAGCAGTACCCAGCTTTCCCAAGCGACCACCCATGTCAGTACTAACTGGGCTTGTGTTGCTTAATTTCAGTGATCAGACGAGAACGGGTGTGTCCAATGCAACTCGCCACTCACCCGCTGACTCTGATACATTTGCGCAGCAGCAGAGGTGAAGACCTTAACATCGAAAGAAAAAAATTGATCTATGTATATGTATGCATATTGGTGTGCATTCATGAAGTGTAAGGAGGTACCTCCACAAGCGGACCACCTGTGTAAGGGGACCGCCTGTACGGGGTCCCGCAGGTGGTCCGCTTATACAGGTTTCACTGTAAGTGCAGGGGTTGCAGCAATAGGCTGATTCCTGCCTCCGTCAACGTACCGTTTATGCATGACTCGCATTGGGGTAGACCAAGGCACGTGACCCTGCCATATGCAAAAGAAGAACTAGTGATTGTGAAAATGGACATAAATCAGAAGCCATTCACTGATACTCAGTATAATATTTTTTCGGTGTATTTCATGGTTTGAGAGTGACTACAGGCATGAAATTCATATTGACCACACTAGCCTCAACAGTGCAACTTCCATCAAGTAGGATGTCAGCTAACTAGAGGGGGTCTTGATGAATTTCAATTTGTGGCATTTTGAGATTACTGAAAGCTTATTAACATTACCACTAATATTTTCTCATGGTTACCCTAGCATGTGAAATGCTCATTACGATGGTCCTCAATGGTTGTTTGAGAACTGCTGGTGTTATCCATGGGATAGAGGTTCTGTTGACATTAACTAAGAGAATGAAAGCAGTGCTAATCATCTAACCATCTATAAAAATCAAAATAAGCAGTAATCACTAGGCATAATCCCCTTATTAGTGTATTGGATCATTAATTAGACGTTAATTAACTAAGTAAACCAAACGAAGTCCTGACAATTCGTGGTGGTTTGCATAATTACTTAGTAAACGTCCGTCTAGGTCAGTGGTCGGTAAACTGCGACTCGCATGCAGCTCTTTCGCCCCTTGAATGCGGCTCCAGAGGCGTACCGAGGGGGGTGCGGGGGGGTTCGGACCGCACTGGGTGACACTATTTCAGGGGGTGACACTATTGCAAAGTTTCTGATCCAACCTTTTCCTACAGCACTACACCTACTTAAATTTTAGTTTCAATGATTGCGAATTTTGTATGGGACACAGTCCAGCTAGTGGATTCGCATAAACTCGTTTGGTTCGTTGGTATTTTAGAGCTTTTTGACTACAAGGTCATTAGAGCCCCGTCCACTGCATATTTCTAAGGCGGAGACTATACAGCCACTACACTAATGTGACTATTTTGGGGTATTAGCACACTGTAATAAGCTTTCTCCAGGTCAATGAAGAAGGGTAATTGCCAGGGTATGAACATCTTGGGGAAATACTGGGGGCTTCCCAGTAGAGTCCAACTGGTGAAAAGGTGCAAGAGCAGTATTAATAGGAGTATGTTACACTATCGGGTTGGTGTAGCCAAGTTGCATTGGACGCAACAGTTAAGCAACGCAAATCGGTAATTGGTAGTTGGTAACGCAAGTTGGCAAATCGGTAGTTGGTAGTTGGCAACGCAAGTTGGTAGTGAACCTTGGGTGCTGCTGATTTCCCCTTTCCTACGCCCCCTACACCTAGCCCCTCCTCACCTGCGAGCAGCCTCCTTAGGATCAACGTTCCAAAGCAATGGGGAGATACCTCTGATGTGACCCAAAGACTCAAAGGGAGATGATTGAAGTGGAGACAGGCAAGCGGAGTCTTATGTGATAGGAGGGTCCCATTCACGTTAAAAGGGAAGTTTTGCAGGGCAGTCCCTCATTCCTATGAGGGATTTCTACATAGGAGCGAGGGAGAATAGGTTAAAGTGGTATGGACACGTAATCAGAAGAGGGGAGGAGCTGCTTAGGTCCATTTCAGGAATACAGATAGTTGGAAACAGCTGAGGCAGGAGAGACTGAAGCAGACGTTGGAGCAAGTTGCCCACAAGGACATGGCAGTGTGTGGGGTGGACGGGGATCTGATGGAAGATAGGCAGGAGGGATATCTGAGGTGGGATACCTGATTTCCACTCACACTAATCCTATCCCAGAGGCGACATTCCATCACTCTCTCCCAGAGATTCAAGGTGTGGCTCATCAGCTTTATACCTCTATAGTTACTTTCTAATAGTTACCACACTCTTGGACATCCCTTTGCCCTTGAAGAGTGGCACTATCCAAATCTCATGGCATTCTATCCCTGCTGGCTATCCTCCTGAGAAGTTTCTCTAGCCACCTGATACCTGTCCTCCCTAGGCTATGTCACACTTGAATTGGGTGTTTCATCTAGGCCTACACCTTTTCGACCTTTAATTTCCTAAGCGCCCTGGTTACACAGTTCACCATCCCCTGCCAATGCTGGATAGGTGGCAAGGTCCCCATTTTTCCCTGCAGCATTCACGAGAATATGGAAGTACTCTTCCCACCTCCTCTTTGCCTCCATCAGGGAGAGTAGGACCCTAACGCTGCTATCCTTCACTGTTATAGCCTGGGGTATATCTTTAGCTGCCCTATTTCTAGCCTTGGCCAGTTTGAAATCTTCCCCTTCCCTTGTCCATAACTGCTCATAGAGTGCCTTATACTTCTGGTGCTTGGCCAGGGCAATGATCCTACTAGTGCTGATATCAGCCTGCCTATATTGAGTCTTAGATTCCTGGTCCCCTGTCTCCTGCCAACTGTGGAAAGCAGCGTTCTTTTGTATGATGGCTGCTTCTAACTTCCCCTTGTTTCTCTGGACTGTGGCTCCTGCTTGACCCACAGGTTCTAATTTATCTGGAGACCCTGTCCCACATTGCATCCACTGTCCCTTCCCAATACCAGTCTACCTCCCTGTGCACTTTGTGGGTAAATCCCTCCGTTTTGGTGGGTAGTTTCTGCCACCTGATGGCCTGCTTTCCTTGTGCCTTGCCTGCCACTTTCACTAGGATTTGGCCTATGGTGACATTCTTTTTGGAACTTTTCCCTCAAGACTGCCCAGCAATCACGAACCTCTACTCTATGCCACCCTCTAGCCATAAAGAAATCTATCTGTGATATCCGTTTTAGCAACTGGAATGTGATTAGGTGGTGCTTGTCCCTCTTACTAAACTGTGGATTATACGCAAAACATAGGGTCATTTAGTGCAGGCTATATGCGAGGGTGGACTATATATGGGTGTGGACTATAAATGAAACCCAGGGTTCTAAATGAAAACTGCTCTTCATTTTCTGAACATTTTATTACACTTAACAACACGATTTTACACAGTACGTTCTTATTTATATGATAATGCAATATAAAATCCTTCACATTTCAATTTCATCATCAGGGCAATCTGACATTTCATGTTCAAATTCATTTGATCCCATTCCTCCTACAAGTTCCTCCACTGGCTACAGTAGGAATTTTAAAGTGCAGACTATACATGAGTGTGGACTATATTTGAAACATACCCATCGCTAATGTGGACTATATTTGAGGTGCGGACTTTACGTGAGATTTTACGGTATTTGCCAATGCAAGGCCAAGTGCATTGGCTGTGTTGAGGATGCACTGCCATTCTATGCTAACTGTTCCTACCCCATCCCAACCCGTGTGACTGCGGACTGCTGATGACGGCGGCCTGGGGCCTGCTTTCACACCCCAGATGGCTGCCAGTGGCGCCTGAAACATTAATCTAAATACATTTGAAATGTTGGTGACTCAGGTGGAGCACATTGAATAATAAAGTGTTTATGTGGGGGGGTCAGTGGTGGGGTGACACCAGGATTTGCTGCACCGGGTGACACCTAGCCTAGGTACGCCTCTGGTCTGTGCGGCTCTTCCATAAATGACTGTGTTGGTGCACAAACATGTACAGCAGTGTCGTTCGGGTGACGACAGACTTAGAACAGGCGGTATGTGGCGGTGGGGAGGCACAGTTGACTAAGGTCCTTCATTAACTGCCACAACGCAACTGCAAATCAACTGAAATGCAATGCACCTAAAGTTGATTGCAATGTCACTGTCGTCCACAGATGCAACTCTTTGGCAATAGTTGCACTCATGATGCGTAATAGTTCAGATGAAGAGAGCATTGTGGATATGGTGCAAACTGTTTGACAGTTGCAATGAGGCTGACATGTTCAGTTGCCTTTACATTGCGTTGCAGTTTCATTGGTGGTAGAAGTCCATATCATTAACGTGAGTCAGACTAGCATGCAACTAAAAAGGAACTTAAATTCGATTATTTTTCTGTCGAGTTGCAATTGCATTGTGGCAGTGGACGAAGGCCCTTATGCACGAGTTGAGTGAGTTATTCAGTCAGCAGTCTTTTTGTGTAAAGTGGTCGGTGCTTGTCACGTCCACAAATCACAGGTGGGTGGCAAAAGTATCTTCTTGAAGCCATTTCCAAAAATTTAATTTTTATCAATAAATATCATCATTATTAAGTTAATAAATGGTGTTACGTGCTCTACCTAGATCAGTGGTCTTCAAATTTTGTCGACTCACAGAACCTTTAGAACTACAAGATGTTTGCAGGGAACCCCATCCCACCTTTACAAAATATATCTTGCCGCTGCCAACGAATTTTCATTTTGACTTGTGGAACCCCCAAAGATGTATTGCGGAACACATATGAAGACCGCTGACCTAGATAGTTTAAGTTTAAGAATTTTGGCTCTCAATAGAAATCTCAATCATTGTATTGTTGATGTATGGCTCTTTTGACTGATGAGTTTGCCGACCACTGGTCTAGGTCTTCCCAGCACCGTGATATCACTTGACGGAGTAGGCACGTGCTTAGACCTACCGAAAAGAAGGGTCGTTGCATAATAGAATGGATAAGACCACTTTGGCCTAAGCCTTGCTTATATGGGGTGTAATTTTTAAAGTAACCAATGCATTTATTTCAGAAACGGTAAGATATAGGGAAGAAATGTTTAGGAAACAGTTGTAGTTGATGAAAGGGTACATTCATTTCATAAAACAGTTCTGAAATTTCTTCAGTAGTTTTTTCAGGAAAATGCAAAGTTACAGTTTTTAAATTGGCAGGGGTCTTTTTAAATATCACATCAAATAGCGCTAAAAAGTGAGACATTTTGATATACCATATCCCTTTACCTAAAATTAAAAGTAAGCCTTCAAAAATGCATTAATCTGTTTTCTAACACTTAACTGTGCTGGTGGTGTCCAAAAGACCCCAATGAATTTTATTGTTTTCTATAGTGTGTTTTTGCAGTTAAAATGTCAAAAAAATTTTTGTATTCCTTCTAAGAGGTATGTAGTATTGAATGGGTAACTTGGGACAAAAGTCAAATTCTCTCAGTCAATAAATGCAGGCTTGGGGTCCATTAGACCCCACTAGCATGTTTATGTAAGTTTAAATTTGGGGTATTTTGCACCCAATTAGCATATGGATTTTATTTTATGGCACTATGTAAAAATTTTGGATAAACCCTCTTACCATTAGCTGTCTAATGTTAGTTTTTTCAGAATTTGGCATTTCATTTTCTAAAAATAAGCATTTATATTCACTTATGAATGTCATCTATTAAAATTGAGTCAGTGCTCCTTTTAATGCTTTTCACAATGTTGGGAAGTTTTATTCAACATAACCTCCTGATACATGTTACTAACATACCACTCTACAAATGTGAGAAGTTTTAATACAAAAGAATGCTTATTTATGCAACTTCTTGCATTTTTCATTTTGGGGTCCAAAAGACCCCACCAGCGCATTAGTGTTAGGAAAATCGACCAGCACAGTTAAGGGTTAATGTAGTGGCGATCGTGATATTTTGTTTTTGTGCTCCTAGTTACCTAGTTGGAGCGGCTAAGAGGGACAATTTGCGGAGCTGCATACCTGAAACAAAATCCTGTAGCACCAGACCATTAAGAAATACTCATTAATACAGTTTTGAAGGTTTATTTTTAATTTTAGGTATAGAGGTAAGATACACTACTTCAAAAATTACATCGGGGTCCACAAGGCCCTAGACGCGGTCATGTACCTATAGGTGGTGGTACTTTAGTGACGGTAGGGAGGTACTTTGGTGACGGTACCCTTAATATAACAGTCACCATCACTCATTAGATGGTATGAGTACTCGGCCAGAATTGAACCTGCTTTCACAGGCTACCAGTGAGCCACAGAAACTGCGTTGATTCTGACTACCTGTTCCATCTTGTAACATTGGTCATTCATATGTAGAACTACGGTTTTATTTCTTGGAAAGACACGCCCAGTCTGTGTAATTTTAACTTCAGAGGCAATGCCCCATTCTACCAATTCAACTACTTAGGGCAATTAATAAACCGTTTAATTACGTCAAAACTGTCTCATTTAAGAAATTCTGGTTTAGGAATCATCGTTATATTGTAAAATGTTAAGAATTGGGATGCAGTATTTTTATTATTACTTTGATAAATCCAAAAATATGCGGTGCTTCTAAGGTCCTACGGTTAATATAAACCGATAATTTAGTATAACGCTATTAACTTCCAAGTTCCAACAGTTACATTTTCGTAATTACAGAAAAAAATTATATTCCGCAGTGCGGAAAATTCTTATTTAAATGAATGTAGATAATTTTGTTATAGTACAGCACTGCGAAGTGTAACAACACGGAAATGAAATCGAATTTTTATCGTCTTGAAAGTTTATTTGACAATTTCTTGCTATTATTGTTCTGTACTGACTCTGAGATTTTGAAGTTTTCAGTAATTCCTGCTCTTGCGAAAAATGCAACTGATGAATATTTCATCGTTAGTTCTAGCCACCCCTCTTCATTTTATGAATTTTTATGATACTTAAGCAAACTAAAAAGTTGTTTTCCAACGATAATAATCATGAGTGTTACTATTTAAGAAATGTAATGCAAATCAACAGTAAGAGATGCTCCATAACTGCTCAGTGTTCCCTGAAATGAAGTCTAACATTTTCATAAATCATTTTCAAAGGCCCTCTAAATTCTTTACCAAGTTAAGATTATTTACAATTTTCTCTGAGTGGTGCTTATTATAAAGGATAATCATTTGTTTCTTAACATGAGGAAGTTTTATTGTTGCTAAATTATCTGTTGGTTTCGGTTTATTTACTTTTTTAACTTCGGTTACCCTACAGCTGAAGGAAAATTTCACAGACGACAGGTGGTGCCCCTGTAACCAGAGGAATTTTGCCGAGCTGCACATACTATATATTTTATTCCTTGCTCTAAGGATTCTTTTAAGCACTACAAGGGGCCACTTTTTTAAAAAGAAAATAGCTCTCGCTAGCAATCACCAACTTCATGTGTGCCACAAATTTTATGTTGATTTATGGATAGTGTGCAGTAGAATTTTAGAAATTAACATTGGTACACCGTAGGGTGAAAAGGATGGCAAACGGGTAAATTTTAGTAGAAACCAGTCATCACTATTTCAAATCTTTTTCCCGCTCATGGTAGGGTCTGGATTTTTCTTCCGTTGTTGTTTTAGGGTCCTTCAACTACAAAGGTCATAAGAGCTCCGTCCACTGCGTAGTTTTAATCCAGAGTCTGCACAGACACTACGCTGTTGCGGTGCTAGGACTAGCTGGGGTTGCGTTGATTAACTTCAGTGACCAGATGTGCACTGGTGCGCCCCACGCAATGCAACAAATCCCGTAGGGTCTGGAAACGGGAAATTACAGGCAAACGGTTATTTGGCATTTTTGCGCAGCTGACCAATTGCTACATGTCGATTTATTTTCGTCATTGGGTCACTTTTTTCTTAAACCCGTCTGGGACCCTGCGAAGTTCCTACGGCTGGAAATTTTGCTGAACCACACCCATGTATTCCTACATGAAGAGTGGGTTCCTTTTCTGTAGTGGGTCCATCGCACATATCACATCGGATCACAGCGTTACTTTCCATCCAACGGAAGGGGTGCTTTCGGCCTCCTCTTCGGCCATCTCTGCCATAAACGATCCTACAAATTGAGACTCATTGAGCCACAAAGGAAATTACCTACCACTGTACTTAACAAGTTTAGGAATTACCATATTTACGAATAGACTCGAGCAGTGATACAGACTATAAGAGCAGTGAGACGTTGTCAGTGACGGATAAGAATTTATAGATCGTAGGTGGAATCATTAGTTCTCGTGAGATCACTGAAGTTAAGCAACGCAAACCCACGTTAGTACTACATGGGTGCTTGGTAGAGAACGTTGGGTGCTGCAAATTTCCCCGCTCCTACATCCCTCACACCTACATTCTCCTCTCCCGCGAGCAGTCTCCTAAGGTTTCGGCCTGTTAGGGCTGCTTGGCTTACTCCCCCAACCCGTTAGTGAAACATAGAAACATAATTAGACCTCGAATGCTGAAATTTTTAAGATGATATGCCCAACTATGCATATAAAATTGCACATATAACAAAGTTTTGGCCCCAACACCTATTAAGGCAACAATAATGCTCAATTAAAATATTCCTTCAGGGTTCTCTGGTTCCTTCTTCCGACACGGAAGGAACCTAGAGTGCGCCTTCCATTATCTGAAGAGGAACATCTCTTAGTTCATTGCTTGGGATGTCACCTCCACTCTCAGTAATAATTGTTGTCTAAAAGGCTGTAGGATATGTACTGCATTGAGGTCTTTCCTTCATGAAGTGTTCTATTGCTTGGATATTATCCAACGCAATTCTTAATCAAAGATCACACCACGCACTACAAAAATATAATGTCGAAATGCTTGGACAGTCGATATGTAAACAGAAGAACCATAATTATACTGCACCAATGATTTTCAATGAGGATACAGTAGTGAATCGTATTTGTCTGTCTTGGTGAATTAGTGGGCCCATGGCTTCAGGCTCGATTGCGTTCGTCGTGAGAGATAAAATCCTTTGGAGAAGGAATATGTCACCTGCAGGTAAAGGAAACCTTTCAATATCATCATCACAATACCATCATCACGGCGGTGGCAGAGTAGGGTCTGCGGGTTCTAGTCCCCCGCTCCCGTCTATCTCCCACCAGGTCCCTGTCCACACCACGCACTACCATATCTTTACGAACAACCTGCTCCTACGTCTGTTTCGGTCTCTTCCTGGCTAGGGTGCTTCCAACCACCTGCATACCTGAAATGGACCTAACGAACTCCTCCTCCCGTCGTCTCATTACGTGTCCATACCACCTCAACCTACTCTCCCTCATTTTTTCGGCGATGTCCCCCAACCCCAGGCTACCTCTAATATACTCATTCCTAATTCTATCAGCTCTCGACACGTCACTCGTGTGCCGCAGCATTCGCATCTCAGCTGCTTGCGTTCTATTAACGTGGCTCTTCCTCACTGCCCAACTCTCTGATCCATATAGCATATATAAAACTTCTTTCAACTTGATTGGCACACCCTCCTATCAAGGACTCCACTTGCCTGTCCTCACGTCAACCAGTAAAAAAAGTACGTGTAGGTTGGCAAAATTTCCAGGTTCAGAAACTCGTCACTAGAGTGTCCACGAGTGAAATTGCCTTCATGAAAGAAAACTACCTTCTAAGTACTCTCACAAACACATCTGAAAATTGCAACCTTAATCCATTTTAATTAAGCCAAGTTAAATTCTTAATGCACACTGAAGGATGAGCTATGGTTTTACAAACAAGTAATTGCACGCTGAACTATACAAACGCAGAGAAATTAAATTCCAAAAATAAAAATGGGTAAATGCTTATGTAAGTTTACCAATGCAGAAGAAAACCGTTTAAAAGCGTTAATATAAGAATGCCGTCCGTAACAAGGTAAGCAATAAGGCCTAAAAATGTCATTACAGAATATGAAAGAGCGTTGAAAGCATTACAATAGAGAATCTATTAGAAGTACAGTACTACGATTACGAGCCCAAAAAATGAGTGAATTGTATGTTTCATTTTGTTGCAATTAGCCCTGACGGCAACAAAGAAACATTATGAAATTTGCCAGCAGCTCATAGCCTGTTTAGTAAGTGATATTATTTTTTAAATGTTTCCTTTTCTTCATAGCAACATTCTGGTAGGCCCTACTGTGTAAGCAGCCCACGGACTGTTCAACTTTGCAACCTTCATTTTTAATGATTTCTCAATAACAGCCAGGGCCCACATTCTAATAATGACCAATACTCTAATGATAACTTACCCAAGAAAGTAAATCATGGAATAGTGGTCCAAGCTCTAGTAGTGACCCAGTACAACTATTAGGACAATGGCTACAAGTTAGGGGAGCGGCGATTTGCGTTGGACACACCAGTTCTCGTCCGATCGCTGAAGTTAAGCAACGCAACCCCATCTATTACTAACATGGGTGACCGCTTGGGAAAACTGGGTACTGTTAATACCCAAAAATCGTCACATTACTGTAGTGTCTGTGCATAAGAACTACGCTTTGGACAGGGCCCTAATAACCTTGTAGTTGAAGGGCCCTAAAACACCAACAAACAAACAAACAGCTACAAGTTAGCCATGTGGTAGAGCAGATGTGCACTGTTCAAAGTGCTTCAAATGAGCAAGAAGAGAAGATTTCCGCTCCCCCCGCTTATAGACTAATTCTAATTGAATACACTGCAAGCAGTCCTTTCCTTTCGGGTCACTTTATCCTCTCCAAGAGCATTGCATTGCCGAATGTCCCATGGGAAGAAAAACCAGTAGTAGGAATCTGTCTGTGCCCCAGTAGGGCCTATCCTTTAATTTATATGGATGGTCATTCCTCCTGCTATAGTCAGCCAGGGATAAGCTTCCAAACAGCAGGACCATCGCACCTCATCAGCAACAGTCTGGTAAAAAGACATTAGTCTACAAAGGTCATTAGTGTTCAATGCATAGTTCTAATGCAGAGTTTGCCTAGATACGACTTTGTTACGATGATTTTTGGGTATTAGCAGTACCCAGTTTTCCCAAGAGGTCACCCATGCTAGTACTAGCTGGGGTTGTGTTGCTTAAGTGACGTTATGGGAACGTTGCGGATATTCATTTGGCCCACTTAACATAATATAGCGTGATAGCCTGCTTACTGTAACATGATATGCGTAGGAAAGTCTGAATATTTATAGTACATGATCTTCACAAGACCTAAGTGGTTTATAAAACCACTAATCCATTTAATTTAACCGTGCATTTGATTTACGGATATTTGAAATGGTTAGAATTTGGCACAGTCGCTACTTGATAGTTAGAAAAACATAGAAGGTTTAGCTTTCGATGACGCATTTTAAGATTTGTCAATATTAGTAGCATTTTCAGTGTTTGAAAGTTTTAATGTCATTTCAGCTGTAGTGTTCACAGAGACTTGTCTCTTTTGCAACTCACTTCAAATGCCACTAAATAGATTTTGGTGTTATTTAGAAAGGTTATTCTTCTATTGGAAGCTTTGACAGTTGGAAATTCTTAATGACATTACAAATAGCGGTTTTCTTAGTTATACCAAAAAAATTCAACCATGGAGACCTTTTACTCTCGCCTTTCAATCTCCGTCTGTATAATTTCTATCTTTAAACTAATATGAAGTGAAATCAAGGAAGAGATTTTAACGACAACAACCATGTTATTAACAATCGCACTGTTTTCATTCTTTTAACACCATGGAATACTTTAAAATATTTACACTAGAGGTTGGGCCAGCCTTGGGAGCGGGCAGTACGGGCGGCAGCCGGGGGCCTCCCTCTGAATAGGCACTGCAGGGCAATTTTAACTTCTGTAGAATATAATTTGCAATACTTCAACAGAACCTCAACTGCTGAAACATTTAACTATTCCTTATCCGTTGCGGTGTATGACAGGCCTCCCAAATGGTACTTGCCCAGAGCCTCCCTCTTCGTAAGGATGACATAGGCCTACTCTGTGGGGGTGAAGCTGTGAAAATAGTTCAGGAACAATGGGGAAATAGCTTTCAGAGCAATGGGGAAACAGATTCGAATGTGACCCATAGGATCAATGTAGGATCGATGAAATGGAGACAGGCATGTGGAGTCCTGTGCGATCGGAAGGTCCCAATCAGGTTAAATGGATGGGGCAAAAGGTTAAAAGGATCAGGTTGGGCCGAATGCAAGTAGCCGAAATGCGAATGCTGCGGTACATCGGTGGGGTGTCAAGAGCAGGTGGAATTAGGAATGATTTTACTAGAGGTAGTTAATAAGTGGGAGACATCGTGGAAAGGATGAGAGAGAGGAGATTGAGATCAGTAGCGTCACCAGGGGGTGTGGGCCGCACCGAGTGACACCACTCAGACCATGGGAAATAGGGTGACACCAAAGCAGAAGAAGCGGCTTTTTTCGGGAGAGGGGGTGACACCATGGTGTCACCACACCGGGTGACGCCAACCCTAGCGACACCACTGATTGAGATGGTATGGTGATGGAAAGAGAAGAGGGGAGGAGCTGGTTTGCTCAATGACGGGGATGCAGATTATTCGAAGCACCCGAGGTAGGGGAAGACTGAAGCAGGATTGGGAGCAGGTTGTATGAAAATATTTCTTAATGTATGGGGTGAATGGGGACCTGGTGGGAGATAGGCGGGAGTGGAAGGCCAGAACTCATATACCCAGTCTTCATGTACCCGACCCTTCCACAGGGAATAAGGGTATAATGATAGTCAGTGCCGGATTTAGATATTGAGAGGCCTTAGGCTGTTTCAATATTGAGGCCCTTTTCAAGCCCTTTCGTGGTCCTCCTCTTAAAGTTTGAAGCCCGTTAAATATTGAGGCCCTAGGCTTCAGCCTACTTAGCCTAGTAGTAAATCCGGCACTGATGATAGTAATGATGATGCAGCACACAAAATGCAGCGTTTCTGCCAAGTACACATTATGTTTGGAACTGTTTACCAAAAATTCTTAAAGTGTGATGGATACGTGACGAACTCAAGTTAAAAATCATTGGTTGATCATTAAGGAATGCTTACTATTTTGGATTCCTGAGCGCGACTAGTGGAGACAGGTTTCAGCAGCATTTGCTGCATGCAATATAAAGTGCACCGTGCAATATGAAATCCGGGAATACTTTTTAAATCGTTATGGAGCTTTTCGAAACATTTTCACGATGTCCGGTTACCATTCGATCACCATGTGATTCCTCATCATCATTATCATACCCTTATTCCCCCTAGGGCAGGGTCGGGTCTCCGGGTTCTAGCCCTCCACTTCTCCCTATCGCCCACCACGTACACGTCCACCCCACACACTACTATATCCTTATGGACAACCTGCTCCCACGTCTTGCTGCCCTCTTCACATTACGTGTTCATACCACCTCAACCTACTCTCCCTCATTTTTTTCCGCCATGACGCCCACCCCCAGGCTACATCTATTTCAATAATAAACTCATTCCCAATTCTATCAGCTCCTAGTACTCCGCTCATGAACCACAAGAGCGTGGCTCTTCTTCACTGCCCAACACTCTGATCCATATAGCATTGCTGGCCTAACCACTGCCCTGCAAAACTTCCCTTTCAACTTGATTGGGACCCTCCTATCACACAGTGCTGCACTTGCCTTTCTATCCGGGCACACACGCGTATTCGATCACCATATGATTACACTTATAAATCGATCCATGATTACAGTTCCGGCCATGGTGCGTGGTTACTTTCAGACGAGAAGGTTAAACAAAGAGGGATCAACAGGTCTGCCACTCAATAGTAGGCTGTCATGTCAGTACTAGGGGGACAAATGGCTACCTAACCGTGTCAAAGTAGGAAAATATGTTAGGAATGATGATGAAAAATAGAAATAATCGGAATCCCACCTTCAAATATGTGGAAGACGGTTTGGGAAAAGACATAGTTTTGGGATGTATTAAAAACCATTTGTAGATGACGAATTCGAGATCCGTCGACGTACGAATTCGAAATATTTAGAGCGCAGATAGCCCCATGGCGAAATAAGTAGGTTTAGAGTTTATTGGTTTTAGGTCTTACGTGACTTGCTACTGACTTGACGTCACTCTTCTTCCAACATTTCTAAGAGATGAAGGTGGCAATGAAAAGATTCTTGATATTTTCGAAAGGTACTAAAATATTTATTCTTGGAGCTGTCGAATATATAATTTGTTATGTAAACATGAGCTTTTGATTCAGTATGATTACATAAGTAAGTGAATGATTCTAATTAAATTTACTGTTTACGAATATTTGCAAAAATTGCTTTAGCGTTAAACAGTCCATTCTGAATCATCTTAAGCTAATAAGTAATAGCATTTTCACAGATATTTTAAAACAGAACGATCTGAAGGCTAATGTCGACATTTATTGTGGTAGTGCCACTGACGCCGAAAACGAATTGCGCCACAAAGGACAAGTCAAAGAAGACTTAATAGTTAACTCGATTGCAGTAAAAATGTCGAATAGAACGGAATTCGGTAACTGTGAAATTGTCACTTCAGTTCCAGGCGCACAGACTCAATATGAAATGTGATTTGGTGGTGTGTGGTGTGTTTGCTGTACTGCCGAGTCAGTGGTTCGACGTTTTACTTCTTTCGGATGAGAGACTCCCAGTGCGCCTTCCTCTAGTTTAGTGGTCGGCAAACTCATCAGCCAGAAGAGCCAAATATCAACAATACAATGATTGAGATTTCTTTTGAGAGCCAAATTTCTTAAACTTAAACTATCCAGGTAGTACCTCCATTTATTAACTTAATAATGTCTTACATATTGATAAAAATTAAATTTTTGGAATTGACTATTTAAAAAAATACAGGTAGGTAGGCTAACTTTGTGCTTCAAGAATATACTTTTGTCACTCACATGTGATTCGTGGACGCGACAAGCACTGACCTTTTACATAATGAGACTGCAGACTGAATGACTCACTCAACTCGTGCATAAGGCCCTTTGTCCATTACCTGAAAAATAATCGAATTTTAGTTCCTATTTAGTTGCATGCTAGTCTGACTCATGTTAACGATATGGACTTCTCCCACCAATGAAACTGCAACGCAATGTAAAGGCAACTGGTTGGAAACGAGTTGCGTCCCACCAATGAAACTGCAACTGAGCATGCCAGTTTCATTGCAACTGCCAAGCAATTCGCACCATTCGCACAACGCTCTCTTCATCTGAACTACACGGCATCATAAGTGCAACTATTACCAAAGAGTTCCATTTGTGTGCGTCCATAGTTGAGTTGCAGTTGCGTTGCGGCAGTGGACGAAGGGCCTTAGTCAACTGTGCCTTAGTCAACTGTGCCTTAGTCAACTGTGCCTCCCCAGCGCCAATACCGCCTGTGCCACGTCTTTCGTCACCCGAGCGGGAGCGGCGAATTGCGTTGGACACACCAGTCCTTGTCAGATCACTGAAGTTAAGCAGCAAGCACACTCCCAGCTAGTACTGACATGGGTGGCCGCTTGGGAAAACTGGGTACTTCTAATACCCAAAAATCGTCGCATTGGTGTAGTGTCTGTGCAGTCTCTGTACTAGAACAATGCTGTGGACGGGGCTCTAATGACCTTGTAGTGAAAGGGCCCTAAAACGCCAACAAACACACTGCGCGCCAACGCAGTCATTTGTGGAAGAGCTGCATTCAAGGGGCCAAAGAGCTGCCGTCCACTGCCCTTGTTGATAATAATAGCAGTGGCACCATATGGTGTATACGAATTGTTTGGCAACATTCCCAGGTGTAGGAGCTCGCAGTGGAGGAAAAGTGTCTTAGCAAAGAAAAATAGACCGACGATATCTGTTTATCTCTCTGTAAAGAGTTCTACTTTCGGTTTGAAAGCTGCAATTTCAGAACTGAGCAACCCTGATCGAAAATTTCAAAATGAGATTAAAAGAATTCAGAAGTTTGGATGGACTGGTCAGATGGGTAAACCAGGGGAAAGCAATGCAGAAAGTTCACCACTATTAAAATAGATCAGGGTCCATTGGACCTCAACCAACAACCCAGCACTACTTATTAGTCAGTTCAAATCCTGATCCGAAGTGTAAATTGACTTTAATATGCCTTCAGTTCAGTAATAAAAAACTAAACGAATGGGGAAATACTATGCTTAGTTGTCCATTTTGTGATGCAAGTCTTACTGTTTTACTGGCCTGCGGGATCGTTAACAGATGAAAACGTTTACAAGGCCACCCTGCAGACTGGTTAAAATTCCGCAGTATGCAACTTATACACCTGCCTACAATCATGCACCCTATTTTTGTTTTGTTGGTGTTTCAGGGCCCTTCAACTAAAAGGTGATTAGAGGTCCGTCCACTGCATAGTTCTAGAGCAGAGGCTGCGCAGACACTACACTAATATGACGATTATTGGGTGTTAGCAGTATCTGTTTACCCAGCGGCTACTCATGTTAGCACTAGCTGCGGTTGCATTGCTGAACATCGATGATCAGACGAAAACTGCTGTGTCCAATGCAGTAAGCCGCTCCCCTGCCTACCATGTTCAGTATGTTAAAGCAGAATCTCCACCAAGATTTCTATGTTTATCATGCTTGGGAATTCAAGAGACGTTCACAACCTCGAAATAATTTGGTGGCGACATCATCCACACATGAACGAAAAGTGTTTACCTGTGTTCCAACTGTATGGTGAGCACTGGTGACGATGTTCAGAGGAGGCGCTGATTGAATAGGGGGCACTAGTTAAATTTATTAGATGTAGTGCAAATGTTTGGGCATGAGCCTGACTCCTGTTGCATTGTAGTTATTGTGCAAAAGGTCAGACACCATGCAATATTATAACCAACAAAACATTAATTTACCTGCCAAAAATTTCTATTGTGGTTGTGTAATGCGGTCTTAGAACAGGGGGGTAGGCCGGCATCCCCCACAGACAATTCAGCCAATAATTCCTGCGGACTCCAGACGCCGTGCTGGGGTGCCCCTAGTCAGAGCATGTTCATTGGACCCGCAGACCCGACTCTGCCACAGGCGGAGATGATGATGATGTAGTACGAATGTTTGCCAGTTGAACGTTTATTAAGACAGTTGAGGAGACAACGAACGGCTGGAAACGTTTGCTGTTTTGTTGTGGATACTCGACTGTGGATTAAACATACCCACATTTTTAAATTTTTTTGTCTGAAATAGATTTTCGTCGATATATTTCAATGGTGCGACCGATTTTGGAGTATGGTAGTCCAATTTGGTTTCCCTTCAGGCAGGAATTATCTTGGGAGATTGAAAGGATACAAAGGAGGGCAGCAAGAATTGTACTCCACAGGTTTTCCCATAGGGAGAGCGTAGCTGACATGATTAGGGAATTAGGGTGGGAAACACTAAGCCAGTGGCATATATCTCACAGCATCAGTCTTTTTATCAGGCTGCTGCTGCTGGGGTGTGATGGACCTCTGGTTGGAAGTGTGTCTCTCGCTCAGTATAAAGGGAGAAATGATCATTCACATAAACTGAGGGAGATTAGGGCACAGACAGATTTTATACTTCTGGTCGTTCTTACCAAGGACCATTTGGCAATGGAATGGCCTTGGAGAGTGTAAAGTGGAGGGCTTCCTCAAAGGAAACCCCACCATTGCTAGTATTGTAGGGAGACCATTAGAATTGTAGTCTAGGGTTTTGGGAGCTTTACGGTAACTTATGTAGAAATGAGAGTTTGTCTCTCACTGCCATTTTGGCCATGTAAGGCTGCTTGCAGTGTAGTGAATTAGAATTAGATATATTTTATGTGGCCAAAATGACTTCCATAATGCGTATTTGGTATGTTATTTAATTTCTTTCATAAGATAGCTGAGTGCGGTTATAAGAATAAATAACAAGGCTGAAGTTTGTAGATAAATCAGATGTTAACTAGTAGAGCTATATAATACTTAAGTCTTAAGTGCAGATTTTTCTTGACCGGAATTTGAACATTAGCAACCTCGTAAGATCTTCCATTTACGTTTAATCTTTGTTGCAGAAATGTTTTAAACGTGCCTTAATTGCCCAATGCACTACAGTCACCATTCCAGTCATTGAAATAAAAAGTCGAGAAAGGAAATACAGATGTACTCTACGTCAAAGTTCAGAATGATGTTGCACTCTTTATTAAAAATCCTTATGTTTCAGTAGTAGTCACATTGATATGTAGACGTTTCTATGTTTGACCAACACCTTTACAAAGATGGTAGTTTCCACAGCCATAAAATAAAATGACTTTCTTACCGGATATGTGTGTAATATCGGTGTAGAAATGTATATAATCATAAATCGTTTTCAGATGTTTTTTTCATCTTGCTAAACATTCCACTGTACAGTACAGTAAATACCAGAAATAATCGTACAAAAAAATCCATGGCACTCTGGAATTACAACTTTTAACAGCATCCTTATAGCTATTGATAATGACATGTTCATGCTCAATGTTAAGATGCCATTTTTTGTGTGTAGATATCTTGTTTAGTAGTAATAAGTTTCTCCAATTTTTCATCACGAGAGATGACAAGATATTATAAATCAACTACAATTGAATGCGGATTTGAGGATATTGCAGTTGTTGATACTGAGACTATCGGATATACTGTATGTGGAAAAAGTCAATTAAAATCTAATGGATTGGGAATAAAAAATATAGCCTCCGATGATGTTTTCATACATATGTATGAAAACTGCATCCAAACTTGTGATTACATGTTAAAACTAAAAAAATCTTATTCTGTTATATTAAGGCAACAAATGTTTCTGGGATGTTTTACAGTCTACTTTGAAATTGGGCAATTCATTATCCATCCAGAAATGTAAAACATTGTAGAGGAGAAAATCAAATGATTGGTGCAGTATGTACTCTGTTGCCATTTCCCCTTTTCCTCAAAACTGACTTTTATACAAATACGTGAAACTCATTGATTAAAATAGCTCGCTTATATCACAACGATATTTGGCTGTTGTGGCAAACGGAAATTAAAGAACTTCAAAGTTACAATATAAAAAGTAAATCTGATATTATTGTAAAGTATTGAAAACTGTTCAATTTTTTTCTTCTTGTCTTTCAGCAATGGTAATAGTATTTCTATCTCCTCAGGGGACAGATAATGGGAGTCATATTTGAAATGACGACAGAAATCATTCAACGGCTTGTTTACCAAAATAAACTACTACTGTACTGGCAGAAACTTGGTTAAATCTAATAACTAGCTCTAAGAATCTAATCTAAAAATCTAAGAATCTAAGCGCTCGCCACGAAAGTTGACACATTGGTGGGAGGCAAAGGATGAGTTCTCTTCGAAAAATAGAAAAAATATTGAAGTTGTACTTGCCATTACTGAATGAAGTCTGCCATTTGACCTTTTTCAAACCCCCTAATTTTTGTAATGTACTTTCTTGCCTTCTACCTCCCATGTGTCATCTTTCGGGGCGAGCTCTATAGTTCCCGATTTCAGAATGATCATATCGACACTTTCCGGGTAAAACATTGTAAGCGACATTTTTTGAGATTTTCACTTTTTAAAATAATCACATTCTGCGCATTAGATCATTATTAATACTGAAATTAGTTTTAGCCTGGGTTAAATAGTTATTTTATTTTTTAATATCTAAAATTATCGTAAGCAACACTTATTTTTTTAAAATTTATCGTGCACTACAACTTCGCCACTTGTTTAAGCGACAACATATTTCTTTTCTATTCCGTCATTTTCTGTGGCACTTACAATTTCCCTTATTATGGTGTGCTCTTTGGTGACCTTATTTCATTTTTTTCAAATTATATCTGCTACAAAAGAATTGTAACTATTCCTCAAATGTCTAAAAATGTCTGCTACAGCCACATGTACAAAAGTAAAACATCACTCTTATTTATTGGCCGGTAAAAATATTGCAAGTGTCAATTTGTAAGCGCCAAGCCTTCACATCTTGGCCCGAAAAATTATCGTAAGCAACATTTTTTTCAAAAATTTATTAATTAAAAAACACCATTTTTTACATTAAAATTAATTTAAAAATCGTGTGGCTCACTTCGATTACAATAAACTTTTCAGTTTCAAAATTAAACAATAAATAAGCAAATAAGACGTTTTTCTTATTTCCTGTAAAATTTATAAAATGTCACGTTGTTTTACTGGGAAGGTGTCGATATAGAATCCAAAAGACATATGACATTTAAAGTAGACGTTATTTTAATCTTACTTTTGGACCCTATGCAGGGAGTGGCTGTATTACGTTGGACACACCATTGCTCCTCTGATCACTGAAGTTAAGAAATGTAACCCCAGTTAGTATTAACCCTGATACTGATAATACCCGAAAATCGTTGAATCAGCATAGTGTCTGTGCATACTCTGCATTCGAACTATGCAGTGCATGGGGTTCTAATGACCTTTTCAGTTGAAGGGCCCTAAAACCACCAACAAAGATAAATAAATAATGGATCCTATGCAGTTATATTTGTGCTCGTAGCTGGGACGTTTGGCATTTAGGGATTTATCTTTAGAAAACTATTCTATCTTTTCATTCCGAGGCTCCTCAAAACTAATCCACATTTGTGTTAAATACTGATCTATATTGAGGCAGTGTAGTTAATTGTTTTGCATAAAACCAGCAATTAATAACCCTTTCCCTGCTTAAGGCATGGTCGGACTGTCTTTCTGGGACACATGGACGACCTGTTGGATGTACTTTTAGGGCAGCCGACTGCCAACCTACGCTGCAGCACCTCATCATCACCATCTTACCCTTATCCCGGGTCTGCTGGTCCACTGAACATCCTCTGACTGAGGGCACCCCAGCCTGGCGTCTGGAACCCGCAGGAATATTGGCTAGGTTGTCTGTGAGGGGGGGTGTGCCGGCCTATTCCACTTTTAAGCTGCAGCACCTATTTTTTTACTTACCATCGGCATAGCCAGGCACTACACCGACGCCTTATGCTCTAAACCATCGCCCGACAGAAGCCAACCCATTTCAATTCAGTTTAAATTCTGGGTTTGTTTCGTTGGTGTTTTAGGGCCCTTCATCTACAAGGTCATTAGAGCCTCGCCCACTGCATAGTTCTAGTGTAGAGATTGCACAGACACTACACTAATGCGACGATTATTGGGTATTATTAGCAGTACCCAGTTTTTCCAAGTACTAGCTGGAGTTAGATTGCTTAACTTCAGTGATCAGACGAGAACTGGCCTGTCTCCCCCATTAAATTTTATGCAGTTCTAAATTGTCCGAGCTCCCCCCTCCCTTGGAATTTGTCCCGTTTCCAATGCATTGCTATGCCTCTGCAACAGGGAGCCTTGAGAAAGCCAACATTTAGAAAAGGCCGCAGCAATAAGAGAAGTTTGGAAACCCCAAGATTATGAACATTCTGAATGAACTACCTCTGAAGTACCTCTGAAATTAGGCGCCCTAAGCATCAGCATAGGTTTGCCTGCCCCATGAACCGCCTATGCCCCCTGAGAATAGATTCTGAATACTTTGGAAATCCTTGTTCATCAGCTCTGCCTCTTCTTTGACAACTTGTGCACCGCTATTTTCTTTTTGTTCAGCCTGGTAATTCAATTGTAATAAAATGACTGACCTTGGCTATTTCTGATATACAGTAAATCTTATTTGGCATCTGGCCTTGATTGGGCTAATACGTTAGAGTACAGGTTTATTACAAAACGACATTCGATTAACGAACTGCTTACTAAGCTGTGTTTTACTATGAGTGTCCAACTATGGTAGTTAATGTTTAGATTACTATTTTAACGTATCAAGGTCCTTTAAAATTGTTCACATATTGAAAGTGAAACACCTTAACACAATCCCTTGTCATTTTTAGCAGTAAAATGACATCGGGTGTAAGATGAAGGCTGATATTGAGAATTTATCTCTAAAATGTTACAGAATCTCTTATACGTGACTGGCTCACTAAACACGTGCTAATATAATGGCCCTTTCAAGTGATCCAGAGCACATAAACTGTCACAATGCAGCAGTTTGGTTGAATGATGTTCATTAAACAATATATTTAATGCATTGCGAAATCCAATTCCTGATCTTTGCTGAATGCTCAAATGTTTGAAGCTGTTTGCAGATTCTAAAATCTGTTCGCGAACTTGATACTGGATATTTTGAGGAAACCTTAACGTGTGCATGAACAAAGAACTGCCAAAACGTGTTTCCACATACCAGTCAGATTTTTTGTTATTTCTAAAAATATTTGGTGAATAAGCTATTGGAATCAGGACCCCAGGTACAATTTATAGTTCAGAATACGGATTGAAAGAAATTTCCTCACAAGCCCAAATTATAGTCCGAACGGTTGTCAGGTAGACATGGTAAACGCACCGAATGTTTAAAATTGTTTGTAATAATTGTTTATTTGCTTTTTGGTGAATATCTAGCAGCAAAAGGAAAATCCTTCTTCTTTTCAGAAATCGTTTTACCTCTTTTATTTCGTACTCTATATTTCACAGTTATCGTCAAAAAGATATTGTTTCTGGCTTTGGCAGATCTACCTAACAATCTGTGGAACCAAGATATTAAGATAAAAAAAATCAATATCTTATATTGTTACTATCCTACTATATATACCAAAGCAATAAGCACACAAATGACAAATATTTGGAAAATATCTCAGTGCTGAGGAAAGTTATTGTAAAATTTATCAACTGGAAGGACACGACACATCCAAATACAATTATAGTTTATTACACTCTACAGGCTGTTGTTTAGATATTTCACAGACAAAATTGTGTTAATATAGAAGGCATGATTTCTGCAAAAAAATGTTAACAGTGGTTGGTAACCATTTGTCCTCAGAATCTCACCTCTGGATGGAGCCTTTGCAAACACAATTGAAAAATCTTTCTACGCTCAACAACAAAATAATTTAAGTATCGAGAAAGAGGTGTGAAATGAAACGAAACTGAATCTGTTGAGAGATCATTTGGTTTTATTGAAGTTATTAAAAAAATCAGAACAAATGGATAATGCCCATATAGGCACACCGCTTACAGTATATTGACAAAATCATGGAGACATGGCTTCCTACCTAAGCTGCAACATCGGAGCACTGAAACGACATCAGGGGGCGAATTTCTTCACTTGGGAATTTTTCCACATCTGCCTTTGCATGGAAGAGACGGTTCTTTTACGTGCCAATGACGTCGTACACCACACGAGACCTTGGTTTTACTTCTTCATTGTACGAAGTTGTTTCAGGGCCCGTCAATTACAAGGTCATTGGAGCCCCATCCACTGAATGGTTCTTATGCAAAGACTGCACAGACACTACACTAATGCCTAATGACTATTCCTTTGATTAAATAAACAATCCAATCTTTACAAGCTGCACTTAATTCTGCTGCTTTGTGCCTCATTATCCCACTACTACTGCTTGGAATGCAATTAAATTATACATAATGGATCACTTTCATGAAGTCTTTACTTAAATTCCTTAATTTGCAACTAAAATCTGTTCTCCTTATGACAGAATGTTTTAATAAGAATATTGCAGGTGTATGAATATTTTTTTTCCAATTGAAAAATGTTACTTTTTGAGTTTAAAAAATATATATGCAAGATATGTTTTCAATTTTTCAATGTAAGCTTTCATTTATGTCTTTTAATTATATAAAAAATATCTGCTAAGTTCAGCTGTAAATAACAAAGTTATGATATGTTTCCAGAAGCAACTACAGTCAGTGCAAAAAGTATCCAGACACCTGAATAAAATTGACATTTACATCTGTAATTTGGTCACATAATGAATAAATATAATGAAAGACATTCAATCCATTAATTGGGCCTCACAGAATTGTGAAATCCTAGTGGCATTGAAGAAATATGTGATTTTCCAATGAAAATGCAGTTTGACTTCACCCTCTCACCAAATTCATGCATAAAAAGTATTCAGACACACTGTTGATATCCATTGATTTGTAGCCTTAATTTGAATTTGCAAAAAAAAATGTCAATATAATTACCCCAAAGTGCAAATTCCCTTTCATATGGTGTGTGTGTGGTGGTCAGTTTCATGCAAATACAGTGAAAATGGGGAGGAAGAGCAAGGAACCAAGTGAAAGTGAGCAAAGGTTGTTATTAGGTTAAAAATCAAGGCAAATCTATTCGTGAAGTCAGTAAAGACACTCAATTAGCTAAGTCAACAGATTTTATATTATAAAGAAATGTAAAACTTATAGAATGTGCATACAAGGCATCCTAGAAGTGGACACCCTTCCAAGCAGAGTAATGTCGATAAAAGGCGAATTTTAAGAAAAATCAAAGATAACCCAAAATGCAGTGCTCCACAAATAGCTCCTGAACTGGAGATGGATTTAGGAATAACTGTGTGTCCAAGTATGGTGGATAATGTTCTGAAACACAGTGGGAACATGTCCAGACATGTAGGAGGAAATATTATGTGAGTCCACCCAACTGAAAGAAATGTTTGGAGTTTGCAGAAATGTACAAAAATACAGACCAACAGCTTTGGAATCGATTTATTCTCACTGATGAAAGAATGTTTATGATTTTTCACTTCAATGGGAGGCAAAAAAGTGTTGCAACAAGAGAATTGTGAACTTGAAGTGAAAAACTTACAGCTTCTGTAAAACATGGTGGTGGTTCAATGATGGTATAGGGCTGTATGAGTGCTTCAGGGGTGGGTAACCTGCATGTTATTAAGGGCAAAATGAACCACAAAGTGTGTTTTAACATTTTAAAAAGTAATCTACACTCCAGTGCTGAGAGAATGGGCCTGAAAGACAATTTCAGAAAACATCCAATTTCCTATAACAAAATGCTGCAAACTGTTCCCCAAGAGGAGTGGGCTAAAAGTCCACTATTGTTGTTGACCAAACTTGTCAATTCAATGAATAAACGATTGTCACGTGTAATAAAATGTAAAGGATACCCAACCAAGTACTGATGATGCTACTAAGAGTTTAAAACAACACAAAGAGAAACATGTCCGAATACTTTTTTTGTGCATGAATGTGGTGGAGGGGGGGCGACGTCAAACTACATTTTCATTGGAAAATAAAATATTTCCTCAACACCACTAGGATTTCACAATTCTGTGAGGCCCAATTAATGTATTGAATGTTTTTCATTATATTTATTCATTACACTACCGAATTACTGATGTAAATGCCATTGTTATTCAGGTGTCTGGATACTTTCTGCACTGACTGTAATTTTCATTACAAATATTCCTAAAATTCATGATAATAATAAATTGCGTGTTGTAATTCTTCCAAGAAACCCAAGTTGAAGCACTGTTTTGCAATTACATTTATTTTGTTTTCAGCAGAAAAACTACCTATTAGACGTTGGCAGCCATTAGGCTTCATATTTTACAAAACGAAATACTGTAAATTTATTTTTGTATTTACTGTACATAAAAGATCTGTTTTGAAAGTGCTTTCATAACTAAATGAATTTAAAAGAATTTGTCCTGAGGGAGTAAAATAGATGAAAGGGAGTAGAAATATTCGGATTGCTTGATTTGTGGCATTCAGTGAAATTGATAAACAGCATTAAACTACAAATCGGATT
This sequence comes from Trigoniulus corallinus, assembly GCA_013389805.1. NCBI lineage: Eukaryota > Metazoa > Arthropoda > Diplopoda > Spirobolida > Trigoniulidae > Trigoniulus > Trigoniulus corallinus. The sequence continues at coordinate 22,036,280 of JAAFCE010009126.1, read as the reverse complement.
AATTTGTGAACCATAGCATATTCAGAAATTTACGAATAACATTATAAATTCACCTTAGGCTTCGATGATGAATTGACAATTACTGTATATTCATTTGTGTCCTAAATACTTTCCATTCAAATGGGTAAAGAAAAATGATTAACCTATGACAAGGTCAGTGAGAGGGAGGCCCGCATTGCACCATCCCCCAGATGGGAATCAAAGCTGTGGCCTCGTGGCAGTGGCGTCGCTAGGGTTGGCGTCACCCGGTGGGGTAACACCATGGTTCCACCCCCTCTCCCGAAAAAAGCCGCTTCTTCTGCTTTTGTGTCACCCCATTTCTCATGGTGCTAGTGGTGTCACCCGGTGCAGCCCACACCCCGCACCCTCCCTAGTGACGCCACTGCAAGTAAGACATCCTTTTCTTCTCGAATATGGCGTTTTCCCCACCTATGCTGGACCACTCACCAGATTAGCACATTCCAGAGGGGTACCTATCGGCTTGGCTCATACTGCTAATAGTCAAAAAAATGTGCAGACTCTGCATTAGAGTCTGCATTAATTAATGACCATTGTAGTTGAAGGGCCCTAAAAGACCAACAAATCAATCAATCAAATCCATTCGACCAGGGTGATTCCTGTAACCAATATTACCCTAGGGTCTTTAAAGGTCTTTCGTTGTGCAATAAAATATCCGGAAAATCACTAGGTATAGTACGATGCCCTCGTTTGGCGGTGAAAGAAAATACCCTCAGACAGGAGATAGGCCGATATGGCATTCGATTGTCATCCGGCTAGTGAATATTATCTGATCACCAGTGAGTTCCTGGCTTGAAATTGGCACCCAACCTTCCTTCAGCTCTTATGGATTTAACAAACGTGCGCAGAAATCCAAACTATCGCATGTTTATGCAAATATTCTGATCACGTGTGAAAACATCAAAATATTTGTTGCTTTCGGCGTCGCGAGTTGCATTTCGTAATATAAATTGAAAGTATGGTAAAGTGCACAAATATCGTCCCCCTAAGCAAAATCTTCAATTGTGAAAAAATTATTTACAGGAAAAATAATTTAAAAACTGATTTAGGTTTCTCAACTCCTTACCTACGTGTATTGCTAGCGTGATACTATTAAGTGAAACTTTCTAAACCATAAAAAAATTAAAACTTATAAGAACGCAGATTTTTCTAAAAAGGTGTCCCAATTCCGTCCCCCCTTTCCAGCTAACATCTACTGAATTATTTTTATGGGAAATTTCATTAAAACACAGTTGATATCTCTCATAATAAATTTCTTGGGAGAAAACTTTTTTATTCACTGTTTAAATAAAATAGCCTAACATCAATTTTGGAATGATATTCTTTATAGAACTTCAGCTCTACTACATCATAATAATAAGGCATAGATAAACACGTGATCATATATGAATCAAAACTAGTCTAAGGGGTTGGGGAATTATAGAATATAAAAAAGACCAATACATTATGAGGGTCCTAAATCCGTCCCGGGGACGAATTTGAGAATCAAAGGGGACGGATTTAGGATTCCAGCAATAACAAATGAAAAAGCCCCATCTCTTCAACAAACAACCACAACTACACAGCTCTGACAACTTGAACACAATATTTAAGGAATAATCTTTAATTATCAATTGCCAAATGATGAAAAAAATTACTCGGAAGTGTCAATATAACTGTTTAAGGTTCGATTCCACAATTTAGTAAATTTACACAAATCCTATTTTTTGAAAAATTTAATAGTTAAAAACAGAACAAAGCAACTGCATCAGAGCCAGTAGTAAACTGAATGGTTCTGAAGGCTTTCATGTGCTGTTCTGAAGGCTACAGCAATCCCCTTGAAAGTTAAAGGGGGGACGGATTTAGGACTGGGACGGATTTTGGTTACTTTACCATAAATGTCCAGAAGCCAAAAATATGTCACGTGCATTGGTTAAGTGTAAGGACGAACAATGGTACATTATACAGTAGCTGAAAAGCAAGCAAATCCTAACGAGACACTCTGCCTATGACAGGTTCGGGTACCCACCTTGTCTATCTGAATGGACACAAGGGTAACCTATTGGACAGTGTTTTTCCGCAGCTGGCTGCTGACCAAAGCTGCAACCCTTTGTTTTTTTATAGTCGCTCTACTGTTCTTTGGCGCACTCCAAGGACGCTAGGGGGCGAGCACCTACACCTGGAAACTTTGTTTCGTCTACTCATTGCATAGTAGAGAGGGTGCTTTTACTTGCCATGCCGTCTTATACCGCAGGGGACCTCTGTTTTATTTCTCATCCGAAGAAAGGCACACTCGGGGCATTTCTCTCGCCGGAAGGAAGCCAACTCATCTTGGTGCAGTATTGAATCTAGAACCCGGGACGAAGTACCGAGCACTGAGGTGGGATTTGTGGTACATCATGTTACCGAACGTTTTACTGTGGCGCATCGTAAACATGTAAAGATTTCATACAAGTTATTAAATGATGGTGAAGTTTTGCGGACCTGAGAGAAATTCGGGCAGCCACTAGTGAACTATGTACCGGAAATTGAGAATCACATACTGTACTTTTTGCATTGCAATCTCCTCTGCTCGTGTGCTCGAGATCAGTAACTCCCATGTGTGCTCGAGATCAGTAACTCCCATGTGTGCTCGAGATCAGTAACTCCCATGTGTGCTCGAGATCATTAACTCTGCTGAGGCCGGTGCATAACGGCCTGAGCAGAACTAAGGAGTCCCGAATTTGCTGTTCTTTATTAGTCATTGAATCAATACAACTGTCAGCTCCTAAGGTGTGAATATAATAATTTTTCGTCAATTCCTGTTTTATTAATGAAATAATGAAACAAACAGTTTTTCTCAAGTGTGGATCTGTCGAAAGAGGTGAGTAGATATCACGATACGTTTGCACTGTTTGTCAACCTGATATTCAACATCAGATAGCAAAACAAGACATTTCAATTATCTCTGTCTAGGCCATTAATTGGGAACTTTTACAATGGTCTTCAAATTTGAGTGCCGCAACTGTTCGCCATTAACATGGATGGATGAATGAATGACTGCTGTTAAATATTTACAGAAAGGCAAACGTTTGTTGGCAGTTTATGCTTTCAAGGGAATACCGTAATTATTTTCATTGCATGTTGAAGTCATTTGATTAATGCCCATTTCCACTAGATTCAATTTCTGATAAAATCCACTTCAGACTTAGTTTTAGGCTCCAACTTGAAAAATTCCGTTCCTATCCGTTCTCCTGCAACATCATCTTAATAGGTACGAGGTAACTTTATTGAACTAATGGCGCTGAACTCCAAGACTTTCCACCGAAGTTAACCCTCCTTTTCAATTTTAAGACATTTCAAAGGATTGAAATAAAATTTTGTCATTAAACGGCAAATGCATTTCCATTTTCGTCTACTAACCGTGACGCACGGGCCTATTGCGTTGGACACATCAGTTCTCGTCTGATCACTGAGATTAAGCAATGCAACCCCAGCTAGTACTAGCATGGGTGGCCACTTGGGAAAACTAATACCCAAAAATCGTCGCATCAGTGTAGTGTCTGTGCCGTCTCTGCATTAGAGCTACGCAGTGGACGGAGCTTTAATGACCTTGTGGTTGAAGGGCCCTAAAACACTAATGAAACAAAAAGTCGCCACACTGTACAAATTAACTGCTACTTCAGCCTGATATTTGACAGGAAGGGACCGTAATGATTAAGGAAACGTTTCACTAATCTATAGCATTACTGTGATCACGACTGTTAGAGCCTTTCTAAACCCCGCTTTATGTCATTCCACCACAGGCGCCATTTTTCTGAGCTACGTACTGTATCTTACTCCAAGTAGTAAGGGTTCTGTCATTTGCTGCGGCAACGTACACACCATACGGGACGACGGTTTTGCTTCCCATCCGACGAAAGTCGATCAGTAAGCGGTCCAGGTTGGAACCTAAAACCATCGGACTTAGAACTGCTGACGCATGAAACCAGCGCGCTCTCTGCATCACCTGAAGCTGTTTGTTGCCTAAGATGCCGTATACTATTGAACATATCACCCTTTTAAGCGTAAATCGTGAATTGTCTATGGCCATTATAGTGATGCTCACCGCAATTCTCTTTTTCATCCGTTTATTTCATTTTTTACCAACATAGACTAACGACGACATTAAAAGTGTGTTGTTTGATCTTTCATGTGTTTTTCTCTCTTGTCAATTTGTTGTGAGACTTTTATTTCGCGTTATCAGTGTGTTATTGCTTCGCGTGTCTTTGGTTGCTTCATACGCCCTTCATACACCCTTTACTGGGTAGTTCTAATGAAGTCTTCACAGACGATGATTTGGGTATTAGCAGTACCCAGTGTTCCCCGGTGGTCACCCATGCCAGCACTAGCTGGTGTTGCGTTGCTTGACTACAGTGATCAAAAAAGAACCGGTGTGTCCAAAGCAATACAGCCACTCTGTTTTTTTATTTTGTTGGTGTTTTAGGGCCCGTCAACTACAAGGTCATTAGATCCCCGTCCACTGCGTAGTTCTAAGGCAGAGACTTGATGCACAGACTACGCTAAGGCGACGATTTTTGGGTATTAGCGATTCCCGGTTTTTCCAAGCGGCCACCCATGTTGGTATTAGCTGGGGTTGCTTCAGTGATCAGACGAGAACTGGTGTGTCCAGGGCAGTAGAGCCGCTCTGTTGTTGCATGTACCGATTCAGACTGAGATCCTACTTCTCTCGGGTGAAAGATGGAGATCTTCCTCTAGACGGCAAGTAAATTTATGGATCGAGGGTAGGGGCAAATGTGGCATTTTCACAAGAACGGCAGAAATTGGTGTAAAGAAAAATTAAAATTTATAAAATTAAGCACAAATCATAAGACATAGACATGTCGTACATTGTCAACACTCTGTAGGTACTTACGATAGTTGGGACACCCTTCAGTTGACATGGACGCAGTACTGCAGATCATTTAAAATCTAGGAGGGGGCAACTTGGAATTTGCCCACGGGCAGCAAACAAGGCGACGAAACATCTGGGGACTGCGTGGGGGTGTGTACGAAGTCACTACTGCACATGAAAGAACCTTTACCATACTACATGAAGTAAACTACAGTATAAGTGTAAATTGGCAAAGTTTCGTGGTGGAACAGTTCCCCCTCTTGTTTCGGTGGAAAAAATCGGAATTGTCGGCGTTTTTTTAGTTACACCAACGGGTGGGGAAGTCGGACAAACAGCCATAACGGGCCGAACCCTGTGGAGGCTGCTCGTGAGTGAGGGGGATGTAGGAGTGGTGAGTTTAGCAATTTCCAGTATTAATTTTTGATAATAAAAATATTACCAAAAAAATACTAGATCATTTTTCCTCGTATTTTCAAAGATTTGTTGCTCATCATCAATTAGGAAGACAATATAAGCCAGTAATCGTTTTCTTCAGTAGTCATTTCTTGTGTATAGAGTCGACATAGGATAATTAATTTGCCTCTGGAAAATCAACCTTCATTTTAATGATGGTAAAATGACATTAATTGAATGTTTCTCAGATTAAGAACATTAGCGCACACCAGCCTTCGAACAGTCATTAAATTAATTACTGTAATATGCATATAATTTGAATACATTTACTTACAGTGAAATGATAACAGCAATATTATGATTTCATACAGCTCGCTTAGATCGATGTCAAATTTTAAGATGCTTTTAGATACATTTTAAATAACAGTAATTATAGTAATTATGCATTAACTAATAATGAAAGAGTAAAAAAATTAAAGTGCATAAATACTCTCTTCAGGTATCGAGTCTGACTGGTCCGGGGGAAGTACAAATATGATCCATAATCATTAAAATGAATAGTTGTTTTTTTGTTTCGATTCGTTGGTGTTTTACGGCCCTTCAACTGCAAGGCTGTTAGAGCCCCGTTCACTGCGCTGCTGCGTAGTTCTAAATGCAGAGACTGAACAGACACTACACTAATGCGACGATTTTTGGGTAGGCCTATTAACAGTACCCAGTTAACCCAAGTGCCGGATTTACCATTAGGCTAATTAAGCTGAAGCCCTAGAGCCTAGACATTTAGTGGGCTTCAAAATTTAAGAAAAGGGCCTCAAAATTGAAATAGCCTAGGGCCTCTCAATATCTAAATCCGGCACTGGCGGCGACTGATCAGACGGGAACTGGTGTGTCCAACGCAATAAACCACTAATCATAAATAGCATTGTATCTGAATATGACAGGGTCGGTCTTCGGTTTGTTCTGTTGGGATCGAGAAAACATGCCTGACACATAGCAGACTGTCGACTTATGCCGGGAGCGGCGAGTTGCGTTGGACACACCAGTTCTCGTCTGATCACTGAAGTTAAGCAGCGCAAGCCCAGTTAGTACTGACATGGGTGGTCGCTCGGGAAAGCTGGGTACTGCTAATACCCAATAATCGTCGCATTAGTGTATTGTCTGCAGTATATGCATTAGAACTATACAGTGGACGGGTCTCTAATGACCTCGTAGTTGACGGGACCTTAAACTCCAACAAACAACAAAAAACAATCGACTTATGCCACGAAAAAGCAACTACTAATCCGTTTCCGGCTTATGGAAAAGTGGAGTACCCATGCTGGTTCCTCTGATACATGGGGGAGAGGTTTATTGCGTCGGAAACAACAGTTCTCGTCTGATCACTGAAGTTAAGCACTCAACCCCAGCTAATACTAATATGGGTGGCCGCCTGGGAAAACTGAGTACTGCTAATACCAAAAAAATCGCCGCATCAGTGTAGTGTCTCTGTCGTCTCTGCATTAGAACTACGCAGTGGACGGGGCACTAATGACCTTTGTAGTTGGAGCCCTAAAGCACCAACAAAACAGAAAATATTATAAATGGGTGATCTGTTGGGTGTCATTTTCATGCACCTGCTGCCTAACTAATACTGCAATCCCTATGCTCATTTATAGTGCGCCTACGGTTGTTGAGGCGCTCCACCGACGCCAGCAGGCGAGATCCTACAGCTGGAAATTTTGCCTCTTCTACCTTATGCATTGTAGAGAGGATTCTTTTACTGGTAAATGGCATCGTACACCACATGGTTCCTCTCGCCCGAAAGAAGTCGATCCATCTCGATCCAGCATAAAATCTAGAACCGGTAACGCAGTAATCGAGCATGCTACCTCCTGCACCACCTAGGTGGATGTACAACTAAAACCCTTACTCCATATGAATGTAATATACGTACAGTATCACGGAATTTTCATTTGTTGGAGTACACTCCTCGTAGTGTCGGGGAATACCAGGCTTGCAATAAATTAAGCTAGGATGACAGGCTCAAAGTGTACTTCGATCCTTACTTGAACCAAGTGCACTTAGTCCAAGTTGGTTTCCACGGCAAGTGACTTGGCAAGGGATTTGGTTTTGGAAGGTGTAGGAGTAGTGGCAGATATGCTCAACAGATCATCATCATCCTACCTGTATTTCGCCTGTTGCAGGGTCTGGTCTGTGGGTTCTAGTCCGCCACTTCTGCCTATCTCCCACAAGGCCCCCGTCCACCCCTCACACTGCCATATCCTTACGGACAACCTGCTTCCACGTCTGCTTAGGTCTCCACCTGTCCTGGGTGCTTGCAACCACCTGCATTTCTGAAATGGAACTAACGAGCTTCTCCTCCCCTCTTCTCATTACATCTTCATACCACCTCAATCTACTCTCCCTCATTTTTTCCGCAATGCCCCCACCTCCAGGCTACCTCTCATATACTCATTCCTAATTCTATCAGCTCTTGAAACCCCACTCATGTACTGCTGCATTCACAACTCTGCTACTTGCATTCAATTTATACGGCTCTTCCTCACTACCCAACACTCTGATCAACAGGACTCCACTTCCTGTCTTCACTTCAACGATCCCCATTGATTCTATGGGTCACATCCGAGTGTATCTTCACAGCACTTTGGAACGTTGATCGTAAGTGCCTTACCTTTTTCACATTCGTCACCAGCTCACCCCTCGAGAGTACGTCACCATTATTTTCCTATCCGTCTCAATTGAAAGTCACCAAAATCAGAAATCTTAATGTTGTTCACAATCCTCTGAATGGCAGCATTCTTTTTCATATTTACTTTTATAGTTGGCAAGCTTTATATTCCACAACACTTCTCCAGTGTCAAATAATTCCATAAATTCTGTTTTTCTGTCTTTCTCATTGCTATTTTATTTTTCACCTCACCCTCCACATGTTGTATGTTGGAAGCCATTTTATGTCATCCAAGTTACACTTTGATCAAAGTAAGTTGGTAGCCATTCTACTCAACCTGTATGGTACCAGGTCAACCCAGCTTTAGCGTAGGGGCTGCAGCTTTAGGTTGGCAGCTGGTTGTGTGAAAAACTGTCCAACAGATCACTCGTGTGTCGCGCAATAGGTCAAAAATAAGCCCACGATTCAGTATAACGGTTACTGATGAAATAACCTAAACCATGTGGGCCTCATGATGCGCCAGGGAATTATTTACTCTATTAACCCTTTCAAATTCATTGCCAAATTTTCTATTTAATTTGGAAATCGTGTACCAAAATAACCCTGCTCGAATTGATATTAATTTTTTTATGACAACTGTAGCTTTTTATGATAATGCTATGTAAGCTACAAATAGAAAATTTAACCACGGCCTTTGTGGTGAACATAAGATTTTGTCTGACATAGTTTCATGTTTTTTAATCTGTTTATCAATCGATACATCTAATTTGTTGAGTGAGATCTTTTGCACAGTTGAGTGCTTTACTTATGGATACAGTGACAGCTTTAAGTTACTTCTTCATTATACTTAAAGGATCTATAGTCCAGTATCTTGGTCAAAAAGTTTGCCTGAATTTGCGGTTAGTTGATTTTTAACATTATTCCTATGTAGCACTTTAAACATCTTATTTCTTCGGCGCCAGCAGGCGACCTTCGTGTTTTGTAAACCTATAATAGGTTCCGTTACAAGCAGGTAACATCCCTCACGACAAACGAGACCACAGCTACACGTCTCAGTCGGCGGAAGGCGCAGTTGGGTTTTTCGTTTCGTTGGCGTATTAAGGTCGTTCACTGCGTAGCTCTAATGCAAAGTCTGCACAGACACTAACTACCCTGTTACGACGAATTTGGGTATTAGCAGTACCCAGTGTCAGTGACATGCCAGTAGTGTTTGGCGCCTGTGGACAAGAACTCGGTTGGCGCACCATATCCTCCCCTCCCGAATAAAAAAAAATAGTCTCATGCGGTGTCCCAAGCGGTCACCAACGTTAGTAGGCCTACTAGGTGGGATTGCGTTTCTTAACTTCAGTGATCAGACGAGAGCTGGGGTGGAACGCAATACAGCCACTCTTCTTTTTACTTGAAAGAGACCACGGGATTAGGTTGCAACGGAATATAGTTTCTAAGAAAAATTTCGAAATATTTCCAAGCATTTACTAGCGTTGCAGTTATGAATACGCAATCCTTTGCGACGGATACCTTGCTAGTGAGATTTTTCATCCTAGACCCATATGCCTAGATCTCCACCAGCACCCTAGAACCACCTTTGCCTTTCGTACCTATTCCAGCCTCTTCGTACCTACCCTAGAACCTCTTCGAAGGTTGGGGTTCCCCAACCCTTCCTGCAGTGATCCTGCGCTGGACAAGTCAGTATCACATGTCAGACATCCTCCACTTATTCCCCACATAATCCACAGCCCTCCTCTCCACCTGTGATCTTTGCCATCCTCTGTTTCGTCTCCAGTGACTTAGCTCTTGCCCGAAACAGACGTGAGTTCTCCCACTTATTGTCATAGATTACCTCCCTCTCTATGTTAAGCTTGTTGCCATGCACCCTCAGCGTTTTCTTTGTCGTCCTTCCCTCCATGCAGTTAATTGTGTTGCGTTGTTGACGGCCTTTAGTGGAGACTCCGTTTGCTTTACAGGAATCAGTTGAATTCTCTGGATACTGGTGGATCAAAAACAAATGCTCATTTATCGAACATGGCTCGTGAACGTTTTTATACATAGGCCGTGGAGGCGAAATGTAGTTTAAAATGTTCGAGAACGTTTGTTAGGTGGAGACAGTGGGGTTGAACAGTGTTTAAAATGTTCGAAAACATGTGTTAAGATAAGGTAGTAGAGGCCAACAGTAGGGAGATTGAGCGTACAGTTACCGATAACCATTTGTCCCATAAGCAGACGACACTTAAGTTACGCATGCTCCGAACAATTAATTTTATTTGTGGAGCATGCGCACCTTAAATTTCGTCTGCTTATGGGACAAATGGTTATCGGTAACTGTACGCTCAATCTCCCTAATGTTTAAAGTGACGAACTCATTTTGGGAGAAGGGGAAACAGATGAGGCAAAATGTGTGTTAATTGTTCAGGAACGTGTGCTAAGTGATTCAGAGGATGCAAACTATGTTTTAAATGGAGATTCTTCGAAACGTATTAGGAAGCAATTGTTTGAGTTTAAAATGTTAACTTACGGCTAGGGCATATACTGTATGTTATGCTGTTTTGGTTGTGTGTTTGGCGTTTGTGTACAGTATTTGTTATTTAGCTTAAAACAAATATAATTTTCTTCGAGGTAGAGAGTTCTCACGGTTGTAAACCTTAACGACAGCTCTGTTTGCTCTATGGGCCTTGTGACAAAAAGATCGTTTAGTAGATTTTACCGCGGAGAAATATTTTTCTCGAAATTCTTATTATCTCTGGAAACTGTTTCCATCTGTCTCCACACTTTATGCCATTTTACTGCTTCAACACAAGAATGTAATGGTTTCAATTTTCCAACATGAGCGTTAGGTTAACTTTCTACTAAAAACTTCACTTGATCCAAAATCCTTTTTTAACTAAAATCCCAAAATGTGAAAAACACGGTCATTGCTATTTTACGAACTTAAAGGTGATTTAACTTGAGCCTTCGCGTCTTGTGACAAGAGATGGCAAAAAGGAAATGCCTAAATTCATCATTTGGACTCAGGTGAGAATTCTAGAAGCGATACGTAAAATTGAGATAAACAGACTAGAGTAACACAACTATTAACTATTTCAGAGGAACTTCGGTCGTCGAGCATAATTTGGCAACCGAAAATTACTTCCTACAGGAATTAAAGCAAATGATTGTTTTCAATATCCCGTTCAGGAACGGATTATCATCACTACTAAACCTTATGCCGCCTAGGAAAGGTTTGCTGTCGGTTTTTATGCAGGCAGCTGTCACCCTAACGCTGCAACCCTTCTGCTTATCAATCGTAGGCCCGTTTTTCTGTGTTGGGGCACTTTCCTCCGTCTATACTAAAGGGCGAGCTCCTAATCCTGGAAGTTTTATCGAACAACTGGTTTATTTTATTGCATGTACAGTAGAACTCCAATTTTCCGAACCCCGACTATCCGAATCGCTTTCAGAATTTCAGAAAAAAAAATTAAGAGGGAACGTACTGTGATTTGCAAAATAACGCGCGATTTGGCTGCCCGAAAACGGATACTGACAGTCAAACAGCTTACTTTGACCAAGATGTTCAGCAAGCAATGACTTTCATTTACAGAATGGTACACGTACATACTGTACTAATGTACAGCCCTTATAAGTATGCTTAATATGTAAAAATGTTGTCTTTTCATTTAATTAATTAAAAGCTCTTTTCATTTATAAATAGTTTTTTCTCCCATTTTCAACATACAAACAGTGATAAATTAAATTAGGCCCTTTTTTCGGAAAAAATCCAATTATCCGAATGGGGTCCGGTCCCGATTGATTCGGATAATTGGAGTTCTACTGTAGTAAAGGTTCGTTTACGTGCAGATGAAATCGCCCCACATCACACAAATGTTATTTGAAAAATGCAAGACGAAATTTTAAGAAGTGCAATAAATTCAAGCAGGAAACTGCATTCAGCAGTGGCTGTAGTATAACTGACACGCTGCAGCAGTGGGTTTTAACCAGAGGTGCGAGAAAGTGTTTCCAAGGGTGTAAGAGAAATTTCTAAATCTCGATGAAAACTATGGCCTTACTGCCTGTGAGAAACCAGGGAGTGGTACATTGACGCTTGGATAACCTCTCCTTCTATCTTCTTCCGAAGCATATGGCAATTAGCGGTGTGCAGTGCAATAAGAAACTGGTTGAATAATGCCTATGTTCTCATATTCTGGGTACAACAAAAATTGAAAATCGTTTTGTATATAGGGCCTATATACAGTATAAATAAAGTAGCGCTAGAAGGTATTCTCAGATTAAAGGGGGTGCCAATCACTAAAAAGAACGGTTAAGAACAACTGCTCTACAGCCTTACATTTAGGGGCGGATCCACGGGGAGAAATGCAACAATGCATGATTCAACTTTTCAACTGATTTTTGCATTGCTATCCCCATTTCTGTTCTGCTAGGACCAAGGGACAGTAGATGACCTATCGTAAGTGCTAGACAGATTTATACTACGGAATCCTGAATAGGCATTTTAAAAATATCCGCTCCTGGATCCGCCACTGCTTATATTTCACGCATCAGATTGCCAGTTTGCCTGGTCAAGATCTGAAGTGAATTTCTGTTCGGTAGCCGGAGACCAACCTCGGTGGCACAGGATTACTGCTCTACTAGTTCCAGATGGGTTGACTTCTTACATAGGATGGAAAGTAAAGCCATGGTCCCGTTTGGTGTACGATGTCATTTGCACGTCAAACAATCCTCTCTACTATGCAACGGGTAAATGAGACAATATTCTCAGGATTAAGACTGTAGACCGACGATAAATTAGCATAGGGGTTGCAGTTGTTTTTCATTTTGTTCGGTAACAAATTAGCTCAATGAGTGTCGCTTTATAACAAACATTTCTCTTTATTATTATTTATATACGTAATTGGGTTTTTAATGCGGGGATTCTTTCAATCGATGATTAATTTTAAAACCATCTTAGTAATGTAATTCTGCAGTCTTTGTTATTGCCCAGGATACAAAGGAAGTTTGATATTAAACGTATAAGAAATAAAAATAAGGGTAATGAAAGTGACTTTTTATAGCAACTTCAGATTTCTATGACAACAAAAGCACGTTTGGAGATTCTGGTAATAATGCCCAGAGTAAAATATTTCAGCAAACGCAGACAGTATTACGCCTTCCTTTAAGAAATCACTTTATTAAGGACAGTGTCGTGTCATTATCTGACCCTGAATAACTTCCTGGCTGATCTTTTTAATACGTGGCCAGCTTCGTTGGTCTTTTTGATAGATGAATGGCGAAATTGTGATCCTCGTAACGATGACTTTTTTATTGTCCTTAAAATCCTCCTGGAGTTTTCGGCAATTTCTTTCTTACACTTTCGTCAGATAGTGTCTAATGTTAGAAACCCATGGTCTGTGTACTAGATAACAGCATGTGATGATTACTTTGGACTTTTATTGTCTCTAACGAATTCTTGACACATTGTGTACTTGACTACTGGTATTTATATTGCAGTTTACTAAATGCAAACGTTGATGAAAGCATTGCCTAAATGAAAATTGGGGATGTTGAATTAAATGACTTAATATAAAGTATTTGTGATTGTCATTAATTTATAGATGGGTATTTATTTTCCTGTTAATTGTAGACTTTAATTATCTCAAAATATTTTACCTCTGTAATTAATAATTTTGATACTGAGTTATAACTTACTTACGCCCCTGGAATTTCACCAGCTGTGAAAAATGATTGGAAATGTTCGCGAACATTAAAAGACGTCCGCAAACTTGATGCACTTTAGTTCAGATGTCATCAGGGCATGAACGGAAAGTGATCGAAAGTGGATTGCCAACGTTCAAGTGGTTTTGAGAATATGAAAGAATATTTGCCTTTTTCGGTTTCTGACCACTTTTCGTCATCCCATTGCATCCTTTGGGTGCAATTCTGATAAATTGAAATTATTGTCAAATCGGGAGTACAGAAAGTCACAACATTGGTGACATGCAGATGGTCGAGATTGACAATTTTGTGTTTCGTTGGTGCTTTCGGGCTCTAGTGTTTTAGAGCCCCGAACACTGCATAGTTCTAATGCAGAAACTGCACAGACACTACATTATTGCGACGATTATTGGGTATTAGCAGTAACCAGTTTTCCCAAGCGGCCACCCATGATAGCACTAGCTGGAGTTGCATTGCTTAACTTCAGTGATCAGACGAGAACTGGCGTGTCCAACGCAATAAGCCGCTCATATCGAGGTTGACGTCCGTCTGTTAAAGCAATTCCTAACAACTCCCTCAATTCTTCCCTTTTCAAAGCTCAATTTTCATGTGGTATTTTGCATCATATAAGGGGGCGACTGTATTTGCTCACCGGGTGTCGGACTCCCGTAGTAATACTACCGACGAAATCGCCTGTCATCCTCCCCTGCGCTCTATCCTGGAACCAGTGCGGCAAGTGGCGTTGGACACACCAATTTTCGTGAGATCGCTGAAGTTAAGCAATGCAAACCCACGTTAGTACCAACGTGGATGGTTGGTAGAGAACGTTGGGTGCTGCAAATTTCCCTTCTCCTTCATCCCCTACACGTACTTCCTCCTCTCCCGCGAGCAGCCTCCTAAGGGTTCGGCCAGTTATGGAAGCTTGGCTAATTCCTCAACCCGCTGGTGTAACATAACATTTGACACTACTTCAGGCTAGGCCCATTGTTGTCTTTTTTGGCTTCACCTGTTTTTAGCGTAAGCCGGGGACGCTGTTCGATCCAGTTTACTCGTGTCTTCTTGATATGCAGTAGGGGCCTATCAGACTAGGAAATTTTAGAATCCTGGGCAAGGGTTACACCCAAACACACAATAGCAATTGTCAAACACATTTAAGAAATTTGCAGGGTCTAGACCTGGCTTAATATCACTGGAATATCAGTTCCTTGGATACATCACGTGTCTTTTGCAACGTCTAGTAACAATATATAACAATTTAAAGGCATTGTTTCTCAATTTCCCTTGACAGTAGTAAAGAACATCAGACTAATCCAGGGTCTTTCGGTTCCATTTGGAGTCTCGACTTGTGGTTGTAACGATTTCATATCGGCAGTCTACTACCCGGAAATCACATGTGTATTCCAGTTGGTTCAGAAAGGTTCGAAGTTTGGAAGAAGTGCAGAACTAGTCTCAGGTGACTTACATTCCAGTGAGGAGATTTACAATCCAATAACTCCCACGTCCACAGTTAATTGTGCAGTGGCTTTGAATCCATCTACATGTGGCGCCCTTGCTGAGATGCTATTTTGGAGTGCACTCAACTCATGAATATAATATGCTAAGCAAAACTTTTGGTGGAGCAATCTAAAATATTATTAGCATGTAATGGATCTAAAGCTCCTTGATCACTGCCAAAGTACCTAAGCTTACCTTCAAACCAGTAATAGCATTCTAAGCTCAAGGGCACTGGTTTCAGTTAATTTCATGAAGGTACTCGTACGGCCCGAACTGGAGGGGAACTAATCTAATAAGTAGTTTTATTTTAAGGTATACAATGCTTGAAATTACCAATAGAGGTAGCGTAATTGATATGTCACTCCGTGATTGCAGATTAGGTCCTGGAAAAGGAGAGCGGCGAGTTGCGTTGGACACACCAGTTCTCGTCTGATCGCTGAAGTTAAGCAACGCAATCCCAGTTAGTACTGACATGGGTGGCCGCTCGGGAAAACTAGGTACCGCTAGTATCCAAAAATCGTCGCATTAGTGTAGTTAGTGTCTGTGCAGTCCCTGCATCAGAACTACACAGTGGACGGGGCTCTAATGATCTTGTAGTTAAAGGGCCCTAAAACACCAACAAACAACAACAACCTGGACAAAGATTGGGTGACTTGTTTCAGTCAAAAGGGAAAGCTCCAATTGCATGTCATGGCATCTGCATGCAAACAATCCTCCCTACACGAAGTTGAATATACGTGGTTCAACACAGTTAAATTCAGAATTAAAGAAGCCGCCGTTAAATAAGCAAATAAACCAAATCATCGCTTTCCTATCCTGAATTACGCAGAAAGGGTAAATTGACCTGTTAGATTATTGTATGTATAGAAATCCGTATAGCAATGATGTTAACAAATTTAAATTTTTCCAACCCCTTTTTCAGACGTTTGCCTGCTTGGTTGCCCATGTTTGCCTGCATGCTAAACAGCCGGCTGCTAACCGAATGCTGCAACCCCTTTCTTTATCAACTACCTACTTTTGTCCTCGTTCACCTGTATTTACTCCACCGACGACAGGGGTCAAGCTACCATAACTTGAAATTTTGCCAAAATACACGTATATTTTACTCTGTGGTCCGACCTGGAACGACTGCTGCACGCTACATCACGCTAAAGGTTTATCCCAGTATTTATCCCAGAATTGCCTTACTCTAAATAATTATTTAGCCATTGTGATTACATTCGGTTGTACATCATCATACCTTTATCCCGCCTGTGGCAGGGTCGGGTCTGCGGGTTCTAGCCCTCCACTCCCACCTATCCCCCCACAAGGTCCCCGTCCACCCTACACTATCATATCGTTACGAACAACCTGCTCCCATGTCTGCTTTGGTGTCCCTCTGCCCCGGGTGCTTCCCACCACCAGAATTCCTGAAATGGACTTAATGAGCTTTTCCTCCTCTCTCTTCATTATATGTCCATACCACCTCAATCTTCCCTCCCTCATTTGTTCCGCTTTGCCCCCACCCCAAGCGTCTCCTAATAGCTATACGTCGCATTCGCATCTCGTTTACTTGTATTCTATTTAGGTGGCTCTTCCTCACTGTCCAACACTGCTCCATATAGCATAGTTGGCCTAACCACTGCCCTGTAAAACTTCCCTTTCAATTTTATTGGGATCCTCCTATCACACAGGACTCCGCTTGCCTGTCTCCGCTTCAACCAACCTCCATTGATTCTATGGGTCACATCCGAGTCTATCACCCCATTGCACTGAAATACTCATCCAGAGAGTACGTCACCACTATTTTCCTGTCCTTCCCAATTGAAATCTAAATGCTGTCTTACTCATGTTTATCTTTAGGCCTCCATTTTCTATCGCTGCTCTAAAGTTGTTTAGGCTCTTCTCTAGTTGCTCCCTGGAGTCACTAAGTTTTCCTACATCGTTAGCCAATGCCATGCACTGAGAGGCCCATTCTCCAACTCCAGTCAGCAGTTCGTCCATAAGCAGAATGAAAAGCATGAACTAAGTGCTGAACCTTGTTATAGGCCTACTTGGTCGAAATCGGTGGTACGACCTACTTTATTTTTGACGTGGGGGCACTTGTGACTTGCACCCCAACTAATGTGACTCCATTTTGAATATTTAATGTACCTCGCCACGTCAAAACTCTCCTATACTCTTGATTAAAAGATTAATGAAAATGCATGGTGTTTGAAACAAAAATTAAGAAAAAAAATGCTCGATGAACTATTCAGTGTCACTTAGCCCAGACGCAATCGACGTTACTACAAGTCAATAATTTAATGTTTATTTATGGATCAAATAATGCAGTTTTTTGACGCCTGTACAATATCTAATACTGATAATCCAATATGGGCGGTTTAGTACCAAATGAAAAAAAGTGTCTTATTACAAGTACTAAATTGATTCGGCACTGTTACCTCTGTCAGATAGTCTTGTTTTTGGACGCCATTATTTTTCTTAATGATTCAGTTATTCGCTTGAGATAAAGTCATGAGCGGCCTGCCGGCCTTAGTTAAAGCGTCCATTGTATGGGTGATAACGATAGTTACGTCCTCTTTATTAGTTCTTACTGGAATCCAGATAAATAATAAAAATTTCGATTTAGCGTTTTCGTCTATTTATAGAGTAGAGAGCTTTGGCACCACCATATAATGTGACTGAACTTCCACAAGTCTAAAAGTAACTAGAGTTATGAAGAAAACAAGAAAAAAAATTGCTATCATCGCAATAATAAAAAAATATCGATTATCTCTGAATGCAGACAGCTTTTATAAATATATACACTCTATGTAATATTAGTAGTATTACTCGATATTTTCTGTTATCGTGTTGGATCAAGGATATTAAGACAACGAGAAATTCATGCAACTGTAGGGGTGGCAGCACAAAAAAGCAACCATTAAAAATTGTGAAAATTTGGAGAAGATCACGATTCAATATAAGCAAGACAAAGGAAAAATACATTTTATCTTAATTATGAAATTACGGGATATAATTGATAGTGAATTGGGGGAAGATGACTAATTTCATCTAATTAAGCAGTGTGACCAAGAAGAATGTCGTTGACTAGACAGTCTTGTTCATGACACACACGTGCTAATATAAAATCACGGTTATTTGTTTATTGCAACGTTTTGACTTCTTTTGGCAGAAAAATTAAAATAAGTAAACAGATTTGCCCTGTGAAAATTTTCCTGACATGCACAAAATCTCGAATAATTATACTCAATACTGCACTAAGAAAATAAAAGAAATGGTGCGTGTTGCAGCTTAATTGTTGGACTATGATATGCAGTAGTAGCACACACGTACATGCATTTTAGATCACATGATGCCCTATAGCAGGCGTGGCCAACAAGTCAATCTCAAAACCAATTTTGGGCAATCACTCACGATGTGTTGACTTAAGACCCGCCTTGGTGAAATGGTGGCTCAGTGTTTCTAGGTCTGCGTCAGTGGTTCTAGGTTCGATACTGGACCGAGGTGAGTCCAGTATCAAACCTCCCCCTCCCCACTTTGACTACACCTATGACAAGTCGATCGCAACCCATTTTTTTAGATAAAATGTCAATCGCAACACATTTTTTAGATAAAACGTCGATCGCAACACATTTTTTAGATAAAACGTCGATTGCAACACATTGTTAAGATAAAACGTCGATTGCAACACATTTTTAAGATAAAAAGTCGATTGCAACACATTTTTAAGATAAAAAGTCAATCGCAACACATTTTTAAGATAAAAAGTCAATCGCAACACATTTTTAAGATAAAAAGTAGATCTTATGTACACAAAAGTTGGCCACCCCTGCCCTATAAGCACCTTACCCTGCTGTTTGGGGAAGATGGCAAATAATTTTCGGGGTGAGAAGCCTACATCTCAACTTTTTTAGTGGGTCCCCAACATTGGCAATTGGTTTTGGGTAATGGCATCATGTCTTACACCTAGTGATGTTTTCGTTTTAGGCACCATATAACTATGACTCACCAAAAGCAAGAATCAGATGTAGGAAATCCACCTAAAAATAGTCCTTTGTTAGAGACATGTTTTGCTAATTTGTAGTGGTTTGAAATTATGCTACCTCCTGTCTTGAATGTAATTGGAATAATTTGATATGAGGTGTCCCAGAAGGCCTAGAATGGGTAGCGGGGACCCTGCAATAAAGGAAAAGGGTTTGTGGTTGCTAAATCAACTACAAGCTCTGTAGAAAGAATCCCACATTCACCTATTACTAGTTGTTGCTCATTATTGAACCACCGTGACCTAACTCCCCAGTGCTTCGCTGCCGGGTTATACTATCAAATAGCGGCTGAGGTGCATTGGAGTGGCTCAGTTGCGTCGGACACACCAGTTCTCGTCAGATCACTGACGTTAAGCAGCTCAGCCCATTTTAGAACCGACATGGGTGGTCGATTGAACATTGGGTGCTGCTAAATTCCCCTCTCCTACATCATACTACCCTACCACCCTCTCACTCATGAGCAACCTCCACAAGGTTCGGCTCGTTATGGTTATTGGCCTACTCCCCAACCCGTTGGTTCAACATACCAGCCTACCCACAAACATTTTATTCTCTCCTGTCCCTTCAGTTGTCACTCCTATGGCTTGAGAGATCTCAATAGAAACAGCATTTGAGGAGTGACTATCAAAGCAAACAGGAGTGTCGTGTATGGTACCGGGTTCCATGAAAGTGTACCAGTTGTGAGCATTATGATCTTTCACTTATTTCTGTCCTTAACCCCAGACGCTTTGAGGTACCGGCCACTTTGACGTGTGACACCGGCATACCTCCACAGACAACCCACCCAATATTCTTGTGGGTTGCAGCCTGGCAGGGGCGCCTCCAGTCAGTGTATGTTCTATGAACCCGCAGACCCAACCCTGCCAAGTGAGCGGCTTATTGCGTTGGACACACCAGTTCCCGTCTGATCACTGAAGTTAAGCAACGCAATCCCAGTAAGTGCTGTCCGCTTGGGGAAACTGGGTACTGCTAGTATCCAAAAATCGTCGCATTAGTGTAGTGTCTGTGCAGTCCCTGCATCAGAACTACACAGTGGACGGGGATCTAATGACCCTATAGTTGAAGGGCCCTAAAACACCAACAAAAAAACAACAACTAACCCTGCCACAGGTGGGATAAGGTTATGATGATGATGATAAGACATGGCTCCTCAAAACGTGGCCATACCACCTCAGCTTACCATGTGTACTTTTTTCTGTTACGTCCCCTACCCCAAGACTATTCGCACTGGTAGTATGAGTTAGAAATCAGTAGCAGAAGTGGTGGGATTTGAAACAAATGTAGGGAATATGTCTTAATTTGACAACACTGTGGCAAGCATTGATAGCACTTAAGACTTTTAACATATGCGCCCGCCATTTAGCTTTATTTTAACCATTAGTATGAATGCATTAAATTCTGTTATCGAAAATTAGATTGAAGATGTCCCATTACTGTAAATTGATAAAAGGGAATTATGCTGACAGACCAAAATCGCTATTTTCAACTTTCCAAAGGATTTAGACTCTTTTTTTGTTCAAAACTGGATTAATGCAATTTATCACGATTTTTCAACCATGAGGATTATTTTTGAGTTTAAGTAGCATCGTACATTTTCGTGTTTTCAAAATATTGATAATGAAGACACTAATGGAGAGAGGGGGAGGTCATTTTCAGAAATTCGCACAAAGACTTTGATTTGCCAAACGTAAAATTAAATTAACATTATATTTTCGAAGCGGACGATGAAAATAATGGTTCTCAAACGTTATTCCACGCCTTTGCTATCATTGATGCCATGAACTAAATATGTATTTTAGTGGAGATGGCGCAGATACCTACGGTAAAATTCAGTTATTACGTAAAAACAATTTATTATGCATTTTGAGAAATGCAAATGATTTCCTTGAACTCATTAAATCAGGTTTGAACTCAAAGACGTCTGAACGAGACACAACTCTGAGAAACAAAATGTTAATCACCCTAGATGGCTTTTAAGTAGTAGTAAATGTTAACTGGGGTATAGGTTGACCTTTTTGGGCTTATGCCTACATTAAAACAAGTTAAAAATGTTGCAGTTATAAATAGGTTAAAAATATACACAAAGAGATTATATTCAGCCGGTAGTGCTGTACTCTAAAGTTGCGTGCCCGGACAATTGTTCGCTTAGGACAAA
This sequence comes from Trigoniulus corallinus, assembly GCA_013389805.1. Classification (NCBI taxonomy): domain Eukaryota; kingdom Metazoa; phylum Arthropoda; class Diplopoda; order Spirobolida; family Trigoniulidae; genus Trigoniulus; species Trigoniulus corallinus. The sequence goes on along the minus strand of JAAFCE010009126.1, from coordinate 22,014,990 downwards.
TGTTCGCTTAGGACAAATGTTCGCTTAGGACAATTGTTCGCCAGATTATTGTTCATTCAATTTATCATTTTTTTACATTATTATTATTATGCTAAACAGATAAAAAAGAAATAAATGTCTGGGTGGTGGACATCGCCAAAAATGAGGGAGAATAGGTGAGGTGGTATGGACACATCATGAGAAGAGGGGAAGAGGAGCTCGTTCGGTGCATCCAGGGCAGGGGGAGACCAAAGCAGACGTGGGAACAGGTTGGCCATAAAAACATGGCAGTGTTTGGGGTGGGTGGGGACCTGATTGGAGATAGACGGGGTGGAGGGCTAGAACCTGCAGACCCCACCCTGCCACAGGCGGGATAAGGGTGTGATGATGATGACTGAGAAAAAGGTCCGAATGAAGAATGCTGTTTTTCTAAATACAAATAGAATGACAAAAATAGTGGCAATTTGCCCTCCCAGGGGCCAAACGTCTGAGGGGTGAAAAGTACTCAGGGGCGAAAGGGCGGGACGAAACGTCTGGGGTGAAACGTCAGGGGCGAAACTTCCATAAACCAACTGATCATAATGATGATGATGACTCAGAAAAAGGTCTGAATGAACCCTAGGTGAACAACTGTCCTAGGCGAACAACTGTCCTAGGCGAACAATTGTCCTAGGCGAACAATTGTCCTAGGCGAACAATTGTCCTAGGCGAACTATTGTCCTAGGCGAACTATTGTCCTAGGCGAACTATTGTCCAGCGAACAATTGTCCTAGGCGAACTACTGTCCAGTGAACACTTGTCCTATAACCCTAAAGTTGAAGTTTATCACAATGATAATTACTTTGGGAATAACAGACTAGTTTGCAGTAAATATTATCTACTTTAAATAGTTATTAATGGTATGGTAAAGAAGAGATTTATTTTTTTCTCATGAGTTTGAGATGTGATATTGTATATTTTGGCGAAACTTCGATCGATGAGTTATTTTTACATCGATAATGTTGTTGCTTGTAGTTTGTGCTCGAATTTTCAGTATTCAAACCATGAAGTCGTTTTTCCACGCTACACTTGAGACTTATAAAGCCTTAGTGGAGTAGACAATGGAAAATATCTACTTTCGGATGCATTAGTGTCGGTCCATATAAGATCATAAGTCTTCATCTAGTCCTGAATAAAGTGCATTTACCATATGCTTTGAAACTCAATGGGTACATTTAATGGTAAGAGAGGGAGGACCTTATTTAAGACTGTGCTAGTGCAGAAGGGTGTTATAGCAATCTATACAGTGTGACAGCTATGACTTTATCCCTTAAATAAAGATTTCAAAAACGTAGAAGGTCAGCAGTGGTTCAAAAACCACTTTATGATCACATCTATTTTATAGTAACTAGTGACCCATTAAAAAAAATTAAGACCCAGTAGTAGAATGATATCATTCATCATTCCTTTAATGAAAATCAGATGACAGTAATCATTCAAATTCAATATCCTCTTTTTTTTTTAAAGTTTTTTTGATCGATGGCATTCATATTTTATACAGGTATGTCTATTGAAAAATTCAAGATTAAATTCTTTGCACACTTCATGAAAGTTTTTAAGGAAGAAACAAATTACCGAGGCATGTTATAATGTTGAAAAATAATCAGTATAATATTTTTGACATATTCTTAGATGAACTCAAGTGAGAATGAAAAAAATTACATGTGTCCTGGGAGTGGTCATTATAATTCAGATGTTTTACTTCTTTATGCGTTTCATGTAAAAGGTCAGTTTGCTGGAGTTCGGAAGTCCTAACAGAGGCAGGATAGAAAAATATCCCGCCTTACACTAAGTCCAGTTAACTGGTTGCTGACTGAATGACGGGAGCGGCAAATTGCGATGGACACAGCAGTTGTCGTCTGATCACTGAAGTTAAGCAGCGCAACCCCAGCTAGTACTGACATGGGTGGCCGCTTGGGAAAACTGGGTACTGCTAATACCCAAAAATCGTCGCATTAGTGTAGTGTCTGTGCAGTCTCTGCATAAGAACTATACTGTGGACGTGGCTCTAATGACCTTTGTAGTTGAAGGGCCCTAAAACAACAACAAACAAGACATCCATGGCACAGTATCCCATCTGTAGTTGAAACCAGAACCTAAATACAGAGGATGCTTCCCTTCTAAAATTTGGTAATTGCTAAAATGTAATATCTACACCTGTGTTAACCTTAATAATTCTTTGGTTATTTTAGGTGAGTATAGCATAGGGTTGATTCTGTTATCACTGATCCCTGCCTAACCTATTGTAGAATTGAGCCAGAGTATTGGTCCTCCATTCATTCCTGCTTCCTCAGGTTCCCCTCGACTTAACACGCTTGCATAGGCTTACCTCTACCCCGTCTAATCCCCATATGGACCAAGCAAGTTCTTCCTTTCTTCTTACAGCATACCCATACCACCTTAGTCCAACCCCAAACTACGTCAAATATATTATTTTCTTGTCGCCCCACACATGAATTTTTGATATAAGATAGTTACCCCCAATATTAATGTGAGGTTCCCTTATTGACTAACGCCCGTCTCTCTACTGTTAAAGACAATTTATCTACACCAGGAAGTGAGCTCTTAACCTGGATGTGACGTCGTAAGCTCCATATAGAAAGAGGTTATTAACGTACAGATAGCATTATTGTTTATAGTTCTTCCTAAATACATATTCGTTTTGCTTCGTTGATGTTTTAGGGCCCTTCAACTCCAACGTTATTAGAGCCCCGTCCAATCCATAGTTCTAGTGCATAGACTGCACAGACACTACACTAATGCGATGATTATTGAATATTAGCAGTACTCAGTTTTCCCAGGCGGTCACCCATGTTAGTACTAGCTGGGGTTGCGTTGCTTGATTTCAGTAATCAGACGAAAACTGTTGTTCCTAAATACAGCAAAGATCGAGAAGGGTCATTTGATAGAAGGAAAATTAAATGGTAAGATGTGGAACAATGGTTGTACAAGGAAAGTAGACCACCGAGCTGCTATCCAGTGGGTCTTTTACTGTTTACCCTGGAAGGCACGTAGGGGAACAATGAACTACTAAGTAAAAATAATGGGTATGCCATATGTCAACATAAGTCACCTCCGACTTATGTTAAATAATAAAATAAATTGTCGTTATTAATCTCAGATGAATTGAAAACTACAACAACGTGAAGATGATGTAGGAAAACCGGAAAACATATGCAAGATGTTATTTATGAGTTTAATTAACAAATATTTAGGTTAATGATAATTTTGTATTCGGATTAACGATCCATCATTATTCGTGAGGAAATCTTCAACGAAAATGTGACCGGCTTAAAAGTCGATGGGTCAAAGCTGGATCACAAGTCTTCAAATGAGGCAGGTGCTGAATGATGTTCCTATGTTTCATTGTACTCATCACTGCCTACTTGAATTGCGGCGAGAAATAAGAGAACAAATTTATGTGGTTAAGGTAATGCTGAGTATCAAAAGACCCGATTTCAGCCAGCAGGAACAGCACGATTATTGCTCTGCATTGCTTAGGAGACTGTTCAACAGCAACTAGTAACTCCTAATCCCTTTCCTACCTATTGCAAGGTTGGATACCCATATTGTCCCTCTAAATGGATACACAGGTAATATATTGGACGGAATTTTCCGCAGCCGGCGCCCGACCAAAGCTGCAACCTCTACGCTAAGTTATCGTCGGTCTGCTGTTCTTTGGGGAATTCCACCGACGTCAGAGGGCGAGCTCCTACACCTGGAAATTTTGCCTCATCTACCCGTTGCATAGCAGAGAGAGTTCTTTAACGTGCAAGTGACATCGTACACCACATGGGACCTCTGTTTCCCTTCACATTTTTCGCTCGAAAGAAGCCAACCCACCTCGATTTAGTATCAAACCGGGAACCACTGACGTAATACATCGAGCTCGCTGCCTCCTGCGCCTCCAAGGCATGTCTGTTTGGGAAACTGTTGAAAGGCAATTTTTGTTTTGAATTCTATTAAAGGATTTTAGTTGTATACTGTATGAAAATTTTCAATTCGCCTATGAAATGGTAACAATTGTTGGCTTAAGGTAGGGTGACCAGACGTCCCGATTTCAGACTTCATGTCCCGCCGTCCCTCTCTTGTACCGGCGGGACGCCCGTTTGTCCCACTTTGTTGGCAACTTCTCAGAAGCAGTCACTTCGCTATAAAATACGTGTACTGAGCACCCACACAGAATAATCCTTCTAGGTTAGCAAGTGATCATCGTCTGCATCAAATTAAAACCTCAGGCATCCTGTGCTGGACCCGTAGAATCAATGGGGAATGGTTGAAGTGGAGACAGGGAATCGGAGTCCTGTGTGATAGGAGGGTCCCAATCAAGTTGAAAGGGAAGTTTTGTAGGGCAGCTATGCTATATGGATCAGAGTGCTGGGCAGTGAGGAAGAGCCATGTCAACAGAATGCAAGTAGCCGAGATGTGAATGCTGCGGTATATGAGTGGCGTGTCGAGAGCTGATAGAATTAGGAATGAGTATATTCGAGGTAGTCAGGGGGTGGTGGACATCGCTGAAAAAATGAGGAAAAATAGGTTGAGTTGTTATGGGCATGTAGTGAGAAGAGGAAAGTAGGAACTTGTTAGGTCTATTTCAGGAATCCAGGTGGTCGGAAGCACCCGGGGCAGGGGGGGACCGAAGCAGACGTGGGTGCAGGTTGTCCGTAAGGATATTCCGTGTGTAGAGTGAAGAGCTAGAACCTGCAGACCGGACCCTGCCGTAGGCGGGATAAGGGTATGATTTTGATGATGATACATCCTGTGCTGGATGGACACGCATTCAATCTATAAGTTACAGTAGGTACGAAGTCACAAGTTTTGTTCTTTGCTCTTCACGAAAGCATGTCTCACCACCTCTATTTGGGGGCACTCACCAAAAGCCCCCGCCCCGCTTTGCCCTCTGGAAAATCTGGTCACTTCAGCTTAAGGCCATTTTGGTTGAGGGGGCAAATATAGATGGAGAGATATTCAATCAAACTCCGCAATTGCAGTGGATGTAACTGTCCATAAGAGGGCACTTGCACGTAAAAGAACCCTCTCTACTACGCAACGAGTAGATGAGGCAAAAATTTCCAGGTGTAGGAGCTCGCCCCCTGGCGTCGGTAGCATACCCCAACGAACATTAGACCGACGATAAATAAGCGTAGGGGTGCAGCTTTGGCCGGCAACCGACTGCAGAAAAATCTATGATCAATCTATCGCCCTGTGTCCATTCAGATGGACAAATGGGTACCCGACCCTGCCATACGCGGGAAAAGGGTTAGGAGTTGCTTTGTAACCGTCAATAAAAGACAGTCCTCAACTAGTTGGGACATTTCAAATCATCTGTTGAGGGGAAATTTATAAAATAAAGAATCTTTGGTTATTTTCGTGGGAATTTTTCGTTGGAATTTTTTCTGTTCTTTACTGTATGGCCAGTATGAAAAAAAGCCTTTCATTGGATTTTTCTCATTTAAAACTTGCTCTTCCGCGTTGTCCCCAAAGGACCTTACGAGTTGACAACTTCAACGTGAAGGTTGACTGAACTGTGTGCAGTATTCACATTTGTCCCTCCCTTCCTCGCGAACTAATTATAAGCTTAAACCAACCTGCTTTATAGATTCAAATTATAGCAATTTGAAATGAATTGATTCTGCATCCACCTGGTGTGCAGAGGATCTGAGTTCAATTCCCAACTGCGGATATATTACCGTAATTATTCTAATAAACGGCGCCCTCCAATAACCGGCGCACCTTTCAGCTGGAAAAAAATAATAAACGGCGCGCCGTTTATTTCAAAACGTCTGGAAGTGATCGTGCAAGTTAACCTGACTTTTTTAATAATTAACCCTTTAATGCTACTCAGGGGTACTGGTATCATCATCATCACATCCTTATCCAGCCTGTGGCAGGGTTGGGTCCGTGTGTCCATTGAACATGCTATGACTGGGAACAACCCAGCCAGGCGTCTGGATCCTACAGGAATATTGGCTGGTTGTCTGTGTGGGGATGCTGGCGTACCACACTGTTCCAACACCACATTTTCCAACCAAAATACAGTATACATTTTGGCAGGTAAATTAATGCTTTGTCAGTTTTAATATTGCATGGTGTCTGACATATTGCACAACAACTATACTGTAATAAGGAATCAGGCTCCTGCCTGAACAGAGGTACTGGTGTACCCCAGGGTTTTTCTTCCTCCTCTCTGTTCTGTGAGTGACCCTGGTCCAATGCGATTCACAGTATTTTCACATGATAGGTTGAACTTCCTAATAAGTCACAGTCGTGTAAACTAAGCTTTAGTGCAGATATTGTTGAAGGAAAAGTTTCAAAGAGAAGGTATTCTTTAGCATTTAATTAAATTGTTGGCAATTGCTGCAGTTGAGAATGTTAGTAATCGTCCTGTGGCTAAACCTCTACAGTTAACTGAATCTAGGGTAAGGATTTAAATTTTAAATGAACAATTGATTATTTTTCTCAATTTCATTTTGCCAATAAATTCAGATGCGAGAGTGGCTTCAGCAAATATCAAAATTAATGAAATCAACTTGTCCGTCTAAAAAGTTTCCATTTATAAATTGTAAAAAATAATAAACGGCGCCCTCCAATAAACGGCGCAACAAAAAGGCCTTTGAAAAAATAAACTTTATTAGAATAATTACGTTTATTAGAATAATTACGGTATATGCTCCATCTCCAACTGTGCATATTCCTCTTCGTTCGCTCCTTGAAGGACATTAGTAGGTTGTGCTTAATGTATAGTAGCGCGTCAATATGCCCCATAGGATACACATGACGAATGTCTTGTCCCCTAGCGAGTAAGAATCTAATTAAAATGGTCATCTTTTACCCTAACCTTCAAGAAACAAAGTCAGAAAATAGATGCAGTCGACATGTCGTTGTGTTTATACTTCTATAGATCAACCAACTGACGTCTGTTTTGGTTTTTTTAATTATAAATGAGCATTATAAGTAAGACATTGTTCCATCAGAAATCATTTTAATTTCAATAGCATTTGTAATTTTAGAGTGCTGTGCTTGGCTTTACTTTTGGCTAATGGCTTTATAATACTTCTTTATATACATAATTTAGGCACCAGAAGTGAACAATACAGTTTAATGCTAAAACTTTTTGTTTATAAATATGTATACAATTTATTTTATAGCATGATATGAAATGAAAAAAAAACACAATTTTAGTGGCATCGTAACCGTACCTTCAATCAAATAAATCTTTTGTTTTTTGAAATTTATGTAGTTTCGGCAGTGGAATTATTTATAAATTGCTGTATATAATACTTAAGATGTCAGACACTTTCAGATAAAATATTCTCTAAATATTAACAGACACCATTTTTATGGCCAATAAATCAATTTCAGAATTATAAATATAAGAATAATGGAAACCAGCCTAATTCTGAAATCGATATGAATGGCAACCTAACAAAATTTTTGGTTTTCTTATATCATCTGTGGTCTCACATTCGTATGTCTGTTTTATCCAAAATGACATATTAATATTTTTTTCCAAAATAAATATATTAAATGACTGAAATTTAATTTTCGTCTAGCACGTGGAGGAGTATGACAAAGTTGATTGACGAAATTTGGAACTGAGATAAGCTTGGGTAGTATTTCGATAATAAATTAACTGAAAATTTTATTTTCACTTGTCAGAAATGGAAAAATTGTTTCATTTCAACGATTAAACAAATAATTTCAAAATAAAACTGGCATGGCTGCAAACGACATTTGTGAGATACGTGTTTCTACGCATTAATTCATAACTGTTGCAATGGATTATTAGTCTGTTGCATAAAGTAGTTTTCTGATCAATATTTTTTGCATCTATTTTAATAGATTTTGGGCGAGCTTTTAACGTGATTAAAAAAAATGGTGTTCATTCCTCAATCAATGAGATTTCTAGATAGCATATGAGTTTTGGGCGTGACTCAATATTTGATAAATTACTATTTTATTGCTCATGTATCTAAATGGAAGAGATTCGATGAAAGTGACTTCACAACTTTTATGACGTCATAGTAGTGAAGGGCTTATAGATACAGTAAATCATTCGAAATTTATAGAACGCCACTAGTCAATAGTGAGTGCAAATTGTTTTTAAGGACATTATTTGTTGATGTTAGTGGTTGCTTGACAATAAACAATTTTAATATAAAAAAACTGGTATTCGTTAGCTTTCCGTCTGTTGAGAAGGAATTGGCATGTAGGCAGGGTCGGATTAGCAGTATCATTTTTATGTTGAAATTTTATCAAACGTTTCAGTTGCCCAAGTTAAAGGTATCACATATTCCACGTTGTGAGAGTGCACTTTGTTGTACCACTTTCTCAGTTTGCCTTTTATTGCGCCAGTCTCTCGTTTTGATCGTTACTCGTCAGAAGGCTAGTGAAAGAAAAGACAAAGATGGGCAAATTATATATTTCATCCATTTTATTGAAATAATTTTATAAAACGCCACTGAAAGACTCCATTCTCGAAATGGAAAGATAACCCATCATTAAATCAGCAGAGGCTGTGGCACAAGGTCGTCATTCAACTACTGAAACCCATTGCCCAGCAGCATGCCTCGGTGTTTGCGGTAGCTAATGTTGACTTAAGGTATGAGTTGTTCGGATACTCGCCTGGGACTACAAACAAACGAGAGGAGGTTATTAATTGTTTTGGAGTCACTATACGCTACCAGTTATGCGGCTGATCCACAAACAATTTGGGTGATGTTTTATGTAATGTTACACTAATGGGTTGGGTAGTAAGCCAAGCAGCCATAACAGACCGAACCCTTAGGAGGCTGCCCGCGGGAGATGAGGAGGTAGGTGTAGAGCATGTTGGCAAGGGGAAATTTGCAGCCCCCAACGTTCATTACCAACCACCCATGTTGATACAAACGTGGGCTTGCGTTGCTTAACTTCAGTGATCTCACAACTGGTGTGTCCAACGCACTTGGCCGCACAAATGCAATATTAAAATATAGCAAAATCCTAAAGACTCCTTCAAGTAATCTGCCGTGGGCTTGGGCCCTGCTGATATCAAAAGGAAATTGGATATTCAACACTTGCAAAGGCAGGAAAAGGATTAGGAATGATGGCAATAAAAGACAGTATGGTAACTGGCATTATTTTGCACAACTTAGGGCCGTCAGTGGAGAAATCACGAGGTAAAAAATCGGATTTCTAGCACATAAATATCGATTCCTGTCTCTGAATCAGTTGTTTTGATATTATTTACTTCTCCATCATTAACAATGGAATTCAGTAACATTACAACTCTTGTTCTCCCATCTTTTAATTTTCTAAGAAGCACTTTGTAAGATAATCACTCTAATTGGACACCGTGAAAGAGACAGCGATGTAAAGATGTACAGTAAGTGTTTTTCGACTGTAGTCCTATTAGGGTACAGGCTGGGTGAATATGATGCTCAATTTTTTACATCAAACTGAGCCCTTCACGTTTATTAATAAATTGCATTATTTCATAAATTATATTAAATTCTCATCTGCAGTTATTTAATTCTCTATTAACTCAAAATTTATTTATCATGTTCGAATTTAGAATTCTCCTACGAAATTATTTCCCAAAAAATTTGGCATTCCTTCTGAGAAACATGAGAGCTTTATATTCATCAATTTCTTAAGTCGGTGGCCAAAGTTGTATTGTGTGATGCTGACATTTGAGAGCAGCATAAAGAGTAATGTCAACTCTGAAATTTCAACAATAGAAAAGCATCAAAGTGCATATAAGATGCAATTAAATTACTAGATCCTTAATGTTGATTCTTGGTTAAAAAATCGTTTGACCTCTATTTTGACGTTGAAATGACACTGCAGGTGATTTGACTAATAATAATCAGCCAAACGTGTCACACTGGGAATTCTGAAACTGACATCTTTGGTTGTCTTGGAAACCGTCTTAACCATAGCTTGCAATTTCCTTATTTTTCTTTAGATGTCATTAAAAGCTTAACTTAAGGGCAGTTGGGTGCCAAGAAAAAAAGTAACGTTTTTGAAAGAAATTAAACGTATACTACGTTGTGCCTTAAAGCATAGTAAAATTTCAAGCTGATATTTTGTAATAATTTCAGATTTGGACTAAACACGAATTTCATTGTATAGTAGCTGGATTTTAATGTTCATTTATAGTAAGAAGCTTAAAATGAGCATAGTTTAGAGAAGGGTGAGAAGTCTTTTTTGTCGAGGTAGACTATTTAACTTCATTTTCATCTTTATACAATAGAGGTTATTCATTGCGATCGAAATGGATTATTTTTTTGCAATAGTCTTTTAACTTAAAAGGATTAAAGAGAGAAAGAATATCATGCATGACTGAAAGATAACCATATTATTAAAATGCTATTTGAAATTTTCACTTCTACTGAATTATTTAGTTGAAATTTGACTCTTACAGACCTTGGAAGATGAATTAGTATTGCGTGTCTCCTGGCTCTTGGGCTTCTGAAATGAACGTTCGCCCTCTAGTAAAAAATGAGTCAACGTAAACAATCATTCTATCTGCACATGGTTGTGCAATGAGCGGCGAATTGCGTTGAGCACACCAGTTCTCGTCTAATCACTCAAGTTAAGCAGCGCAACTCCAGTTATTACTGATATGGAGGCCGCTTGAGAAAACTAGGTGCTGCTAATACCAAAAATCGTCTCATTAGTGTAGTGTCTGTGCAGTCTCTGCATAAGAACTATGTTGTGAACGGGGTTCTAATGACCTTGTAGTTGAAGGGCCCTAAAACACCAACAAACAACAATCAGCCCTATAGCTCTTCTCTCTCAATGCAACCTGCTTAACCAGGAAATCTCCGGGCACCAAACAGAGCAGTCTTAAGTTTTCGTTGCCTTCAAAATAAATAAGAAATGTTATGATTATCTTCTTTATGATCAGCAGAATCCGTTGCAGGCTTTCCCTTGCGTAATCTTGTAATTGAAATAATATTGTGTGCATGTTCCTGTTGTTTGTTGGAGTTCCCGTCAACTACAAGGTCATTAGAGACCCGCCCACTGTATAGTTCTAATGCATATACTGCACAGACACTACACTAATGCGATGATTATTGGGTATTAGCAGTACCCAGCTTTCCCGAGCGACCACCCATGTCAGTACTAACTGGGCTTGCGTTGCTTAACTTCAGTGATCAGACGAGAACTGGTGTGTCCAATGCAACTTGCCGCTCTGTGTATGTTCCTGATAAAACTGCAACTTGTACTCACACCTGCAATTTACTTATGCCAAGCTTGTATGCCTAAATGTTTAATGACTCAACTGCAAAAAAGTAACTATTAACCCTTTTTCTGCCTGGAACCCATTTTCGTCCCACTGGGAAGCATGGGCGATCTTTTGGGCGGTATTTACACAGTTGGTTGCCGACCTGCAATTCCTATGCATATTTATCATCAGCCTATTTTTCTTCATTGGTACACTTTTCCTCCACTGACTCCAAGGAGCGACTTCCTACATGGGAAAAATTTGCCGATGTAGGCCCTACTCGATGCGTTCTTTGAGGTGCAAGTGACATCGTACACACCACACGGCGCGGCGGTACGGCTGTACTTTCCATCCGACGGAAGATCAATCAAGCCTGAGCGAAGGTAATCCACTTGGATCCAGCACTGAACCTAGAGCTCTCAACGTAACATACCAACGTTACTTGAAAAACGAAAAGTTGCGTTGGACACACCAGTTCCCGTGTCATCACTGAAGTTAAGCAGCGCAAGCCTACGTCAATACCAACAAGGGTGGTTGGTAAAGAACGTTGGGTGCTGCAAATTAACCCTCTTCTTCATCCTTTCACCTACCTCCTCATCTCCCGCGGGCAGCTTCCTAAGGGTTCGTCCTGTTATGGCTGCCTGGCTTACTCCCCAACCCATGAAACTAATCCAGTAATTCTCTGTTCTCAAAATATGTCACCCTTTTCCCAGGGAGTGGCTTATTGCGTTGGACACACCAGTCGTCTGTGGGGACGGCGAATTGCGTTGGACACAGCTCTCGTCTGATCACTGAAGTTAAGCAACGCAACCCCAGCTATGATTGATATGGGGGGCCCCTTGGGAAAACTGGGTAGTGCTAATAACCAAAAATCGTCGCATTAGTGTAGTATCTGTGCAGTCTCTGCATAAGAACTGTTGGACACACCAGTTCTCGTCTGATCACTGAAGTTAAGCAACGCAAGCCCAGTTAGTACTGACATGGGTGGTCGCTCGGGAAAGCTGGGTACTGCTAATACCCACTAATCGTCGCATTAGTGTAGTGTCTGTGCAGTATATGCATCAGACCTACACTGTGGACGGGTCTCTAATGACCTCGTAGTTGACGGGACCTTAAACTCCAACAAACAAAAAATGCATAAGAACTGTGCTGTGGACGGGGCTCTGATGACCCTTGCAGTTGAAGGGCCCTAAAGACACCAACAAACAACAGTTGTCGTCTGATCACTGAAGTTAAGCAACGCAGCATGGGTGGCCGCTTGGGAAAGCTGGGTACTGCTAATACCCACTAATCGTCGCATTAGTGTAGTGTCTGTGCAGTATATGCATTAGAACTATACAGTGGACGGGTCTCTAATGACCTCGTAGTTGACGGGACCTTAAACTCCAACAAAAAAATCTGCACTAGAACTATGCAGTGGACGGGGCTCTCATGACCTTGTAGTTGACGGGCACTAAAACACCAACAAAACAAAAACCCTTTTCCCAAGAAATGACAGGGGCGGGTCATACATTCGTCTCGTTGGTGATTTCCCATCTTCAGTATTAGACATGCAAGTTGGAATTAACCGAGCCACTCATTGGTGAGGTAAGAAATTTATTTGGCATATTCCTGGTATGCAGGACTTGCACTCCAACCCGTGGTGGAAAAGAAAAGAACCTAGCATCATAGCACGCCCCGTCTTTCGCCGTCATTGGAAGAACAACTGTGTACTATGTACTTATGGTTTCGTACACGTGTTTAGTCGCTATCATAGTGTGACAAGATCTGATTATGTGATGTGCCAAAAGATACTTTTCATTGCATCGTTTAGCCTCGACATTCTCAAACCTCAAGGATTTTAGTGTGACCCCTAAGGGTTAATTCCAATTCGCTAATATTTCATTGATTTTCGTACTTTCCACCTCTACAGAATCATTTCTTTGATGACCAGAGGCCGTCAGTCACATCACCATACAATAGTCCAGGACTTTATTCCCAATCTGAATGAATGCCGCCTAAGGCTCCCCTCTCAAACAATTTAGAACTCCGTTCATTAACCCGAAGGCTGAGTCCGAGAATGTCATAGTTATTGAGATAGTGGTTGTGGCACTACAAGAGCAACACGTCATTTAACCCCGCTGTTAATTCAGGCTTGCCTCTGTCTTTTAGGTCTGAGTGGTTCTTTAGCCAAATGTGTCCTGTAGCAGACGTGTCAAGCTGACCACGTGCAGAGAATATTTTTGTAACTCGCCACCAGTTATACTGTAGTTTAAAAATTTACTACAAGGATTTATTTCGTATGTACAGTATTTCTTACTAATCTTGATTTTGTTTCTTTGAATAAATGAGAAAATAAACCAGGAATTTTTAAAAGCAGGATGAGTGAAAGTACAGTATATAATGTATGACATGCGCCCCTCGTGATTGTTACCTGATAGAAATGGCGCCCGTGACTAAGATATAACACCTCCTGTCCTACCCTGCATCAATGGGTTCCAGGTTCGATCTTAAACCGAGATGATTGCTTTGTTTTGAGTGAGAGATGACAGGTAAAGCCGTGGTGCCGTGTGGTGTCTACGATGTCATCTGCATGTAAAAATAAACCTTACTACATGGAGTAAACTCTACGTGTGCTGTTGTCCAACAAGATTTCCACCTTGAACCCTGTTGTCGAGAGAGTGGAAAAGTGTCCCAACGAATCGAAATAAGTCGACGATAAATAAGCATAGGAGTTGCAGCAAAAGGTTGGCAAAAATGATAATTTTAATAGTAAATTAAAAATATCGAATAAGTGCAAACTCGTTTTAATTAATCAATAAACAATCTCAATGCATTACAAAATTTCATTTACACTCAGGGCTGTAAACGAAATGAATAGGATGTGGCCATATTGTATAATTAGACAAATGAAATCATCTTCTCATGTGTTTTGATTTCTATTAATAAAATATCTGTCGGCGACGACGGAGAGAATTCGTTTTGACGAATTTCCGATTATTACTGCACCGCCGTACATTGCGTAAGTACCGTATTACGTTTTTACGGAGTTGTCCAACCAGCCTTTAGGTTAGTTCAGATACAGTTACTGTGTGTGTGTGCAGAGTTTTGTGCTGAGGTTCTCGCTGAAATCGACTCAGTTCACTCTCGACTCTCGATGCCAGTGCACGTATTTCTCTGCAGAGAGAGAAGAGAAGGAAGGAATCTGTCGCTGCTCTCTTTCAATCTCTGTTTCTGCACACTGCTGCGTGATTCCTACTAAACATATTCCACGTGTTTGCCAATTTGATATCAGAAAGCTACTTCAATAGGGTCACTAAAGGTGTTAAAATTTGTAGTAAGGAAAGGAAAATCAACTCAAATTTCAGTAGTCAAGATCAAGATTTGGAAAATTGAATATTATTGTGTGATGGACGAGTTTTTCAGGGTGGTCGTGATGCTTTAACTTGAAGGATGAATTAAGAAGAAGAAAAACACTTTGATATAAGAGTGTTAATAAGCAGTTTTAATAACGATGAGTGTTTTGTGGTCTTTGGACGCTCTACCATTTTTGTCTGATTGAGTCATTTGGATAATCCTTCAGAACATTAAACTTGGAAGTGTGATTTCCGTGTACGTAGTTACTTGTGCTATAGTGGACCTTTCTGGAAGTGTATATGCCATCTGAAATCTTTGTCTATCAGATCGTGTTTTTGTTGCAGTGGCTTTCATTGTCGTTTTCGTCGTCGTCGCCGTCCAGATTTTATAGTACTCTATTTAAAGTCTGGTATTTTTTTATTCCTCTTCGAACTGTAAAGTCGATGCACAATGCCATTTCGAAGGTGGGTATTTTGTAACGACGTTCATTGTGGTACATCGACCGTCGTTTCAGGTTTTTCGATACAAAAAAGGAAATTTAAGTGCGAGCAAAATAGATCAATGCTTTCACAACTTCTGCAAAGAGTTGTTGCCTCATTTTCATGAAAATACAACAAAAAATTTAATCTTTCTATTACAAGACTTCACCAAACGGTGTGTTGGACAAAAATCAAGTTGTGTATCACATAAAGGACTGGTGTAAAAAATCAGTGGGTAGAAAAAAATTTTTGTGCTTTTCATTCCAATAAACGGTAAAATTTACACCTCGATTCAAATCAAGACCTTAAAAGAAGAACAACAAAAAACATTTTCAAGCATCCAAATTAATTGCCCCCTCCAATATTTTCTTTTTCATGAACAATTATTGATTTTTTGGCATGTGTGTTTTTTTCGTTGTTGGTGAGAAGATAAACTGCAATCTTTGGAGTGAAATATTTCACTGAGACATGAAGTGGATATTAGGGAATGTGTGTAGTGTAAAGAAATAATCTAATAAGCAAGATTCAGAAATTCGGTTTCGAAATATTTTAAATGAAACCTTGCTTTCTATTGGGGCTTTGGAGTCAGTGAACGTTAAAAGGATTTCACGCCTGAAAAAATTATTTCTTTCTTTGGTGATTATTATTACATGGTATAACTACAAATATTTGTCGTAAAAAGAAAGAGGTATTTGTCGTCTTCCAAGTCATTTCTTTTTATTTGCACTACAATGAAGGGAAAAAAGAGCAAGTTAACTTCTATCTGGAGAATCGTTAGTTTCATTCTTGCACTTCCAATAGGTAAGTCCAAAGAATATTTTTTTTGATAAAGAGAAATTGCAATTCTTTTCTTTTAATTAAAATTTTGCAAACAACATCAAATATCATACCGATTATTTTTATTTTCTTTCACTAACAATAAAACGGTTCCACTTTCTCGTACTGAGAGAAAAAAATGCTTTAATAATCCGAAAAATGTGAATGTCTGTAATGTTTTCGTTTACCATCTGGAGTACTCTTTCATTTTCTGCATCGTCGATAACTTCCTGAAATCTTAAAGTGACGTTGAAAAAGAGTACTGGTCTTTGTATATTTTCAGTATTGGGAAATCTTACGTATTATATAAAGCAATAGCATCAAAGGTAGTCAAATGATTAAAACATCTTAGTTGAATCAAGTTTCTTTTAACGGAATTTCTAAAAAAAAAAAAAATCCAATATAATTGTAAAAGGTAGTTG
The DNA here is from genome assembly GCA_013389805.1 of Trigoniulus corallinus. NCBI lineage: Eukaryota > Metazoa > Arthropoda > Diplopoda > Spirobolida > Trigoniulidae > Trigoniulus > Trigoniulus corallinus. The sequence goes on along the minus strand of JAAFCE010009126.1, from coordinate 21,998,707 downwards.
AAATCAATTTCCAGCTTTTTGAAATAATTAAATTTATTAAGGCAGAATACAAATTTGGAATGTTTAACTTACTAGAGCAGGGGTGGCGAACCATTTTCTGCTGGCGTGCCAAAAATTTAAATAATTATAGTTCTTGATATACTAACGTGCCAGATACAGTAGTGTGTTGAAGGAATATATACTAGGGTAACTATACTTTCTGTTTGTTACAGGAAATGGCAATGCCACCAATTGATTAGTAGTACGCTCGGCAACTGCGTCAGTAGCACTAGGTTCGATACTGGACCGAGGCGGGCTGGCTTCCATTGGGAGAAAGGACAAAGACCCCATAAGATGTAAGATGGTATTTGCACGTAAAACAACCCTCTCTACTTTGCAATGGGTAGATAGGGGAAAAAGTTCCAGGTGCAGGAGCTCGCCCCTCCCCTAGCGTCGGTGGGTGGAATGCCCCAACGAACAGTAGACCGACGATAAATAACCGTAAGGGTTGCAGCTTTGGTCGGCAACCGGCAGTCCAGTATCTCGCCCTTGTGTCCATTCAGAGGGACAAGATGGGTACCTGATCCTGCCATAGGCGGGAAAAGTTAGGAGTTGCTGATTGGTTTGGCTTTATATACTGTAGACTACCCTGTACATGTACCTGCCACGTGCTCTGTGTGCCATAGGTTCGCCACCCCTGTACTAGAGCGCAGTTGGTTTTAAGGTCCATCTGGATATCATCAAGCAGAAGTGTAGATTTTGACACATTGTGGGCTTAGGCCGCTTGGCTTGCCTTATTACCGAGTTTTTAAAAGAAACTTGATCCGTGTTGAAATGTGCCTGAATTTTTGCTGCAACTTTTCATTTTTGTAACGATTCTTAACATGCTTAACCATTAATTACTCAAGCTACAGTATGTAGAGCGACACTACTGCTCGAGTGGGTTCACCACGACCGAATATTTAATCACTGATTGTTCAGGTATAAAAAATTATGCAAGTTAGAAAAAAGCGTTTAATTATTATCTACACATAATGAGATTTAATTACAAAATTTTTTTTGTAGAATTAATAATAAGAAGGTCAAATAATGAGAAGGTCTTTCGACCTTGCGCAAAATTTTCAAAATGTACTTGACTAAAAGTAATATTTGCACATAGTATTCATAGTTGTGTGCGGTTGTTGCAAGAATGTTGATTGCACTGATATGGAGTTGAATAGTTGCTGTCGTTAGTTCTCAGATATGGCATTTTTTCGTTCACTGATGTGATTATGTTTTAACGAATTTGTTTCACCAATTGGTGCCCCACGATATTTAAAAATATTCTGTTTATATATCCGATAAATAGAAACCCCGCCTCTCTGTCGCAGTGGATAGTACGCTCGGTAATTGCATCAGTAGTTCTAGGTTCAATACTGGACCAAGGTGGGCTGGCTTGTTTCGGGCGAGAGAGAGAGGGGCTCCAAGTGCGCATTCTTTCGGATGAGAAGTAAAACCGAGCTCCCGTGCGGTGTACGACGGCATTTGCACGTAAAAGAGCCCTCTCTATTATGCAACGAGTAGATGGGGCAAAATTTCGAGGTGTAGGAGCTCGCCCCCTCCCCCCCGGCGTTGGTGGAATGTCTCAACGAACGGGGATAAATAAACATAGGGGTCTGCAACCGGCTGTGGAAAAGCTGTGCAATCTAAAGTGCCCTTGGGTCCATTCAATGGGACAAGATGGGTACCAGACCCTGCCTTAAATGGGAAAAGGGTTAGGAGTTGCTTTTTTCCGATATACTGTATTAATAAAATGCAAACAATTTCTTTTTGTAATGGAAGATGACTACTGCTTTAATCACTAAGACTTATTGTAATTTGATCCATAGTTGATATAAGTTCCTTCTTTCCTGACTTTTTTTTACCTTTGTACCATAGTATTATCAGCATGGAATGAAAAGGTAGCAGTATTGCTGGAGTCCTTGCTGGTGGATACTATGGTTGGGTGTTTTACAAAATCTGATTAAGCTGCTTTCCAATTGCCACTTCGTCTGAAGAAAAATTTCTTTTGGAAATTCCTATTTTTAAAAATATTTCATGACAGGTTGCAGGTCAATATTCACATGTTTGGTGAAAGCCTTTTGCAGGTTTTAATAAGGCCTAAGGTACTTTCAGAAAGGGGCAGGTGTAAAGACAAACTCAACCAACTTTAGGAATTACAATGGATAAAAAGCGTCAGTTCTAGGAATAAAGATTTCTACTGGTGCAAACATTACAGGTCGTATTTACGAGAGTAATGCGTCAAATGTAGAAGTTTTGATTTTTCAAAGGAATTTTTCTTCTTCGCTGTATGAGTACAGTGCGAGAAAGCCTTGCTTTGGAATATTCTCGTTTCTGTCTATATGAGTTACATTTGGTCGTAAATTTTATAGAATTTTAGAATTTTATTCGTTAGAGTTTCTGAACTTCTTGTATTGCCACAATTTCCAATCATTTGCTTTATCTACGCCTTTTAAAGTTAATGATTGTTGTAACGTACTGTATGACTTGCAAGTCTCTGATGTCCTGCACGGATCTCACTCGTGGATGAATTGGCAACCGGTGAATTCACCTTGATGGCAGACTGAATTTCTGTCCATACAAATCCTCTTAAATGACCAGAAACAACTCTTACTGTATGTCATATCGAAGACTAATTTGGAAGTTATGAGATTTCTAACATCTGGTTTGGCAGCGGCTTATTGAGTTGGACACTAACTCTCGTCTGATCACTGAAATTAAGAAATGCAACCCTCCGTCAGTATTGACATGGGTGGCCGCGTGTTAAAACTGGGTACTGCTAATACCCAAAAAATCGTCTCATTAGTGTAGTTTCTTAGGAGTCCTTGGCATTTGAGCTACAGAGTGGACGAGGTTTTAATGACCTTGTAGTTGAAAGGCCCTAAATCGCCAACAAGCCAATCACATCGGGTTGAACATGCAGCACTTTATTTTTCTTAAGATTAAATGGACGTACGTTCTAAAGGAGGAAAATAATTTTAAATAGAAAATCGTGGACGGTCAAATTGACCCAATGCAAGAAATTAATAGATTAACCCTCTGAACGTAATGTCTCTTAGGCAGATATGACTTGTTCTTTTGCTTCTGGAAGGGCCATTACAAGATGTACCTGATCCACCACTCTAAAGTGCTTCAGCCTGGATCTTAACTTCACGTACAGATGTTGTTTACCTTAATTAATCACTGTTTTCAGGTTAGAACCATTTTTTCACACCCATGTCAGTCTCATAGACGACTCACCACTCATAGACTCGTCCACTTACTGTTCATAATTTTCATTACATTATGGAAAGCAGCACTGTATTACAGTATTTCGTTCCCGTTATAAAAATGACCATACTTTTTCTGTCTAATCATTAATTTTTCATATTTTAGGATAAAAATAGTAGAAAAGCAATGTTTTCAAATATGTCTCACAGGCAGATATTCCTAGAAACAGAGAAATTATAGATGTTCCTGCTAGAGGGTTAAAAGTAGTCTTAGTGCGAAATTTGAATCTTAATGTGAAGAACAGGATAAAGGCAGATATCTTAAATATGCACGTATAGCAACTACAGCTGTCCAGGGTTCACATTTCCTACTGTATATCTTTTGTTTTTTTTTCATTGGCGAGGGCGACAGTCTGACAAAATTCTCTCATTGGCGTTGACAAGTTAAACCGCTTGATTTATCAATATTCAATCCTTTGTTCGCTTTTATGTGCGTGACTTTTTGATGAATAAATAATAGGACATTTATACTGTACTTTGATGCTTGGAAACTTAGAAAAAAATTAAAAGTTGCGAAATATTTTACAATGCAATTTCTTTAAACGCGAATGCCACTACTTTGTCCTAGGGCGACGGGTTACTATTTGTAGTATTATAGACAGTGGCTCAAAAAGAAATGATACAGTACGTGTTATGAACTTAATTATCAAAGTAAATATCGTCGAAGCATTAGTAGTTATTCAATATTAATTATAATTACAGGTAAAAGGTAGCAAAACTAGTTTTGTAATACAAAACGATGTAACATCGCAAATGTTATGCAAACCATCGTCCATGACATTGGTACAAATGCAATACTGCACATAAGTAAATAATGTATTTCAGAAATGTCATGTGCTGACGAAAATGTCGTAGACATTGAAACAGTTTGTCAAATGACTGGAATGTAACATCAATTAACGTTTCAGCTAGGTGGAATACAACCTAACATATCGACACCTTCCTGTTAAAGCATCATAATCGACATTTTTTGAGATTTTTATTTTTTAACTTAATCAAATTCTGCATATTGTCTTTATTAATACTGTAATCAGTTTTACCCTACGTTAAATAGTTATTTTATTTCTTAATATCTAAAAATATTGTAAGCATAACGATCAATGAGGAAATCAGAACGTTTTTCTCATTTCCTGTAAAATTTATGAAGTGGCGCTTACGATGTTTTACCAGGAAGGTGTCGATACCGTACAGTATATCAATTTTCAATGCCAATAGCTTTTAGTACAACGGTGCTTGTACCCTGCTCAAGGTGGACCCTCACCATGACTTCGTGAAGAAGGGGAAATTTTAAGCGTGGTTTCCCTCTGAATGTACAGTAAGATTCGTGTGGCCTTTGTTCAAGCACAGCGCCGACCACCATCTCCTGGACACACGCATGAAAGCATTTATCACATTACTTCAGTCTAGGTTGCTTACACCTAGTGATAACACCATTGGATCCTCACCGTTGGGAATTGAACTCAGCGTCTCAAGAAGACTGACTGTGCTTAGAGTAGCCCAGATCTGAAGACAAATATCAGTACAACAGCCTATTTCCAAGCTCAGCTAGTCTAAAGGGTTACTAGGTTGACAGTACCAGCATTGACTTTAAAAATGACGTAACTCTATTAGGTACCAACAGGGGCGTCCTCCCAGAATTTTGCTCATAGGGACTACTCATAGGTGTTCTCCCCAGAATTTTGCCAACATAACATGCTATTAGAAGTTATTGCTTCTGTGTACAGTGACCTCCCACTCACAGGGGTCACAGCTCAGCATATTTTTCGAGTGCCCAGCAGGCGAGTGCACTAGTTTTGGACAGTACTACTTGGGACCAAAGATTTGGAATCCTGTTGCATGCATCCATAGGTTAGTTAATTTGTTATACCAATGGGTGGGGGAGTCGGCCAAGCAGCCATAACTGGTCAGACCCTGTGGAGGCTACTTTCGGATGAGTGGGGGTGGGAGTAGGAGTGGGGAAATAAGCAGCACCCAGTGTTCCCCACCAACCACCATGTCAGTACTAACTTGGGTTGCGTTGCTTAACTGCAGTGATCTGACAAGAACTGGTGTGTCCAACGCAATTCAGCCGCTCTAGGGCGCGTAAAAAAAATATAACAATGCAACGCTGTGCCACCGGTCAAAGCTCCAGTGGCGTAAATATATTAGGGACTAAGGGGCGCCCCTCCCAGAATTATGATCAGAGGGGACCACTCATAGATGGCTCCCAGGAAATTTGAAGATTGACGCTTATGGACTTCAATAAATAATCATTATTAGAATATAGTTATAAAAATCAAAAATAGTACTCACCCGAAAAAGCAGCGGACACACCATCTATACTGAATTGGCCGATAATGTAAGGTACTCTATGAATACAGGCGTAACGTCGACCAGGATGTCTCTCTTAATAAGGAAATGAAGTTAGATGGAAAACTAATTGAATTTAGGGTTAGTACTGAACGTCTCAAAGAACTCCGTACCTTTGCTCAAGCTGTTAACATCACTTCCTTGCTCATTCCCAATTCAGCCTGTCGTGTTGTCAGGTTGCCAGCAAACAGTATGCGGGATCCATACAGGCTTTACTTTCCACCAAACCACTAGACTCTCATTATGAACCTGTGTACGTGTAGCTTCAGCAGTACGTGTTCTGCAAAAGTTGCCCTCCAGGGCTTTTTTTTGTTTCGTTGGTGTTTTAGGGCCCTTCAACTACAATGTCACTAGAGCCCCGTCCACTGCGTGGCTCTAATGCAGAGACTGCACAGACACTACACTAATGCGACGATTTTTGGGTATTGGCGGTACCCAGCTTTCCCAAGCGGCCATCCTAGCTAGTACTAGCTGGGATTGGGTTGCTTAACTGCGAGAACTGGTGTGTCCAACGCCATACTCCGCTCCCGTCGTCCGGGACGGCTAGCCTAGTAAGGTATTATGTATCGAGAGAGCTATATTAAAATAAATTTGGGTACTGATCAATAGGGGAATGTGATATCGCTTAACAAATGAAGGTAACTATGATAGAAGTAGAAGTTCTGCTGCTAAATTGTTATTGTGTTCTAAAGTACCGTTGAGCGCTGAAATCGTCAGATTTTGGCGCTCTGCACTCAGCTTACAGTCTGCAATGTCTGCATTGCACATTCGCTAGTTTTTCCACTCATCAGAGGATTGCATCTCATAATTTCGGATGTTCCGATGAAAACTACAGAGTTAGGGGTCGTAACATGGGTTTTCAGATCTTTTGTCCAAATTGTTTGGGCCATTTTGCCTTAGGGTACAGTTCCTGTGAATCAAATCACCGGGACTTCATTGCACAACGGTTCGAAACCGTCATGCAGAGATACCATTGAGAGAGGAAATGGCATGGACACAGTAAAAAAAGGAAACAAGAAAGACATTCATTTGTTAGTGTTTTAGGCCCCTTCAACTAAAAAGGTCATTAAAACACCGTCCACTGTATGGTTCTAATTCAGTCTGCACGGACACTACGCTGCTACGACGATTTTTTGGTATTAGGAGTACTCCGTATTCCTAAGCGGTCACTAGTGCTAATGCTAGTTGGGGCGCGATCAGGCGATAACTGGTGTGTCCAACTTAATACCGCCGCTCCCAAGAGACAGTTAGATAGCAAGAGACACAAGAGAAGGTAGTCGGAAAGAGCAAAAGGGAGAGAGCCAGGCTTAGAAGGGCAGAGGGGGTGGCAGATCGAGAGTGAGAGAAGAGGAGACAGCAATAGATAGCAGTAGAGACACCGTGAGAGAAATAGGGGAGACGTGGGGAGATTAAGGCAGACAGAGATACACGGAAAAGGCTCTAGATAGACAGTGGACCAGTAGCAGCTAGCTAGAAAATGATAAGCAGGGACTGAGACAGACATCAATAAAATAAACAGATACACGTAGAGGGGATGAGAGAGCTTCAGAGACAACCTTATAAATTGAGGTGAAAGAGAGAGGGAGGCGCACTGGCAACCAGGATTAATGAATGACAGTTTTCACACTTTTTTTCCTGTTCACGCACCACGTGAGAAATTAAAGGGACTGCGAAGTTTTCAGTGAAATTCACTTACACTACCGTGTTTCCCCGAAAATAAGACCTACCAAGATTTCTCAAGATGCGTTTAATATAAGCCCTTCCCCAAAAATAAGCCCTACGAGAGCCCTAAGGCAAAGAGCACAACCGTTTTTATTTCCTGCATCTGATAGGGTGATTCATTAAAGAGAGTGGTGAGTATAGAGCAGCGATTCTCAACCACTGTTCCGAGAGATTCAAGAAATGTGCCGCCATTGGGAATAGTGATTCGTAAGTGACGTCAGACAAGTCGTTTAATCAGTTCTGCCTTCCTAGGGGGGACTGGCTGAAACAAAAGGGGAATTAATATTGCTGTTCTTACTACTCGCTAAAAAGCATAGGGCTAGGTTACAAGTAGCAGGCGAGGGTACCCATCTTGTCTTTCCGAGTGGACACAAGGGCGATATATTGCACAGTGTTTCCCTTCACCCGGTTGCCGACCAAAGCTGCAACCCCTATCCTTTTTATCGTCTCTTTACTGTTCTTTTGGGACCCAAGGGGCGAGATCCTACACCTGGAAATTTTGCTTCATCTACCCGTTCCATAACAGAGAGGGTTCTTTCACCTGCAGATGTCATCGTACGTGACGCAGAACCTCGGTTTACTTCTCATCTGAAAGAAGGTGCAGTCAGGATTTCTCTCTCGCCCAAAAAAGCCGACCCTTTGACTTTAAAAGATATTACAGAAAAGAATAAGACATTCCCCGAAAATAAGCCCTAGTGCTCATTTCGGCACCAAAATTGAAATAAGACAGTGGCTTATTATCGGGCAAACACGGTAATTTAGTTAATTATTTATATTTCATATTCGAAACTCTTAATTAAATAACATATTGATCACAATATTTTATTTACTTTACTCTTAATATGAAATTTTTTGTAGTGTTGAAGTGAAACCGTACTCTTTCCAGATTCTTACTTTTTTTTAATTTGCAATAAATCTTACACATTTTATTTTAACATAAAACAAGTGAAATTTCCTAATATAGCTCTTAATATCACCATATATATCGTAGTGTTCATTTGAATGACGCTAAGAATGAAAATTTTCAGACTAGGCTCACATTTCTAATTTTGTAATGTACATCATGGTAAACGTATTCCTTTGTGAAATTAAGCAACTAAATTTCAACTTTAAAGTTGGAATTTAAATTATAAACTTTCTGAAATGTATCGTGTAAGAAAGATAACTTTAACATAGCGCAGACGTGACTATGAATTTCTTTTTTTAAAGTTGATGTGTAAGTGTGGAACTTTTAGGATTTTTGCCATTTGAGTCACATTTTAAAGATATGGTAATGCAATCTACAAAGTGGTAAGAAATGTTCTTGGGAATAGAAACCCTTATGTATGGTAAGTACTACGTATTTGAATAAAAATAATTGCACAATGATAGTTATGCTGCATATTTCTATTTCCTTCCGCATGTGTAAGATACGCGTGTGGTAAGTTTAGATTTGTATGTGTCTACCAAAAGATAAAATTACATTTTCAAAAAATTCTTTCACGCATCATACAGAAAAGAAATGAAACCTCAGTTTTTGTAACAGTTTCAACTTCAAACAGGCATTTGAAGCATTTTTGTAACTAGTGAAAAGATTATTTGACTACCTTTATAATTAAATATTCCATTTCCCTCTTGAAGTGCATAAAACCACCCCCTATTACTTTAATGGTAGTGGGCTTGAGTTTGAATCCGTGGTTGCAGGCCCCATCTTAGCAGAAATTCGTGGTCTCTTTCTGGTGAAAAGGATGCATTAGTGTCACCATCATTAATACCTCTTTCCCTGTTATGAAGGGTAGGGCATTCAGTTCTGCTCCATTAGCACAAATGAAGATCGTTGGACGGTATTTTTACCAGTCCGATTGTCAACCTAATCCTGCAATAGCTGTTTATTTATCGTCGGCCTAATTTTCTATCACTTGAGGTGATGTACCAGGGTTACGAGGAAAGTTTTGCCAAACTGCATGTGCAGTATATTTTACTCGATGTAGAAACTGTTTATTACCCCGTAGAATCAATTGGGCTGGCTGAAGTGGAGGCAGGCAAGCGGCGTCCTGTGTGATAGAAGGGTCGCAATCAAGGTCAAAGGGAAGTTCTACAGGGCAGTGGTTAGGCCAGCTATGCTGTATGGATCGGAGTGTTGGGCAGTAAGGAAGAGCCACGTCAATACAATGCAAGTGGCCGGGATGCGAATGCTGCGGTACATGAGTGGCGTGTCGAGAGTTGATAGAATTAGGAATGCGTAAATTAGAGGTAGCCTGCGGGTGGTGTACATCGCAGAAAAAATTAGGGAGAATAGGCTGAGGTGGTATGGACACGCCATGAGAAGAGGGGAGGAGGAGCTCGTTAGGTGCCTGCCAGGAATGCAGGTGGTCGGTAGCACCCGGGGCAGCGGGAGACCGAAGCAGACGTGGGAACAGGTTGTCCGTAAGGACATGAGTGTGTAGGGTGGGCGGGGACCTGGTGGGAAACACGGGAGTGGAAGGCTAGAACCGACAGACCCTACCCTGCCAAAGACGGGATGAAGGGATGAGAATGATGATGTAGAAACTGTTTATTACGTGCCAATGGCATCGCAACACGAGGATACGGCCTTAATTCCCATTCGTCGGACGGAGCATTGGGAGCCTGTGTCTCTCCTTCCAAAATCCAATCGCTTCACTCCAGAATTCAACCTTGAGCATTACATCTCCTCTACCGAGACCGATAGCATGCAATATCGCTGGTCAAAAAATAGGAGAGGGCAGATCTGCGCATTTCTGCATCATTAACGCTCAAAAATTGGCACTTGATGTGAAAGAACATTAAATATGCTGTAAGACAGCACAGAATTTGAGTACTGCAGTCATAAATCTTGAAAAAGCAAATGAACCAAGTTTTTTAATTTGTTCCACGTAGTCCCGTAAGTTTCATGTAGCCCAAATAGACGGTAGCCGCTTTGTGTTCACCTTTAAATTTTTGTTGTCAGAGTGGCAGGCAAAAACGGTGAACCAACAATCCGTTTTTTTCAAATGTATTATTGTACAAGTTGAAAAGAAGTAGATTTAAGGTGGCAGCTACATATAGACAGACACAACTGCATTCAGTCCTTTGTGTGATGTTACTTTGAGCACAGTGTGGGTGCATAATATTGTTGAGTATGTAGATGTCTGTATTGATATGAGTTGAGAGCCATTAAAATGAATATTAAGATATTTTTGCTAATACTATTATTCTTTCCGTAATTGAATTGGATTGTTGCTTGACATGCAATGTATTCTACTTAAGATAAATGAACGTAGCATATATATACAAATGTTACTTCATACAGGTTAAGGAATTGGTATTTCAACTGTACAATAGGGAAGAATAGAGAAAGCCATAAAGGACACACAAAAAATGAAACTAAATTCAGATTTGAGCTTAGATTTAGGACGTCTTTCTGCACAGCAGATTGGAATAATCGTTTTATGGTAACAAAAGCACGTTTTCAATAATGAACGGAGTGTCATTACATTGCACGATAAAGACCAGTATCAAAAATCTCTTAAAGTTATGTTAATGAAATTAGAGCAGTCTCTTTATTTTAGAAATATGGATTACATAACCTAAATTACCAATCATTTGTATTTCGTAAGGTAAGAGTATTTGTTTCTTGATTTAAGAATTCATAATCAGTTTATTTAAATGTTTGATAACATGATTACCTTTAGAAATAATAACGGGAAGGTAGGTAATGTCTCCTCATTACATTAAATTGCAGTATGTTAAATGGAATCTTCAAAATTGAACCCCCAAAATTGTAATAATAAATGTGGTAATGCTTAAAAACAACCGTAGTTTTATTTAAAAATATATTCACAATAATCGCAACGGTAAAAACGATCATTTGAGTCAAAATTGACATATTCTTTGGTAGGCATAACCCATCGCCTCATCAAAATATTTGTAAAAAACTGTGGTTGATAAATTCATGAAATTGAGGTAAGTCATCTATTGCATCTCGCGTAGTAGTTTCAAATTATATTTATATGCAGCTCTCCAAATATGTTTAGTTTTAAAACAAAATAATTTTAAAATTTATTGCTCTGTAGTACGATTTGAAAAGCACTTCTGGGGTGTATTGCATAATTAATACTTTTGATTAGTTTGTGGGTTGGGGTGTAAGCCAGGCAGCCATAACAGGTCAACCCCTTAGGAGGCTGCCAGCGGGAGATGAGGAGGTAGGTGAAAGGAGGAGGAAGAGGGTTCATTTGCAGCACCCAACGTTCTTTACCAAACACCCAAGTTGGTATTGACGTGGGTGTGCGCTGCTTAACTTCAGTGATCTAACGGGAACTGGTGTGTCCAACGCAACTTGGCCGCACTTGATTTTTAATTTCTGATATCTCAAGAATGTTTACATAATTCCAAATATTAATTTTCAATTCTCAACCTTTGACCATTTTAGTAGTTGAAATACGTATTTAGTTTTAGAAACCATTGTCGTCAGAAGGTCTTATTGAAATTATTTTACATTAATATCCTTGTCCTGACAGGAGAATATCAACCTAAGGAGGTTTAACTTAACCTTAACTGGTGTTCAAATTCATCTTGAAACGGCTTCAGAATAAAGTCCAGTTTAATCTTACGGTTTACTTGTAATTCACATTTGATCGTCCTCTACTTGCCTTGTGTGTGCTTTTTGGCACTGGTTGTCTACGTCTTACAATGTTAATTGTTAGTAGTGAGAACGTTAATGGCGATTTTCATTTAAGCTTAATCCCATAAGCCTTTGGTAAACTGCCGTTTTTCGATTTTAGGTGTATTTCAAGTCTGCCAAACAGAAATTGTCACTTGAGGGCTTCTATTGAGATACTGCTATATTGTTCTGCCATTATATAGCATTCAGGAAATTAAACTAGCTGATTTGTGAACCGCACTCCCATTGACAAGGACGGAATGGGCATCAAGCCCTTACAACACATAATGGTTAAGGCGCAGCCGCTTACTTTGCGGCACTTAACCAAGTTTTTAGTCCGCAATGTCACGGGGGTTGGGACTTCGGACCCCGTGGCAGATAGCGTGCCAAGAGTCCTCTGTGGAGTAGGCCGGCATCCCCCACGGCAAGCAGCGCCAACATGCCTGCGGGTTCCAGACGCCTGGCAGGGGTGGCCCCAGGCAGAACATGTTCAGGAAGCTTAGGGGCAATCTTAGATTAGGAACATGGAATATGGGGACATGGGAACAGGTTGTCCGTAAGGACATGGCAGTGTGTGGGATGGACGGGGACCTGGTGGGAGACAAACGGGAGTGGACGGCTAGAACCCCCATACCCGATCCTGCCACAGGCGGGATAAGGGTATGATGATGATTTGAGAACCAAACTACGAATATAACGCGATATACAGTAGGTCCTAATCCAAAGTACAAAATTTACCAATTACTCTTAAGTAGAATTTTGATTTATTATACGAGTCATTTCTATCACATGAAGACCATTAGACCACATTATTGTATTTAGAGAACAGTGCAAGAAGCAGGATGCCCTAGATAAGTTTCTCCCCAAAAATTATTTTTTTCTTTACTTCATCTCCACAGGAAGTCCCTCTTCAGGCGTCAAAATCCAGTACAATGTCCAAGACATACTGAACCTATTCATCCTCCGTCATGTATATGCCACCATCACAATAAAGTATAAGGAACCCTTTGAAGTGAATTTACAAACTGGTTTAGTAGAATTCGATTCGCAGTTCTGAATTGCAGCATTCCATTTACGAATTTTCGGCTTATTAAGTGCCTCGTGAAACTATTTCATTCATATGTTGAAGACCCAGTGTGCATCAGTAGTTGTAAACCCCAACAATGTCGGCCAAAATGGAGCCTGCATTGTCCCTTAGCCTCTCAAAGAGTGCAGTCTAGCTAGGTACATGATTGATTTTATGGTTTCTCCTAGTAGCTTAGTGCCTAAAATAGTCTAACCGAGTCTCCTTCTTGTCCAGCCCACCCACATTTCCCTACATTCCATTACCATACTGTGTCAAAAAGGTTAATGTAAATGCTTTTATTCCAACACATTTATGGAAAAGGGCAATTCTTGTATTTACTTTACTGAAGTAATATATCTGTCATAAAATACTTGCCATTACTGCATTATTCCAGTTTAGTACTATAAATATTGTGTTGAGGACATAGAGTTTAATGTTTATTGATCGAAATGGTGGGGGGGGGGGGGTTAACAGACCAAGAAAGATTCCGATATGTCTATTGGACATTAAAAGAGATTGTAATGACTGTTAAATGGAGAATAAAATTCAACAAAATCATTATGAGGGGGCAAGAGTGCATATTAGGCGTGTGCAGTATGAGATGCTCACTTAACCAGATCGCCATGTCTGTTTGATTCATCATACCTTTATCCCACCTGTGGATTTCGACCCTTCTCTCCCGCCTGTCTTCTACCACGTTCTCATCCACCTCACAGACTAACGTAGCTTTTCGAACAGCCTGTTCCCAGATTTGTTTTGATCTTCCCCAGCCCCAAGTGCGTCCAATAAGATGCATCCCTGTCGTAGTGGACCTAGCCACTTAGTGCAGCCAAGTTGCGTTGGACACACCAGTTCTCGTGAGATCCTTGAAGTTAAGCAGCGCAAGCCCACGTTAGTACCAACATGGGTGGTTGACAAAGAACGTTGGGTGCTGCAAACTTCCCCTCTCCTACGTCCTCTACACCTACCTCCTCATATCCCGTGAGCAGCCTCCTATGGGTTCGGCCTGTTATGGCTGCTTGGCTTACTCCCCAACCCATGAATTTAATCAAATGAAATCTTCTCATCCTCCTCAATCTGTTCTTTATCATCGTATCCGCGATATCCCCTACCCACAAAACCACCTCTGATATACTGTACACATTCCCAATTCTATCTTTTATCGACACCCCATTCAAGTACCACAGCATTCGCATTTCAGCTACCGTAAAATCTCACGTAAAGTCCGCACCTCAAATATAGTCCGCCCCCGTCTATAGTCCTCATTAGCGATGGGTATGTTTCAAATATAGTCCGCACTCATGTATAGTCCGCACTTTCAAATTCCTACTGTAGCCAGTGGTGCAACTTGTAGGGGGAATGGGCTCAAAAGAATTTGAACATGAAATGTCAGATTGCCCTGATGATGAAATTGAAATGTAAAGGATTTTATATTGCATTATCATATAAATAAGATCGTACTGTGCAAAATCGTGTTGTTAAGTGGAATAAAATGTTCAGAAAATGAAGAGCAGTTTTCATTGAGAACCCTTGGTTTCATTTATAGTCTGCACCCATATATAGTCCGCACTAAATGACCCTATGTTTCACATATAATCCACGGGCACTACGTGAGATTTTACGGTATTTGCATTCTGCCTTCGTGGCTCTTACGTTCTGTTCAAGAATCTCATTCATATAGCATAGCCAGCCTAACCATCTACTTGTAGAACTCCCCCTTCAACTTTATTCCATCCCCCTTATGTTGGGAGCGGCGAGTTGCGTTGGGCACACCAGTTCTCGTCTGATCACTGAAGTTAAGCAACGCAAGCCCAGTTAGCACTGACATGGGTGGTCGCTTGGGAAAGCTGGGTACTGCTAATACCCAATAATCGTCGCATTTGTGTAGTGTCTGTGCAGCATATGCGTTAGAACTATGCAGAGGACGGGTCTCTAATGACCTTGTAGTTGACGGGACCTTAAACACAAACAAACAAACCCCCATATGTTAATCCTATCGGTCACATCTGAAGTTATTTTTCCATTGCTCTGAAAACTAATCCTATGTAGGGGAGACCAGGGCAAGATGACTAATGCCTTAATTAGCGATTTTCCTGATAGTTAGCAGCATCATATATATACTACTAGTGCTCCTCATGACTAGACACTAAAAAATCAATTTGTCAAGGCACTGTTGCCATTACTATGTCATTTACATGAGTTTCACTGTTTTCTTGCTGTGTGCTATATGAAACCAAATTTTGGAAATAAGATTTAATTAATATAGAGGTTAGCTATAGAAATATCTAATAGCATTTTCATCTACCTTAGACAACTGGCTATTCATAATTCAGTATTCATTATTAAAATAATATTTTAAACTTATTGCTATAATACTTAAATTTTAAAATTGCTGCTGGGGCAAGTTGACGAACTCACCAACTTGACCCTCACTGTTAACTGGCATCTTCTTTGTGGTGGACAGCTTACTTCTGATTATTTTTAACTAGAAACACTAACTTTTAAGTTGACAATAAATTCGATTTACTATTTACTTCGATTTTAACTTTTAGTGTTAATGCGTTTTTATTATTTACAAAATAAATTAAAAATATTAGTTCATTTATCTTTATCAATGTAATAAATAATGCCTAATCCTATTTTACCATAAAAGAAATAAGGGTACAATAATAGAATTCAGAGAATTTACTAATTTCTTTTACTTTCCAATGGCCGTCATCTTGCCCGGGTCTGGGGCAAGATGACGAATTTTACATCGTTCATTAAAAATTATAAAATCACCTTGAAGATATCAAAAAAATGTTTCACTTTAAACCACTAAATTCTAAATAAAGGAGCATTCTAAGTATCTCAACACACTTCTTGAAAGAAAAATAAAAAATTAATTTGGAAACTCTTATTATCGTCAACTTGCCCTGGTCTCCCCTACTTCAATTTCTGAACCTTTTTCACGAAGTCGTCCTCATAGAATTCGTCACCCTTATTTCCCTACCCTTCCCACATTTAAACTATATAGCATATTATCTTGCGTATAATACACAGGCTAAGTTTGCCAGTGGTTTCTGATCAGGCGTGGATCCAAGGGGAGGTTTTTGGGGTTGTAACCCCCCCCCCCCCTAAAATTTTGGGTCGACATTGACACTGACAAATGAAAATTGCGTTTCCAATCGCTGCCTATGGCTCACCCCCCCCCCTCCCTGACGAAAATCCTGGATCCGCCGCTGTTTCTGATGGTGATTCTGAAGAATTTTGGGGGTTTTAATATCTGTATTGTTGGACATACTCATTTTTATTATAGTACCTCTGAATTTCTTTTAGTAGTACACTAGTATTATTATATCCATGGTTACGCTTGTATTAATAAACATATGTATGGTATGAAGGTAAATAAAATGTTTATCCTTTTATTTCTTAAATGATTAAAACGAATGTTACGTTAAATGTATGCCCTATAGTTAAATATGCTATTTATAAAAATACAGTAACTCAAAAGAGCACCTAATATACCGCATTTACAAATTCGCGAATACAACGAGGCGAGTGGCGAGGCGAGCATGTTCGACGAATGTGTTAACACTACATTCGTCATTCACCTCGTGGTTCGCCTGGCCATTCGTGGCGCTCGTGTTGAAAGCGGTTTTTGTGACACGAGTCAAAGGGCGCGAGTGACCTGAGGCGATTTGAGAATGACTAGCTGTCGAGACAATACGAGTCAAAGGGCGCTAGCGACAAGGTGATTGTAGAATGACCATCTGACGAGACATTCGGCGGGCGAATGTGTGAACAGTCATTCCTCATCCAAAGAATGAATGCGAACATTTCGACGAAGGTCTCGCCTCGTCTTATTCGCGAATGTGTAAATGCGGTAATAGAGGTTAAATGAGGTTAATAAGCAAACGTCTCTTCTGTTGCTTTCAATTGATGATCCAGTATTATTTAGGGGAAAAAACTGTGTATTATACGCGAGATAATACCGTACTTTGTCTTCCTCGCTGTTCTAATATTATTGAACTCCTTCTCTACGTTCTCGTTGGAGTCATCAAGCTTTTGAACATCGTCTGTGAATACTGCTGAGGTGCCCATTCCCTTACTTCAGTCAGCAGCTCGTCTATAACGAGATTGAAAAAGTAGGGACTTAGTGCTGACCTTGGTGCACACAAAACTTCACTTCGAAGCCCCTAGTATTTCCCCAGTTAGTCTTTACCCTGGTTATGGAACCACCATACATATTCTGCACGATTCTGATATACCCTTCTTCTCCCATTTTTTTCCTCAATAGCTCCTACACTACCTGTCGTGAAGCACTCATAGGCCTATGTTTTTATATCATTTGCTGTAGAAATTGTCAGGTGATTGCAGTTTACAATGCATGCGCCAGCAGGTGAAAATGTGATAGAGCACTTTATGACAGAGATCCAGAATACAACATTAATAATGTCCACATACCAGCAAAACAACTTTCAAGACCCTACAACAATAAAAATAAATGTCTTAGAATATGTTAAAGGAAATTTCTAGAAATGAATTCTATGAATAGCGTAAAACTGTAAAATGTTATAATAACTGCAGTAAGGAAACACACTAAATGTAGGCATTGTACACAACAATTCAAAATTTCACTGAAGATTCAAAATTCATACAAAGACGCACCCCGTTTTATGAGATGTTTAAGTAGGAAAAAGTTGGCTCTTCGATGCAAAGTACTGTAGTATGGTAAGCCAAAACTGGCTTTCACAGATGTAATAAAGAGACATGTAAGATATCTACTAGTCTAGTTGTCAAATGTGAATTCTAGACATCCAGGGAAACAATTAATCTAAGGATAGACTGCCAAAACTTCCCTGGTAGGCACTGAAGTTGAAGACATGACGTCCACCATAGTTCTAGAATGTTCCCATAAAGTGCAGTATGACTGACTTTGTTAGTTACTTAGGAAAATATAGTGATCCAGAGTGGTGATCCTGTTCCCTGCCGCTTTAAACGATCGAATGAGATTTTGTAAATAATATCAGGAGTTTGGGAACTTTCTTCAACTTGTGAAATGCATTTGAGTTCCTCAATTACTTTTCCTCTCTTGCTGTAGAAACATTTGTAATAAACAAATTTCATTTCTGAAGTTAGTAGGTTAGTTTTGTAGATATGTTAATGATCATTTTGTACTATGCCAACTGTTTGCAGATGAATCTCATCTTTAGTTACATCTGTTTCATTTTTCCATTGCGAAAAATCTCTCCAACATTTATTGCATGACATGAAATATATATATGTGCAACATCATCTGAAAACACCTTCTGTACCTGCAATTAGTAAATTAAATTGTGGTCTACCTTTCTGCAGCAGCATTTACATCTGCTATTTTCGTCTTAGTTGACTATCAACCTGATTCATTTCTGTTTCTTTTTTTCCTGTTAAATATGATTCACAGTTGGACTTTTTTTAGTGTTGAATTTATTTTTGCTAATTGTTGTATATTTATCTTTCTCTTTGAGTAACCTTTTCGGACTAGAGTAGTGGTATAATTTAATGAGACTTGTTTGGAGATTCACAACAAAGACTAGTCGTAGTTTGATTAATGGTAGTGGGAAATAAATTTCCCTGTAAGGAATAGCCCCTTTTCATCAGTGAAATGTTTTAATTATTGTAATGCAGTTGATGTTTTTAAACCTCTAAAAACTGAAGTACTACCCTAATATTTTCAAGTTAATTGAAAGACATTGAAATGCATTACAATAAGTAATTATTCATCTATCATTTGCATTCACAATAATATTAGAAAATATAATTAATTTTCTCTTCTTTTATACGTCGATATTAATGTATGACAACTGAATAGTAAATTGCAAAAAATGGTCATAAATAAGTTTTAAAACTACAATGAGTTTATAAGGAATCTCTATAACGATAGTTTCACCATGTTTTCGAACTTTCATAACAACATTAAATGATAAATATTTATGACCACATTATGAATTCATGATGCTTTTCGCAGTAGCAATAGTAATTTTTTATTACCAGCTTAGTTAATTCCTATGAGGGTTCCTTTCTGTCTTTCACATTTCAAAACACTAATACATTTGGAAGTTTACACAATTTCGAGTTCCATTTATTATATACACCGTATATTCGCAATTACTAAGCTCAGTGGCACGAGTGGGGTAAATCCAGAAACTGAGCTCCTCTACACCTAGAAGTTTTGTAGATTCACTTGAGATGATCATACCAGGGTTGCACTTTTGATATTTCAGCACAAAATCGATATTTTTTGACTCCCTTTGTTATATTTGGTACCACACTACAAAATTTAGTAGATTTTAGCAATTTCTTGTAAAATCTACATTTTATATCATAGTCGAATTCGTTATATACTCCTTTGAAGCCTGTTTGTGATTCGTTTGCGATGGATGAAACACATTGAGCAATTCAAGGAAAATCAGTGGCACTTGTGGTAATCTTGTATCGACCATAGCTAAAGTATTAAGTGAGACCTAAAGGAATAAACTGCCAAGTTACATGAGTGAAAAACGCCTGAAAAAGAAGCAGTTGCAGTTTTGCTGTAAACTTGATAAATTTATCTTCCTTTTGTCTTTATTTTGGTAATTTTATGACGTGATTTGGATGGGCATTTCGATTTCACTTGTGATGCCCTACGACGCATTCACCACACTGGGTCACAGCTTCCCAACTAACGGAGAGCTAATTTAGGGCCTCTCTCTCTACTGAAAGAAGCAAATCACCTTGTTCAGGGCATCGAGATGCACGCATTGCTGTTTGTCAAACAGGAATTCCCAACAGTGCATTCATTTACACTCCTGGGTGAATTTTCCCTTCGCAGGGGGTATCTGATGACGTGTAAGTTCATCTTGTGGGTAGCACTATACAGTGCAACCAGCTAGTTACAAAATTGTTAGGAGCGGCGAATTACGTTGGACACACGCTGATCACCGAAGTTATGCAGCGCAACCCCAGGTAGTACTGACATGGGTGGCCACTTGGGAAAGCAGGGTACTGCTAATACCCCAAAATCGTCGCATTAGTGTAATGTCTGTGCAGTTTCTGCCTAAGAACTATGTTGTGGACGGGGCTCTAATGACCTTATAGTTAAAGGGCCCTAGGACACCAACAAACAACCAAATTGCTAAAATTCTGCAACTGGAAACGGCATTTGATAAATACTCACTAACGTTTAGTAATGCTGCGCACATTTCAGAACATTATCACAATAAATGCTCATGTGTGGCTGTCAGGGATTTGCTGGAACATTAGCACAATAAACCTACTCGTGATTTTGTACATACAGTAAAGTCTCGCTTATCTGACCTAATTGGGACAGGCGGTATGTCGGATAATCCGAAATGCATGAAATAATTATTTCATAAATTGATATATTAACAATGATAGCAAAACAAGCATTTTTGGTTTTTTTTGTCTTATTGTGACCCGTCTTTAAAAAAACGTTCGCCACCACTGCACTACACTAATTTAACGGTTTTCGGGGACTAGCGGTACCCAGTTTTCCCCAGCGGCCACACATGTTAGTACTAGCTGGGGGTGCTTTGCTTAACTTCAGTTATCAGACGAGAACTGGTGTGTCCAGTCAAGCAGCAACGTTAGGAGTGATATAGAGACAGACGATATTGTAAGATGCAGTGGTACACTTTTCATTTCATAAGACGTATAAATCGTCTACTGTCACTCACCAAAATCATGAAAATTTCAGTAAAATGTTCTGTGGTACAATGTTCTGTTTATGTGAGCATTTAGATGTTGACTTTCTTTGCTGTACAGAAAAAAGGTTAGTGGATATCGTAGAGTATATTTGGAAAATTAAGCAAAAACATATACTGCTCTAAAAGCATGAAAAATGGATAATTTACTTGTTTGTTGTTTTCCTCTACACATATTTGCAGCTGTGTAACTTACGATGGTGAAAGTTGAAGTAATCGAAGGCCATGATGTCAAATAAATCCACCACCTAGGGCAATGACTCAATTACATTTATAACATCCTTATGTCTTACGATTCTGCGTAAATGGGTAACATTAACTTCGTTGAATTTACAAAGACCTAACAGATGAGGATTTATACTTGATCACTTCTAACAGTCGTGCAGTCCTGCAGTAGGCCTAATTCCAACCGGAAATGCTGCTAGGCAGATCCTGCAATAATATCCTACTCCATTCGGATTACGTTCAAAATATCCTATACCTTGCTATTATCTTCTGCAACCGCGTGACCACCTCATATCAATTATAAACATAATGCACCTTATTATACTGTTTTTTGATTTTAGTTTTTTTTCCTTCTTCGCAGATTAATAATTCAGTCACTTTCATGTACGAGACACAGTTTGGATGCTCCTAATGATTAATATTTCAGTTAATCATTGGAGTGTGAAGTAGATTTTCTCTGACACTGATCATATTACCATAGTTGAATGATGAAAAATTGATCTGTAGGGCACTGAAGGTTATGCGCATCTGCAGCAAAACAGGAAGCAGATAAATGCGACATGAAGTGGTCATTTCATATCATCAATGTTGTAATACATAGAATATTAAAAAGCGATAAATATGTAGTCTAGAAAAATAAATACGAAAATAAATATTCATACAGAATACGCCATGACAATACGGTTCTAAATTACACGCTATCCGTTTTTGTCTTGTCCGTCTTCGTGACTCAGTGATAGCGTGCTTGGTCCTGGTCTAGGATGGGAGATGTTTGAGAGACGCCCCAAGTGTGCTATCCTTAGAATGGGCCCCGTGTGGTCTGCATGATGTCATCAGACCGTTAAAACCCTTTCTGCATCGAATGAAATATGCATGTAGGTTGGCAGAATTCTCTGGCGTAGGAACTGATCGGTAAATTACCTTCATCAGTAGAGAACCCCACGTGAGTTAACATAATAAATCAAACAAAATCCTTTTGGTACAGAAAGGTAAAAGAAAGCTCGCTTCTCATTCAACTCTTCTATTACAGTGTGCTGACATGGAAATACATTGTCATGTCACCTGTGCTCCAAAGAACAATTTCTGCGAGAGAAATTCCCCGGTTTGGAATTTCCGGCTGTTGTCCCCTGCCCCCTGCCCTTTTAAACACAGGTCATTGCTATATGCGGTTTCTACAATTGCCTTTGTGTTCAGGAGGTCCATTCAGAAAGAGTTTAAGACCTCTAGAAAGGGGTTTAAAAATAATGATTAATTGGCCACATCCTTCCTCAGAATCCACATAAATTTTAAAGTTATGTTTTATAGTGAAAAACGTTCGCCACTCCACGATCAGTAACCTAGAGATCCACGTAGTTGCATCTGTACTTGTCTTCTCGGACTATATGCACTTTGTATTCTCAGGTGATGTGGTTCAAGAAATGTTCAAAATGATATATTTCGGCCATCAATTATAAGAAGAGATGCATGCGCATCTTTAAGTTTAATATTTGAAATATCGTGGTCTTTCATACGTGAGAAGGGCCCTTGAGTGACCAAAGATTTTGATATATTCATGGATGATGCCTGATGTAAATATTCCCTCTGCTGCTCGTCACATATCCATAATATTCAAGCACGTCCATGAATATCGTCTACTAAATGCCTTTGGGAGCAAACGCCCAGATATCTTTATGGTTAATATAGGCAAGTCGGGCCAAATGTAAAGTTGTAGTGGTTTACGAGATCATTTGCTTCACCTAACACAAGTTTTGTAGTCATGAAATCTAAGATTACACACGGCGCTTGAGGCCAGTTGCAAAAGTTTTTTAGGCGCTATATGTCAATAGCTCATATGGTGCGCTTGAGTTTCCTATCAAACTGTGCAAAACTATTTACTGACCAGTGCACTGCGCTCAATTTGTGGAAACTGAACCGAGTGCTGATCCCGTTTTGAATGTAGTGGGCAATGTAGCCTACTTATCCGTCAGTTGTGCTTACCTTGAAGCACACGGCACTTTAAATTGCCTATTATAGGGTCAGACATTTTTACCAGACATCTCTAGAGCGTGGTGCTGCCAACTGGGGCTACTTGAACAATTTTGTGGCGTTCTTGTAGACCTACACTCTGGTAAACGTTAACATATAAACTCATAAAAATTCAGTTACCATTTCAAGTGGAAGACATAAACAAATTACAGTCTTTATTCATTTTGCCCTCAGTGTCTGGTATTTGCCGACGATGTAGGAAGGCTGGAGGAGTCCAAAGAGGATGCACAAAAGGGCTTACAAGGCATTAAGACAGAAGTGGAAAGAGGGGGGGTCTTAAGGTGAACATCAAGAAGACTGAGTACCTTGCTTTCAATTTTAGTGGCCAGGGGCAAGGGGGTGAAATTCGTTGTGGGGGAGAGGGGATTCCAGTGGTACAAGAGTTTCGTTATTTAGGATGAGTTCTCCAGAGCAACGGGGAAATAATTCTGACGAGACCCATAGGATTATTGCAAGATGGCTGAAGTGGAGACAAGTAAGTGGGTTCCTGTGCGACCACCAGGTCCCAATAGAGTTGAAGGGTAAAGTTGACAGAACCGTCGTTAGGCCAATCGACATCGCAAATCGACACCTTTCCGGCAAAATGTCGTAAGCACTATTTCATAAATTTTACAGCAAATGAGAAAAATGTTCTGATTTCCTCATTTATTCTTCTGATAACGATATTTTGAGATATTAAAAAATAAAATAACTATTTAACGTAGGATAAAACTGATTACGGTATTAATAAAGACATAATGTGCAGAATTTGATTAAATTAAAAAGTGAAAATCTCAAAAAATGTCGCTTACGATGTTTTACCGGGAAGGTGACGAAATACAAGTAGCTGAGATGCGAATGCTGCGCTACATGAGTGGGGTGTCACGATTTGACAGAACTAGAAACGATTACGTTAGAGGTAGCTTGGGGGTGGGAGACATTGCGGAGAAGATGAGAGGGAACCGGTTGAGGTGGTATGGGCATGTGATGAGGAGGAGCTTGTTAGATCCATTGTGGGACTGCAGGTAATTGGGGGCACCAGAGGTACAGGAAGACCGAAACGGACGTGGGAGCAGGTGGTGCAAAGGGACATGGAGGCGTGCGGGGTGGAGGGGGACTTCATGGGGAATAGAGAACCCGCAGACCCGACCCTGCCTCAGGAGGGAGAAGGGTGAGAAGTGCGCATTGTTTTATGCACCAAAATAACTGCATATTAAACTGTACAAATGATAAGGATTCCAACAATATAAAAGTTTGATAAAGCAAGGAATTGTTCAAAAATGTCTCCTAAAATCTGCCATTACAGGCTTTGAATTAGCATTATGCTGCATAAACAGGGTAATCGCTTTTTTAATTAATTCCATATAGCCCGGATAGATAACAATATAACAAATTGATCGTGTTATGATCGTGTGTGGGGGGGCCTTTAGAGTTCTAGCATATCCAAAGAGTCCTACTCAAGAACGCTCCTGGGTTTAGCCCCAACTCGTGATTATTTCACATAATTTGTAATTACCACTAGTTGTTTACAAAACATTGTGAAGAGTCTTCCTAATATCGTCTAAGATCTTAGGCAAAAAAAGTTGTAGTCTGCATTAAAGCCACGTCAGCCAAATTCCAATTCATGGTTAACCTTCAAAGCATTTTCTGTATTTTTGAAATCCATTAGCTAAAAACTGATTGTTGCTACGTGGAGAACCGCAGTTAACATCTAAAAGCACTACGAAATGTTTCATGACTACTTCACTTGTAAAAGTGAGGTTAAATCTATTTATTGCACTTTCGGAGGAGGTCGACAGGGGGTAAAGACAGCTCAAGTACCGAGATATGCTGAATTGCTTATTTACTTTCCATTTAGAAAGGGTTCTGTTGTCTTGTACAGACATTGTGTTCAAGATTCAACTGCTATTCTTTCCAGTCGGCGAAATGCTCTTTCAAGTCTCCACATTATTCAAAAGAAGCAGTGGCGGATAATCCATTAAAGTACGCTCTTGGGGCCGGAAGTTAACAGCTTCATATCTACGGCTGCACAAGGCTAAAAATAAAGGTTTGTTATCAAGGAAATATTGATTGATCAGTTTTGATAACATTACTTAGCATTTAGAACAAGGTGGCTTCAAAAGCATATTACCCCTGGGACCTCTCAAGTGCTTAATCCGTCAGTCAAAGGAAATCACCAATTCTAATCAGGGCGAAAGTAGAGATCTGAAAATTAAAGCAACTGTTTCTAATATAAACCTACATTCAGATATTGCCTTACAGAAGTTGAGTAATTAACAACTGATGTGTTGGTTGCATTGTTTTTGAAATCGACAATTCCATGTTCCCACTACTCAAATTGTAATTGCAAACCTCAAGGGTGATGAACTATTTCCCCTCTTTGATTTTATCAGAACGTTTAGGTATTTTTACCACAACGTATCGTGTTTGATTAAGAATATGAGGCACATACTGTAAATACGGTTGTTCTAATATAAATTTATGACTCCTGAAGTCCTCGCCGGCATAATTCAAACCTCGAGAACCTCAGGAGTATAAGTAGTAAAAGAGTAGACCCTTAACATTGGGAATGGGGGGGAGCAGAGAAAAAAGTGCTTAGTATAATTTAACATTAAAACATTTTCCACTTTATTTTGACAAACTAATGTTGCTTTCTGTTTAAATCAGTTTGATACTTGCTACTTGCTCAGTGAATGGGGGAGGTTCTATAGAAAGCATTGTAAAGGGTTTTTCAAAGGTGTAACTGTGCCCTGCAAAAAAAGAAACCAGAAAACGTGCACTAAAAAGCCCTAGTTTTTGGCTGACCTGATGATGTCGGTTGCTTGGATTTGACACCACCCTTTTTTGCATTAGACGGTGCATTAGCTCTAGTCGTATTAAGTATTATGACTTTAATGCTGAAGTTTGCAGGCGTAAAACTTGCTTTTGAATATTGTCACGGGTGACGATACTCTGATATATATTATCCAACATAAAAAAGTTGTTGTTAAGCAACCTATTAAGAAAAGATGACGTTTACATGGGAACTCATTTTTGCCGTTTTTCTATGGGATCGCAGCATCGTCAATCCTTTTTCAAGCTGATCACATCACTTTTATAGAATTTTACTCTGACCTTGTCACGATTTGCCAAGTTTATTAACGTTCAGCTTCAATGTAATGCTCCCAAAGATCATGCATCAAATTTGCAAAGTCTCTTAAAATAATAAATCATACTGGTAAAGCGCTATACCTCTTTTATTATTAAAATTCGACAGGCCTCTCATAGTAACGTGACTCAAATAGCTTTTGCATAGAATATGAACAGCCAATGTGCTGTTTGCTGTCATTTCACAATATTTGGTGCATTATAAATTAAACTTCCCATTTAGATTATGCAGTAAAAAGACTAATCAGCTATGGAGGTAAAAGTGTGCAGAGTTTCATGTTTTTAATCTTGAAGATATAACAATGACAAAAACATGCCAAATTATTCTTAGAAACATTAAAATCATTAATATTGTAATTTGGTATCATCATTATTTTCCGTTGATCTATAATCATGTTTTGAAATATGATGATAGCGTAATAAATCTTTCCCTTTAAACACCTTTATGACCAAATATGTAAAACACAAAGATATCAAGCTCTTGATAAGGTTGACATTCCTAAACACTGTTTCCAATCCAATTTTAGATCGTGATTCTTACCACTACTTGGGTATTCAGATGTCTGACAAAGAGAAATTCCTCCCAAAATAGTGGCCCCCAAGACGGTCTGATGAATGATGATAAACAAATATAAGATTATAGAAATGTACAAGGTTCTACACCAGAGCCTGCTTGGCCTGTAACAAAATCCGGCAGATTCCGAGATAGTCTGGGCAGCATAGTAGACTCAGGACATCTGGAGATCTCTCTCTACCCGAAGATCTCCTGATAAAAAATTAGTCCCCTAATTTTACTTCACGAACACCACTTTTTCTACCCCATAGTGTTATTTTTTGACAAGATGCACTGAAGTATGACTCAAGAAAGTATGGAAATTTAGCAGCTTTGAACAGTTACCCTTTGCACGAGCTCTGGCTCAGGAATCTTTCGAGAACTATCTATATTGAGATCAGCAACTCGTGCAATCCTTTTACAGATCTCATTGAATCTTGCAACATTGTTCAGTGTTGCATAGAATTGTTAAACACCCAAAATGTCTTTTAGTTTGGTCTCATGGCATTACATTGTCTGAAACTTTCAATTAATATACACTTTGAGCGCCTTGGGAATGAAAGTCTTTGACCTAGCTGTTAGAATATGAATGTAAAAATTATGTGTGAACTCCACAAACAAAACTGTTACTTTCAAAGCGACCAGACGTGATAATGTATATACAAAGCACATGCACGAATCATAAATAATACTAAACGAAAGCAAAGTAAACGAAAATGTAGCTAAAGGATTAACATATTTCATTGATGTCTAACCAAGCTTTCATTTAAGAGAGCTTGTCCCACTTTCTACAGTGGATCATCTTGTGCCTTGTCTGTGTAACTCTGCAAGGAAAACTCTACCTCCTGCACTTCCCAACTCTCCCTTTATCATTAATCAATTACGTAATCGCTTACTCACTTTTGGAAACATACAGTAGGTAAGTATATCGAAATATTAATCTCATTTATTGAGTTAGTTTGAATTTTAAATATATCGTCCAATTCACGAACCACTTGGAAACCAAAATAGTGTTCATTAATTAGAACACAATGTGCTGTAGATGTTATCCATAACTCGTGCGGGGGCATTGGTACATCTTTAAGATTGAACAGGCATGATACCAATTTGGTGGCTTGACTATTTTAACCCTAGAGTTTACTCATCAAAAAAATTTACAAAGTACCTAACATTAATCCGAATATAGCGAATATGTTGAACGGCTGTTTTGCGTTTGTCCAACGCACCAGTTCTCGTCTGATCACTTAAGTTAAGCAACGGAACCCCAGTTAGTACTGACATGGGCAGCTGCTTGGAAAAATGGACACTGTTAATACTAACAAATCGTCGCATTAGTGTAGTGTCTGTGCAGTCTCTACATTAGAACTACGCTGTGAACGGGGATCTAATGGCCATCGTTGTTGCAGGGCCCTAAAACACCAATGAAACAGCATAAATTCATGGATTAGTGGGTTTGTTGTCCATTAATTGGATAGACGATTGTGCAGTTTTGAAACCCCCTTTGTCTTAAAGTAGGGTAACTTGGGGCAAGACGTCCACATGCACAAATCTCAAAAAATAAAAATGTTTGAAATCCAACTGGATGTGTGTGTGTGATTCTATGACAGAGGGGCAAGACGTCCAGTGATGGACGACTTGCCTCACCCGTGGGGCAAAACGTTCCTAAATTCATTATTCACTATTTAGGGCAGTTCCCTACTGGGTGTAGTGTGATAACACAAGGGATTACCTATTCAGAATGCTTGACGTTAGGTTTCTGTATTGGTTTTTGACTGAGATGTCGACCAAAATCGCTTAGAGGGGACGTCTTGCCCCAAGCTATCCTAAATTTCTAGTTTTAACTTATTGCAGTCACAGATATGGAACTACTAATTTTTGGGAGACCTTGACAATTGGAGGCCCTAAGAATGCACTTGAGCCTGATGAATGTTCCACCGCTGCGATTATGGTATGTGTTCAAATGGTAAATAGCAGAGCGGGACCGAGGCGTGTGCAATCGGTGCAGCCGCCCAAATCTCCGCAGCCAATCCATGGTCCATGACTTACAAAATTCACAATTTAAGGAATCTTCATTTTTACATACCAAAAAGTCTGTTATTTTAGGGCCCATAATAACGTTTACCGGTGGAAGCCATCAGTTTGGTCAACAGAACTGTGGTGCGACCAGCTATGCTGTATGGCTCAGAGTGTTGGGCCGTGAAGAAGGACCATGAAAGGAGAATGCAGGTGGCTGAGGTGCGGATGCTGCGCTTCATGAGTGGGGTGTCACGAGCTGATAGGATCCGAAACGACCATGTTAGAGGGAGTATAGGGGTGGGAGACATCGCTGAGAAGATGAGAGAAAGCAGGTTGAGGTGGTATGGGCATGTGATGAGAAGGGGGGAGGAGACACTAGTTAGGTCCATCTTGGGACTGCAGGTGGTTGGGAACACCAGGGGGAGGGGAAGACCAAAGCGCACGTGGGAGCAGGTGGTACGAAAGGACATGGGGGTGTGCGGGGTGGGTGCGGATCTGGTTGGGGATAGGCGGGGGTGGAGGATTGGAACTCGCAGACCCGACCCGGTTTTGAGCTGGAGAAGGGTATGATGATGATGGTGGTGATGGAAGCCATCAGTTGAATTACATTCTTGGAGACATCTCAAACTTTCATATTTTTAATTTGTACGAAAAAGCCCCACCCGATCCCTCCTTTTACGGGCTAGTCCTGATATACAGCTAGTGAATCACGTCATATTTAGCAATGAAAACAATAAAACAGGATGTTTAAATGCGTCGAAAGTTTTCATTATATGGGTAATACCAATACATGAATAATATGCAAAACACTGGTTTGGGGCTCATAATTTTTAAGGCTGAACCTATAAATGGAGTTGACTTTATACTGTTATATTAAGAAATTTTCAGAAAAGCCAACAACCTGCAAACGTCGCTAAACGAAATGTTTCCCCAAGATAATGGTCTTTATATTTAGGAAAGTAATTCCTCGGCTGTAATTACACCATCGTTTGTGTGCTGCTAAGCCTGGGAAGGTACAAATTGTAAATGACAAGCTGTCTCAGGATTACTGACGGATAATCATAGCAGCAATAAGAGGCCAACGAAGAATATCTGTGGAGGGCTTTGAATGTCTTTCATTTGTTCCGTGAAAGTATCAACGTCCAAATTTATGGTTTAATTATGTAAGCACGCAACGCACCTGCAGCAAAGCAGAAACTAATGTTGTTGCCTCATACATAAGCTGACTATCTTCAAGCATTTCAAATAGTTCCAAAGATAATCCCTATGAGAGCCTGAGATTCTGTTAAATCATCACCGTCATCATCATCATTCCTAATCCTTTTCCCGCCTATGACAAGATAGTATCAATTTCTTACTTTCGCATTGGGAACGCGTGGACGATTTGCAAACCCTACTTAGAATCGATTTATCCTTTCTGAGCATTTCTTTTACTGACTTTTACATGGATATAGAACAAACCATGAAGCACCAGATTATTCTCCATCCGCTGGAATGCGCAACTGGATTTTTATCTTACTCGCACGAAACCATCCTCCCGTCAAAATAAAATTTGCAACTACCAAATTTCGAGTACCGCACGCGACCAGTCAACCACCAAAGCAGAATATCCTTCCTTGGTTTTAATCAAGCTTCTGCAGAGCTCTTTGAATCACTAGCCTGCTTCGATAGCTTAGTGGTTGAGTCCGTGGTCGCAGGTCTGACGTCTTCTGACGTCTCGGCAGATAGGAAAGTTCAAGTCCATTTTCGTTCTGATAGGAAGTACAGTAACACCGCAGTACGATGTTGTCTACAAGGCCATCTACACGTAAAAGAATCCGTTTTACTTGAATTGCCAGTGACAATATCCATCCGTTTTGTCCTTATGTACCCCACATTACTACAATAAGTAATTAAACGGACTGTTATACTGTACTAGGTTGATAGCAGTTGTTGTTGTACACTTGAGACAGCCATATTTCCGTTCCTCTCAAGCTCTTTCTTAAAGTAACTTTCTGTTGGATTTTCTTGTTTCGTTGGTGTTTAAGGTAACCCACCTCGGTGGCGCAATAGATAGTTCTCATCTTTCAGATGCGAAGCAAAACCGAGGTCCCGTGCGATGTACGATGGCATTTGCAAATAAAAGTACCCTTTCTTCTATGTGACGAGGCCCCTGGCGTCGGTGGGATGCCCCAACGAACAGTAGACCGACGATAAATCAGCATAGGGGTTGAAGCTTTGGTCGGCAACCAGCTATGGAAAAATACTGCCCCATACATCACCATTGTGTCCATTCAGAAGGACGAGTACCGGACCCTGCCACAGGTGGGAAAGGGTTAGGAGTTCCTTTGTTGCTTTTATTGGTGTTTTAGGACCCTTCAGTTACAAAGATCATTAGACTCCCGTCCATTGCGTAGTTCTAATGCGGAATCTGCACAGACATTACTCTGTTAGGAAAATTTTTGGGTATTAGCAATACCTAATGTTTCCAAGCAGTCACCCATGCTAGTACTAGCTGGGGTTGCGTTGCTTAACTTCAGTTATCAGATGAGAACTGCTGTCTCCAACGCAATACAGGTGCTCCCACTTTCCGGAAGCTGAGGCCAAATGTTAGGGTAATGTTAAAAAATGCTAGAAAGATTTCACGAAGAATAGTTTTCTGGCTGCGGTTCTATCCGACGCGCGACGTACGCTACGCAATGCAGACGAATAGTCAACTGCGCAAACTCAGATGCGGCGTGCATCTGCGTAGTTCACGATTCGTCTGCATATTGCGTAGCGTACGTCGGAGAGAACCGCAGCCAGAAAACTCCAATGAAAGCCTAATCTAACGTAGCCCATACAATCAAGAGCAGGAAAATATAAAGTGAGAACATTAAAAACGGAAAAATTTATCGTTTTATGAATTCCTTAATCAGATGACTTGAAATGTCCGCACTAGTTGAGGATTTTGTTCCTAAACGCGATGTTTGTATCATTTCCTATTGTTAAGGCCGGCTTAGTTTCGATTTACACCCAGGATTGCGTTGGACACACCAGTTCTCGTGAGATCACTGAAGTGAAGCAGCGCAAGGCCACCTTAGTACCAACATGTTTGGTTGGTAAAGAACGTTGGGTGCTGCAAATTTCCCCTCTCTTACGTCGTCTACCCCTACCTCCTCATCTTCCGCGAGCAGCCTCCTAAGGGTTCGTCCTGTTATGATTGCTTGGATTACTCCCCTACCCGTGAAATTAATCCAGCAATCCATACACTTCGATCCCTGTTACTTATAATTAGAATTTAGCATGTAGGTGATGTGCACAATGTGATCTGCGCACACAGTCCAGGTGCGGATCCAAGGGGGGTTTTTGGGGTTGCAACCCCCCCCCCCTAAATTTTGGGTCGACATTGGCACTGACAAATAAAAATTGCGTTTCCAATCGCTGCCTATGGCTCAACCGCCCCCCCTCGACGAAAATACTGGATCCGCCGGTGCAGCCGTTGATTGGATTTGCATTTCCCTCATTCAAAATGCTTGTTTCTCAGTTCCAAAAGGATTTTGAAGATCCGGAAGAGCAATGATGTTTGAGAATCCCTTCTGTTCCACTGAATTCCAAACTGGGGAAATGTGTATTAGCTTATTTCGCATTTCCTTACATTTTAGACCCGAGCTGGATTGTCAGAGTTCAATAATACTACCCTAAGTCATGCATCCCGAGCTCTTGCATAAGAGTACTGGTAGTATACGCATGAAGGCTGGCGAACCCGAGCTCTTGTATAAGAGTACTGGTAGTATCCGCATGAAGGCTGGCGAACCCTTTCTACTTGCACAATATTCCTGGAGAAAATAATTCAGATGTAGGAGCTCCCTTAAGAAGATGGTCAGATAACGTTAGTTTCGCAGTCAGCTTTGTAAGAAAACTGTCGATTACGGTCAAACTTCGCTATAACACACCCTGGTTATAACACTTTTTGGCTTATAACACACACAAAGGAAAGTCCCAGCCAGCGCTAATGCATAAGTATATAGCATTTGTTTGGCTATAATACACTCGGATATTACATATAACACACAACTGGTTTGGTCCCTACAACACTTTCAACATGTAAGAAACCTTGGATATAACAAACGGCTATAACATGCAACTAGATGGCATGACAAGCAGCTTAAGTAAGGCTATATGGTGCAAGAGTTTCGCTATCAAGGATTAGTTTTCCAGAGCAATGGGGAAATAGATTCTGACATGGTTTACAGAGCTGTGGTTAGGCCCCCCCTATGCTGTATGGCTCAGTGTTGGGCAGTTAGGAAGAGCCATGAAAGGCAAATGCAAGCGGCTGCGATGCGAATGTTATGCTACATGTGTGGGGTTGCATGATCTGGCAGAATTAGAAACGACTACATTAGAGGTAGCTTTACCCGCCGTGGTGGCGTAGTGGTTAGCTCACTCGGCAACTACGCCATGTTGGCAACTGGACCATGGTTAGTCGGCTTCTTTCGGGCGAGAGAGAAGCCGCGAGTGTGCCTTCTTTCGGATGAGAGGTAAAACCGAGGTCCCGTGTGGGTGTACGATGGCGCTTGCACGTAAAAGAACCCTCTCTACTACGCAACGGGTAGATGAGGCAAAATTTCCAGGTGTAGGAGCTCGCCCCCCTGGCGTCGGTAGCATTCCCCAACGAACACTAGACCGACGATAAATAAGCGTAGGGGTGCAGCTTTGGCCGGCAACCGGCTGCAGAAAAAAACTATGTCCAATATATCACCCTGTGTCCATTCAGAGGGACAAATGGGTACCCGACCCTGCCATAGGCGGGAAAAGGGTTAGGAGTTGCTTTTGCTTGCTTACATTAGAGGTAGCTTTGGGGTGGCAGATATTGTGGAAAAGATGAGAGAGAAGCGTTTGAAGTGGTATGGCCATGTGATGAGGAGGGGACAGGAGGAGCTTATTTGGTCCATTGTGGGACCATAGGTAGTTGGGGGCACCAAAGGTAGAGGAAGACCAAAACGGACGTGGGAGCAGTGGGTGCAAAGGCACATGGTGGCATGGTGGCGGGGGATAGGCGGGAGTGGAGGATTAGAACCCGCAGACCAAACCCTGCCTCAGGCTAGAGAAGGGTGAGATGATGATTAAGTAATGCTTGAAATTAGCATATTTATGTTCCGTTAACATAGTTTTGCCATCATTTAGCATTGTTTCTGTTACAACACACACTCGGTTATAACACACAGAGACGAGCAGTCCTGAAGGCGTGCGTTATATCCGAGTTTGACTGTATTTCACTCTTGCATGAGCGTTGATGTACTTCACCGGACCCCTGGAAATTCTATCGTTAATTAACGCGTAAAAGCTAAGCAGGATGATGTCCCCTGTGAATCCCGACTACTGGGAAATATGCCACATCGCCCTTTCCCCATTGGTGTGGTCCCAGGATTTATCAAGTACGGCATTAGTGGAGTTTTTGCAGAGAAGTTTTGACACAAGATCTTACAAATTCAGTTACATTTTTGTCTGCGTCTGGCAAGGCTTTTTTTCTGTAACGTCGAGGTAAATTGTGAAGAATAATTGATGCCAGCAACTGTAAATGACGTGTGTGTTATAGTTTCCTTCTCGTTACATTTTCGGAGTTCTAACGCTAGATACTCTCTTATCCTCTCTACCTCATGCTGTATATAAGTTTGGTAGATCACGATTGCGTTATAATGGGATAGCAGTTGTTCTTTCATCAACAACAATTCGTTGAAGAAAAGAAAGTAATTAAAAGGTGCTATCCTGAAGGATCTCGAAGATGTGCAGACAAATCTAATTTTGATCTAAGAAGCAGGGAAAGAGAAAATAAACAAATTGGCAGCCTAGTTTCTACCTAGAAAGGTAATGGGTTGTCCCTTCCTTCATCTCAGAATTGTTGAATTAAATTATTACATGATGATAACTCATGTAGCTAATTTCGATTGGCTCCATATAAGGAGAAAGAACAGTAGATTGGTGTTTTTGGTTATTGCAGCAAAAATTATGCTAGATTGTGTTCTTCTGGGTACGCCATGGTTAACTTGCATCGACCATTTTGGTTTTCAATTAACTGCTGCATTATTGAATGGCTTCAGGTGGTGTGCCAGTCTTTTTCATTAATCTCTTCATATTTTGGTTGATTTTATATAATGGCAGAAATTGAAGAAGAGAGAGACAGCCAAGCCAAACTTCTACTTTTCGACATATAAAGTTCTTTACTAACACAATAAAGGTGACTACAATGACGATCATACCTTTTGATAAGAAATTTGAATAAAATTCAATTTATATCATAATGGAACACTGTAATTTATCTCTTCTGTTCAAATTTTTCTTTATCTTGGGAAATTTAGTTCTAAATTTGATACCTATCTGATAAATTGAGAGAAAATGTCTATTATAATTCAGGCATTCATGTCTCGTTTTATGTAATATAATCTAATTGTCACAAATTGGTTGTTAGCTTTATGCTGTCCTGCATTTCGGGGAAGAGAAAAGTAAAATGTAGACTATATAGATTTAGATTATGTCTCTTAAGAGTTTTATATTTCACAATATGATAATTTCATCTATTAAAAGAGGAAGAAGTTTTTTATTTTGTAAATTTGCCAAGCAACAATGACATACATTTATAAATAATGCAAGGGTATCTTTGGATGAAATACTATGTTCATATTTAACCTTGCCTAGATCCAAAAGAAATGTTGAATGTGTATCTTTGTTTCACGCCATGCCGCAGACTCTTTTTTTTTTTTATTATTTTTCAATACAAATAAACTTAACAATTTTGTAGAAAACATGTTCAATCGCATACATAGAGCTTGATCAAGCATCATGAATAACCAAGACGTGCACTTCTCTGTATAGTTTGTGAAAAGTACCTGCTGGAGTAGCAAATAGCTTTTAACTCTACATTGTAAGCTCTTCGATAAATTTCTTTATGAGAACAATGTCTTCCCAAGGGTTTGAAGGGTGGCAACACAATAGTCATTTGCATTTTGTATAAACTTCTTTTCTCTAGGTTCGTATATATACACACAGCAACCCATTTCAGTGTGCATAATTTACAGACACGGAATTATCGAGCTCGCTCTCTTTTTTTCTCTTCTACTCCAGATACTAGACATTCATTGTTTGTTGTTTTTGATATATTGCTTACTCTGCAATTGTTCTACCTGCTTTAAGCTCGCTCGCACACTTTTTTTGCAGTCATGTGATTGTTTTCCAGCGACTAAATCCCATCAATTCAACATGAAAAAAATGTGACCTTAACAAAAAAGAGAAGAAAAGAAAAATGGGTGGAGATGTTTGCTTGGTTCATGTTAAAGAGTCTACCGATAATGAGATGCTTCTACTAACGTATTGGTTAATAGTACCATTTCAATTATTGATTTGTTTCTTCATTCTGAATACCTTTTATGAGTTGCTCGTAATTCATTTAATTTGGAATTTATACAAAAGGCTTTTTCTTCAATAATTTAAGGTAAATCTTAATGTGCGCTTCTGTTTTGATCGCATAGCAGGTTAGCAACCCCATTCAATTGTCAATGGCTTTACCAGCAAAGGCAGAGTTTTGCCGAAGTCTCCCATTTCACGTCTGGGTCTGCGGTAGATTATTTCAGTCCAAACCTAAACTACTGCCTTGCAGGGAGCGGCTTATTGCGTTGGATACAGCAGTTCTCGTCTGATCCCTGAATATAACTAACGCAACCCCTGCTAGTACTAACATGGGTGGCCGCTTGGAAAAACTGAGTTGTGCTAATACCCAATAATCGTCGCATTAGTATAGTGTCTGTGCAGTCTCTTCACTAGAATTCTGCAGTGGACGGAGCTCTACTGACCGTCTTGTACTTGAAAGGCCCTAAAACACCAACGAAACAAAAAACAGTACCGTGCAAGGCATCAGAAATGTTGCCACAATCTTAACTAATTTCAGGGTAGGGTGCCGTCAATTGTATTAAGAATATGCACTGACCGCCATCTGCTGAACATTAACTTGGAACCGTTTGTTGCATTACTTCAGGCTCCTCTTAAAGTGCCCTGGGACTTCAATTCTTCCGACGATAATACCATTGCATTCTCCCTCTCGTTGGGAGCGGAATATTAAGTTTGGCACCATAGGTGTTAGGGATTTTAAGGTTGTAGTTTTAGGCATTTGATGACTTTTGATGATTTAGGCATTTGTCGGAGGGTCTCTATGAAGCTTAGGAGAAATTACTACAGGGCGGTGATTTCGCTGGCTATGCGAAATGGATCAGAGTGCTGGGGGGAGCGGCGAATTGCGTTGGACACACCAGTTCTCGTCTGATCACTGAAGTTAAGCAGCGCAACCCCAGCTAGTACTAACATGGGTGATCGCTTGGGAAAACTGGGTACTGCTAATACCCAAAAATCGTCGCATTAGTATAGTGTCTGTGCAGTCTCTGCATTAGAACTATGCTGTGGACGGGGCTCTAATGACCTGGAAGTTGAAGGGTCCTAAAACACCAACAAACAACAACAGAGTGCTGGGCTTGCTACAGTTAGTGAGTGGAATGCAAAGGACAGAATTGCACATTAATGGTCTAGTGGGTATACAGTATTGGGAGTAGTTTGGGAGTGGGGTAGATTGTGGAAAATATAAGAGAAAGTAGATTGAGGTGGAGGAGGAGTGTTGCAGTGCTACATGTAGGTTTTGCTCATCAGAGAGTCATGAGAAGGACTGTTTAGTTCAACGATGGTAGCCCAGCAATTATAATTGATTTGCCTTGGCTAATCCTGCATAGGACTAGCTAGTTAGCTCTTAAAGGGCTGTTTCTGGTTAAAAATAAGGACAACTAGCCAGATCGACTGTTGGTGAAGGTCTACTCTTTATTTGCGAATTGCATGCGTTTTTATACAGTTGCACCAGAAGGTGCTAAATTCCACATGCAGTGGTTAAAGATTTAAGAGAAAGGGGTACATTCTTGACCACAGAGGGAGAGAAGGGGCAATGAGCCAGATGTGATCACCATCCAGGATGTGAACCTGTGGCATGAAGGGGAACAGTCAATGGACCTGGTCACCTTAGTGCCCTTCACTTGCAATTCTGACCATGCAACAAGGAGAAACTTGGGAGGAGGGAATAATTGACTCTTGCTTCATTGGTGAGCGCAGGCCTGTCGTGGATCTGCTGCTTGTGTATTTGAACTGTCCAAGACACATTATTAGATTATTCGAGGGCCTCTATCTCGGCTAGTGGGATCTCGTGTAGTGAACTACCATAATGTAGGAGTATGTAGTTAGCTGGTTTGCCACCTCCTTGTGGTCTCCCTGCCGGGCAATGGCCTGTCAGTCCATTTTAGGACTTGAGGAGCCTAGCGGGTGGTCATTACTCGTTTATGGGAGTGTCTCAGCCCTGGGATAGTTTGTTACACCGAGGAACCAGTCCATTGGGAACTCCAGTCACGTTGGCGAGAGCAAGCCAGCAACCCTTGGGTCTGCAGTCACGGTGGGTGCCATTCATGAACTCGCTCAAGAGCAGCCATTTCAGGGGCTGGTGGAAGGCTTGTTTGGCTCCTCTAAGCCTGATGTTGGACGCCTCATAGGGGAATATCTGTCCACACTGGCCAGTAATGACCATGTGGGTGGGTATAAGTGAAAAATAAGAAAAAATGGCCATCAAAGGACGAACGAGATACCGCTGGGAGGAGGATGACTAGGGCAAGGAGCGCCCGATGTGCTAACTAACAGCAACTATATGGTAAGAAGATCAAACGGTTGCTGGAGAGGATCCTCTCTGACATGGATGATGCTATTCAGGTGTGTCCATCAAAGGAGGACCTTGATGGTACCTTTCATTCACTGTTTGAGGGTGAGTCTGTCCAGGATACCCAACCATAGGTTGTTGTTGCTCCACCAGATGCGTGTGAATCTGCTGTCTGCTCTATAACAATAGAAGAGGTGACTATGATTATTGGACGGATGAAGCCTTCCGCTCCCGAGATGGACGGAGTTGTGCTTGGCCAGCTATGTCGGGTGGACCATTAGTTTCTCACTGTGGTTTTTAACGTCATGTTTGTGGCCTGGGATCTGCCTGCTTGTTGGCGGGGTGGCAGAACCATCATGATCCCCAAGGGTAGAGGAAGTGGGATGGAGACCTGGTAGGAGTTGGACAGGATTGGAAGACTAGAACTCATAGATGTGACCCTGCCATAGGTGGCATAATGCTGATGACCATGATGTCATAAGTGTTGTATGGAGTCTGAAGTGTTTCAATGGAGAACAAGTGAATGTGAGATTACTTTTTTTGTGAGCTTGTGTTGCTATTTGTTGCAGGCATTTCAATTAAGTTGATAACCTCACATCGATTTTTTTAACTAAAGTTTGCCCCCATAACCTTATCATGAATTCTACTGAAAGTTTTCTTCTGCTCATAATGCTTTTTTGTGATGACTGTTATACTTTCTGCGTTTCTTTATGACCAATCTGTCTGTCAAGCCAATGGCACTTACGTCAATAAATATATTCACTCTCAAAGAAGGAGCGTCTGGATACTTTTGTATAGGTAGTATGTCTAAAAGGGTTATTGTCATTCTTACTATTGAATGCAGTTTTCAATTTCTAACCAAATGATGGACATTCATACGATTTCTCAAAAGTAGTATAAATTGTAGACCTACTGTTTTCTTATCAATTGTAGGATCTTTTTTCCCCATCAGACCATTTAGTAATTATGAGGTTATTAATATCATAGGAAGTAGTGCGGAAATACAGCCTTCACATTGCACAATGAGCGTTAATTTCGTTTTATTGTGTTTTGTTGGTGAAAGTTCCTTTACCTGAAAGTTACAGGCTCTCTTCTGACAACATCCCCCTCCATGCTCTTGTCCTCCGCCTTCGCAGCCCTCCTTCACTCATTTTACTCCTATTTCTTCCATCTTCATAATGTCCACACTCTTCAACAATTCTTTATGTCGTTTCTCCAAAATAGGTTGGAATTTTGGGATGAGAATAAAAATGCCACACTGAAATTTTTATTAGATTGCACTTCTGAAGGCGTTAAAAGTGTCTGTGGTTACCTAAGAAGTTACAGGAGTTCAGCAATTTCAAAGTACCAATAGTAACAGAAATCCCTTGTGAAAGTTAGATATACTCTGATCAACTCATTTAAGGACTCTCAGAATGCAACTAGGTCAGATTTTTGAGATTTGTGAAAGTTCTTTAAAAACATTACGAAGTTTTAGATGCCATAACTGTGCACAAGTCTCATATAATTTGGAACTTAGCCTAGATAACGTTAACATTAAGGGAGTTTTATAAGTTTTCTAGCAACATAACAGCAGTTGACTGTCTGTCCAATGAATTCTCACTAGACATTTAATCAAATTTCACCCTTGAAAGATGCGAGTTGACATTTAAAAAGTGAAATCGGAGACCCAGTTTTTTAGTATAGTATTTCTGTCTTAGCTCATGAAATAAGTAGTGCGAAGAAGTTATAGGACCTTATCGTGTTAGAGAGCATCTTTACTCACTGCTCATTTTAGCTATCTCTCTTCTTAGTCTACCAAAAGTTGTGTTATAAAGCACTTTTATCTTCTCTTTTGCTCACAGAATATTATTATTTTTATCCCGTTTTGAGAATTTCATTAGCCGCTTAATATTTATAAGTTTCTATGACATGTCGTCTAGACGATAAAGCTACTTTTGCAGCATTTTTGCTGCTGTGTTTCTTGGGGTTTTCTTTTTTTAGAAATGCGTGAGTGCCGGTCGACGTGAGCCCCGACACCCTTTTTAAATGACACTTTTTTCTTGCGATTTTCGTCTAAACTCGAGCAACATAATATTAGATGACTTAGGTCTTTTATTGAAGCTCGGAATATGTTGCATGAATTCTTGATATGATCTCGGTCCAATCTGAAGTTTTAAGTGTAATTTCTTTGGGGGCCCACAGGCATTTATGGGACCGCGTTATCAGGAGTGGCCTCTCCTAATTATAGGTTATATTTTGTTTCAAAAATCTGTTTAAGAAAAACTTATCTCTGTGGTCGTTTGCTTCACGTTGGTG
Organism: Trigoniulus corallinus; assembly: GCA_013389805.1. Classification (NCBI taxonomy): domain Eukaryota; kingdom Metazoa; phylum Arthropoda; class Diplopoda; order Spirobolida; family Trigoniulidae; genus Trigoniulus; species Trigoniulus corallinus. The sequence goes on along the minus strand of JAAFCE010009126.1, from coordinate 21,957,986 downwards.
TGGAATGAAAGATGACAGCGTGTTTAGGGTTTCAAGAAATTGTCGCCTCTTGGTTTCACTACTGGACGGTGAACTGTTCTGCGTTTCAACAAGTGTTTCTTTCAAAAGCTGATTAAAAACTTCCATACTACGTCAGTGTCTGATCTATTGATCGCCCATGCTTTCGTCCTGAGTATTTTTTTTTTTATTTTCATCAACATTGTATGTCTGAAAGACGTCCAAATATTGCTTATCTCTTGGTTCAGCAACGGACCTTGGATTACTTTCTATCACACCAAATGCTGGTTTCAATGATTTCATTAAAAATTCTTTGTTGATATGCAGCCGTCTAATAATCTCCAATTTCTTTTTAAGCTTCAATTTATGTTGTTGGTCTGACAGTTCTTAGGATAACCCTTCTGGCTTACCCTTTTAAAGTGGAATTTCCAAAATCTTATCACTAATTATGGAATTCGTATTTTATATTACAGGTTACTATATAGATATGCATCACCATGGAAGATGATGTTCGATTCACCCCCTCAACAGCTACTATTGAAATATATTTGTCCGAGTTTTATATAATGAGAGTGCATAGGTTAGAAGTATTCTGTAGATCTTAAACCAGTGCTGGATTAAGGTTTTCATTTCGTCTGTTTGGTTGTTTAGGGCCCTTCAACAGGAATTACTAGTACCCAGTGTTTCCAAGCGATCACCCATGTTAGTACTAGCTGGAGGTGCGTTGCAAGGTTCTCATGGACACTAGGCTAAACTATAGTGAATCTCTAAAGAAAAAAATCTTTTAAGGTGGTATGATGAATAATAAACCAAGAATATATAAACATTTCATCTGTCGGGTTCAAAGTTAAGATTAGAATAACGCTGTATGTTGAGTAGTAGCAGGTTCCCTCATTACCCAAGTACAGTGGTACCCCGCTTAACGAACGCCTCGTATAACGAATGTTCCCTATAATGAACACCGTCAAGAAAGCGCGGGAGTATCGCATAACGAACTTGTTTCACATAACGAACGCTTGTTCAATATACTTGTAGAACGCTTGTAGTAACTATAGAGGTATTAAGCCAATGAGTTATACCAATGTAATGTAATAGAATGTCGCCTCCAGGATAGAACTAGTGTCCGTGGAAATCAGTTTGGGTTCATGCAATGGAACCAATCTTCATTCTGAGGCAGATGATAGAAAAGTATAGAGCAGCTAAGAAAGATCTCCATACCATCTTTATCGACTTGGAGAAGGTTGACAAGTGTTCCACGTCAGGCATTATGCCTGTTCCATAACAGGTATTATGCAAAAGGGGATAGAAAAGGGGTTTATTCGAATAGTTTAGGATATGCATGATGGTTCCATTCCACAGCCATTGTAAGGACACCTTGGGGAAAATACTGGGGGCTCCCCAGTGAAGTTTGGGGTGCACCAAGGTTCAGCACTAAGTCCATACCTTTTTATTCTGGTTATGGAAGAGCTGCTGACGGGAGTAGGAGAATGGACCCCTCAGTGCATGGCATTTGCCGACGAGCACTGTTCAACTGCACACTGCAAGTAATTGACTGCCTTCTCATTGCAGGACATTTCCTTGTTTCTGTAAAGTATGAATCCCCCGAAAATGGGTCCTAAGAGAGTTTTCGCTCATTAGCAATACAGTACTGTACTTTGTTTTTAATTTCTTAACAATTTTCACAATTTTTCGTGGCAACCTGGAACGCATTACACAATATAACATAGAAATCTATGGGAAATTGTGTTCCTCACAACGAACACTGCATAACGAACGTTTCGCTGGAACGAATTACGTTCTTTAAGAGGGGTACCACTGTACACTAGTACTTGAATGAAAATGAATCTATAGGAGTACTATCACTTCAGGCCCTAAAATATTGTCTCGTGTACGAATTCGTCACTGTCCAAAACAGATTGTGGTATTAAGTAAGCAATAGGGACGTTGAGTAAACATTGTCTGCCATTTAGGTGCTGTTAGGGCGCACTCCAATCTAAATTCAGACTTGACTTTGTTGCATAAATGCATCACTTCCACAGGTCAAATATGTATGAATGCAAGGCGGAATCGTTTTTGTGGCTAAACAAAGAAAACCAACTGCTAACCACTGAATTCTGCCATCGAAGATTGCCTTCTAATAAAGTGTGCTTACTAGTATCTATTTCATGAATTTTATAAAGCTTGTAAAAAAATGTGGAAACTTATAAAGAGGAGATTGGATATCTGAAATGCTCACCACTGATCAGCCTATAAAACCTCTTATAAAACCAGTTGTTGAAACGGATAACCAACCAACCTCACTCTCTCTACTAAAAAATCAATGGGAAGTCTTTACCGAAACTCTATGCTTACTCCAATCCTTACATTTTTTTTTTACAAAAAGTGGTACTTCAGTTTTTACGAACCCCTCAAATTTTTTACTTTTTCGTCCCATTGCAATAGTAAATGCAAATATTTATAGTAAACAGAATTTTTGAATAAAAACGTTAAGAAGACGTTATTCCCTTGTCAGTCAACCGATTTTCTACTCCACCCACTAGTTCCTTGGGATAAAAATTTGTGGGTATCACTTTTTTCCTCATTCTTTTCAACACAAACTTAATGAAAAATCACTTGATTATAAGATAGGAAAATGTGTCGCTAGTGAATAACCAGTAGATTTATTGACTTATCACGTGCTGTCCCTGGAATTGATCTTCTAATTACGGACTCGTCAAGCATACTAGAGATGCTATACGAAGTTTTGAAGTGTCGTAATTTTCAGAGCTACGAAAATTTTATTGCAACGGATTTCCTAAAAGCATTTCACAAATTATCTGCTTGAAAGTTTTGGTTTGGTTTTGGTATTCATTTGAAAATGATGCAGTTATTAATCACAGCTATATTTGTCTCTCTAGGTGTTCATGTCATCAATAAACTGAGGAAAACATGGAATTGCTCCAAAATTTTATATCATTTGTGTGACTCTTTCTAAACACTAATCTGATTAAGTGAATTTATGGTGTCGTCATTCATAAATATTAATATTGGAAAAAAATACATTTTTCTTGTCTGTTTTTCTCCTGGAAGGAGAAAAGCTATTGTTGCCCAATAAATCATTTTGCTTCTCATTATTCAGGAAGTTCATACCATATTCTAATTTCTTTGCAAACCATAATGTTTCTTATTTGTTGTCAGAATTTAAATGGTGGAAATATTTTAAAAGTTTAGTTCCTTCTCCCTCATGCTATTAACAATGTATAAGTTGTGGATCTGCCAAAAGACATCCATATTGTCATCCACGTCAAAACATTTCATTTCACACGTTGCATGCATTGTTAACCTAAACAACGGAGATGCTGTCAGATTTCTTCAATTGTTTGTTTGTTGGTGTTTTAGGGCCCTTCAACTACAAGGTCACTAGAGCCCCGTCCACTGCGTAGTTCTAAAGCAGAGATTGCACAGACACTACACTAATGCGACGATTATTTGGGTATTAGCGGTACCCAGTTTTCCCAAGCGGCCACCCATGTCAGTACTAGCTGGGGTTGCGTTGCTTGACTTCAGTGATCAGACGAGAACTGGTGCGCCCAAAGCAATTTGCCTCTTCAAATGTCACTGCGCGTTAATGAATCCCAATTTCAAATTAAGGAGTAATCACGATATGAATATCACTGTTGAACTTCCTTGGATTGCTATTAGGAATTATGCGGGAAATGATCATGAGCGCTAAGGTCTCCGCACCACAGGGAAAGTTCACCATATAGTTAGGGAGAGACAAGGAACACCTGGGTGCCCCTTGAATAAACGGAGGTAAAGTCGTTGGTCTGGTGTGAAGAACCATATTAAAATGAAGGAAAAGGCATAGTGACAGCATTCGTAGGTAGTGGAGGTAGCACTCTTGCGTTCGTCTACGGGCTTCAGAGCAGACAGGTGAAAGTTTGTTAAACAGTCAGTTGCTCATCGTCGTATACGGACAAAAAGCTTGCTCGTGCGACCCCCTAAAGTTGAAAACTTCATATCGCTGACTGCCAAATTAAAGGAAGCCAATGATTGATCAATGCCTTTTTATTAGTTAATAAATTGATAGCATTACTTAGTATATTTATTATAGAACAAGGGCGCTTTAACACTTGCTTGAAATTGGGACCCCCAATTAGGTAGGCGATATACAAGTTTAAATCATCCAAATGTAATAAAAGTAAGTTTAACTAACCTGAAACGGGCATCTTACGGGGCATTTTCAAGGTTATCTTACCTCGGACTGTTATCTTACACAAGGTTATCTTACCACTTGTCACACCATAGACATATTTGTTGTAAAATGCATAGTTAGGGCATGTTTGTTATATTCATGCGTCTCTTTGAGACCTCTATGGAAAATGTGTCGTATTTGTGTCACCAATTATCAAATTAGATAAAAGTAGTGAGCATCGGTAGAATGAAATAAAAGGAATTTAAAGGTTGTTGCACACTTCTTTAAATATTGCTGCCTTTCATCATCTTCACTTAACGGACGTTTGATTTGTGCGGATGTCTTTTGCATGCAAGAAATTTAGCGGACTTGTGTAGAGTCTCCTGTAAACGTGGCCAGAAACTGAAAAACAGTAAACATTCTTTGATGGTCCTACAACAGTAAATCATGGGAAACGCACCCGGTGAGGTTCTCATTAAAAGTGTTTTATGTCTAAGATGTTTTCAAACATTTTGCTCACCTGTGAAGACCAGATTCTAGAATAAGTTTACCATTCTACTATTAATTTTAACTCGTATTACCGCCTGTATAGCTCGGAAACCAACCGTAGCACAGTGGTCTGAAATCATGTTTTAGCGGGACATGTGTAATAGTGCAATGAAGTAAGCTTAACATGAAGTGAGTTGTAAGTTTTTTAACAAAATGTTTTAATTCGGAATACAATGTTTTTTCAAGTTTCAAATTAGTACATTGAAGTTGGGGAACCTTACACAACATCAAAGATCTGATTCACTGCTTGATGAATCCACATACTCGTTGTCACTTTCAGAACCTTGTTGGAAAATAGGGAGATTTTATTTTTCAAATCATCTTCTGGTAAACTTGGTACCCTGGATTCAATGTCATGTCTCATTTCATTTCTTGCAAAGACAGTATTAGCACGAGAAAGGAGATGTTCAGTGAAGAGATAATCAAATAACTCCTTTCGTGTTACACCTTCCTGGATACCTCGTGGTTATAAAAATTAACCTTCCGTCCACAAGGTGGGGTCTTGGCAGACCCCAGGCCTACAAAATTGTGTCTACACATGTGCCACTTTCTCCAATCTTAACCAACCTTTGAGTACCTGTTCCCCGATGTTTTCTTTACCTATCTAGGGAAGTTGGCAGGTCTCCTAAGTAATTAGCATATTTTATTTCTGGTTAAGCAATGCAACCCAAGTTAGTACCAACATGGTTGGCTGGTCAGAAACACTGGTTACTACAGCAGAAATGGTAGTGTCTGAGGTGGATGGGGACCTGATGGGAGATAAGCTGGAGTGAAGGACTAGACCCTTCAGATCCGACCCTGTCATAGGTGGGATAAGGGTTTGGTGATGATGATGTCTTCTTGGGTAGTATAGAATTTTTACAGCATGTTTCCAAATTATTTTCATTGCTAAAGCTTTATATGGATGGTATTTAATTAATATCCATAATAATGCCCTTAATCTGAATATTTAAGCCTTGAAAATCAAAAAGTCTTTTTGGGGTCATCACAGACCCCACCTTGTAGTGTGTGCCAGAAATCGTCACCTTGTCGATGGAAGGTTAAAAATAAATAACTTCCGCAGGTCTGAGCACTTTAGGATGGGTGTCAAAACAAAGGTAACAGACCACAGAATGATCCTA
>JAAFCE010009126.1:21908840-21952045 GCA_013389805.1 Trigoniulus corallinus | reverse complement strand
GACGATTTCTGGCACACACTACAAGGTGGGGTCTGTGATGACCCCACCTTGTAGTGTGTGCCAGAAATCGTCACCTTGTCGATGGAAGGTTAAAAATAAATAACTTCCGCAGGTCTGAGCACTTTAGGATGGGTGTCAAAACAAAGGTAACAGACCACAGAATGATCCTAAATCATTTCCAGAATGGAAGAAAGGGTACTATTTTTTTTCCCACAATGACAAGTCCCAAAGAATTATTAAAAAATCAGTTGTCCTCCTTAACTACATGGGATCATATCTTGGCCCCTGTTAACTTAAAAAACAATTTGGAATGCTTATAGTAACCTGAAGCTTCAGTGTCCATAATGCAGCAAAAAGAATTCCCAATAAACTTTGTAAAATGCCTGCGTGAGAGCACAAAACACAATGATCTGAATCACGGATGAAGCGAAATATGCAACATCTTCATAAACGTGGATTTTGTAAGCTTTCAGTGCTTTTAAATGAAAAGAAATTTAATTGATTGTTGTTTATTTAAGACAGGAGATGATTTAGTCACAACAAAATGGCAATTATTTTGTAATTTGCTGACATGAGTTTTTTCTTAAATGTCCCGCTAAATTTGCATTTCCGACCACTGTGCGTAGAGGAGAAAGGTGAAAGACATTGGCAGAAAATATACAGCATCTCAACCCGATATTGCGCAGGGCTGTCTGGGGTGCTCGCATGCGGACCTACTATTCAATTTGATCTGTATCTGAAGGGAGTTAAAATGATTGAAATCTGTCAATTTAATATGCACAGGCCATATGAGTTTATTATGGCTAGAGCTTTGGGCAATAAACTGTGGGCTGAGGACTTCGAAAAACTGCGGAACAGAAAACAGAAAGCTATGACCACAGTGGAGTCCAAACAGTCCGCGTTGACTTAATTAGGCTTTATCTTCAACGTTTTCATAGTTTGATATCAGGCATACTCCTCATTAATCACTGCCTACTTTGCAACTGAAATTTACTTTAATAATAACAAAATGCAACCTGTGTAGGTAGCTGCGTAGGTTCACTATCCTTGTCAGTTCCTTGAGTAAAATTTACTGTCAAATTTTCGTTCTGCTTACCGAAATGTCTCCAAATAATTTGGGCAAAACTATGTAGTAAAAATTCTTTTGCTTAACAGATATCTTCAGTGTCGGCCTGGTTTGTTCTCGTATAACTGAACTATCTTGACAAGCACATTCATCAGTAGAGCTGGCAAAATAGATGATCATTATTGGGATCCCCTGACTCATGGATGTAGTTTATTTTTTAGAAGTATGAAATGAGTCCCTGGTGTCCTTTATGTTCTCTGAGACCACTATTAACTACAGCTAATCTTCTCTGATAACCACTTCTTTTTAAAAGGTAAGATTCTAGGTAATGTTCCTTGTGTGACTTTTATTTTTAGGTCTAGAGATACACACACTTTAGATCTCCAAGGATTTAAAATGCATATTAAAGAATAATTTTGTCTTAGGAACTGGCACTAATGCGGTTTCCGAACACGTTACATAGTTGCTAAGTGGCACCAAATAAACTCTAATGTGAACAGACCTTTAAACATATCACGAGAGTACTTTAGGGATGTGTTGACGAGCAAATGTACCACGCGACATGCAATTACTGTGCCTTACATTCCCTGCACTTCAGAAATGTTCATACTTTACAAGGTTTATTGTGTTACTCTTTGATGCAGTGATTGAAACATTGTCTGCAGCAGTATGCTAAAAGAGTTGCTTTAAATTAAGAGACTGCTTCCAGTTTAATGGTATTGACTTGAATTTGTAGAGGATGATACCCCATTAAAAAGGTTTTCAAATTTTATTTACAAAATTATTTTTGAAATGTGCAATCAGTGGCGTAAATAGGAGGATGCAACATACTGTATGTCGTTGCATAAAGGCCCTAGACATTCTGTTGAACTAATTTACACTTTCAAACTTTTAAGGAGGAGAAGCAGAGAGCGCAAACGCCTGCTTCTCTGATTCAGATTTCCATTTTGTGTGCAGAATCCAGATCCGTCAATTCCATTTTATATAGAATTTTTGTAGCATTTTCCTTCTGTCGCTGCATTCTTCTGTCATTGTTTTCTCATCTGAACATATGAAATAACTTGATCTATTGCACAGTAACCAACTATAATTTGGAATATCTTTCTATAATTGTTTGACATATGACCCCAGCGTGCATCTTGCGATATTATATTGCAATCAATTCCTTCAAGTTTGTAGGAGCCAATTAAAGTAAGTTGTGGTATCAGGTCGCCAACCCTAGAAGTCTACATTGTGAAGAAGCTTTCCTAATATGTCAATTTCCATCAGGGAAGCCTTATTTTTATTTTATGAGAGGCAGATAGTGTACTCCCATGTCAAAAATTAAAACTAATCCATTACAATGCGAACTTTAGTTTGATATAAGATCAAAAGACTGCTAATTTCGGAGGCAACACAATTAGGAACTATTTTTCTGACAGCTCCGAGCAGCTCGTATTAATTAATTTATTGATTGGTTTTTGAAATAGAGGAGCTATTGAATTAAAACCAAGGAAACTATTGAAATTAGCTTTCAAAAGCGGAATTTAATTTTGCCTTTTTTTTTTAAAATAAGTCTTGTATAATAATCAGAGTGAGATTGTTTTACCGCTGGACATCATTATGACCTCTTAGCTCACCTTTAAGCCGAGCATTAAGCTGCGATGATTGTAACATTGCATGCAACCAATTTCCACAGAGTAATTAATGGCAACCATCATAGTCGTTTTAATTATCGTGAGTGATGATGAACGTATTTTGATGAGTTGTACTGCTTTATGTTCGACCTCTGACCTATTTTATTTCCTTTCTGCCCGACACGCACTCACAAGTGGATAGCTTCATCGGTTGTTATAGGGATAACAAATTATGGTCCTAATGTAATTGATGTGACCCTAAATGTCATACTTGCTATTCCATCAAAAGTCCATCCTTTCTACAGGGCGTGTATTCATGTGATGGTCAACAACAGACTGATGAAATTCTTCGAAAAATCTCTTTGATACTTATTGCACCTACTCACATTATATTCTTCTATATAAAGCTTGAATTAAAGTGTCTTGATGTTTGACATTTGAAATTTTTATTTAGAGGGTTTGTGTCTTCAACATGGTCATCATCTGACAAGTATTTCAGTTGATGCTCATGCTTGTTAAGACATCCTTCAAACATCTTTATAGCATCTGACTTGAAGATTCTTTTAATGATGGCTAGGTTGTCCATTGCTGGAAGTCATGAAACGTTGAAGGCTGTAGCTGTTATTATTGCTGCACTAAGGTATCATCGATTCTGTAATGAATGACAAAATTGGATAGTTTTGATTATTGCCTTGGATAAACAATTGGTTGAATGAGATGTGCGTTAAAGAGAATTCGACGCTGGAGGAGACAAGCCTTAATTATTGGTTTGGTGGCATGTAACACTACCTATACACCATCAGATTTTATGATCGCAGATATGTGTTTCATGTTCTAGTGCATCGCTGATCTTGATCTTTTATATAGTCATTAGAGTGCAGTCATGGCAGAATTACAAGTATGTACTTTTCAGACTGTAGGGAATTTAATTATTCTGGATATAACAATAATTTCAGGAGAACTTCAAATTTTATTTACTATGCCTCACAAGTCCGTCGTCACGGTCGTTCGGAGGTTGCCTATTGAACTTCTGCTTCAGTGATTCCAAATTTAATCATTTTCAGGCGAAAAACAGACCCAGGATGGAATATATCATGCTAACTTAATAAACGCCCGTGGCGTAATAGGTAGCTGTTGGACTTACCGTGGAAGCGGCTTATTGCGTTGGACACACCAGTTCTCTTCTGAGGACTGAAGTTCAGCAACGCGACCTCAGTTAGTACTGACACGAGTGGCTGCTTTGGAAAACTGAGAACTGGTAATACCCAAAAATTATCGCATTGGTGTAGTGTCTATGCAGTCTCTGCATTAGAACTACGCAATGGACGGGGCTCTAATGGGGAGCGGCGAGTTGCGTTGGACACACCAGTTCTTGTCTGATCACTGAAGTTAAGCAATGCAAGCCCAGTTAGTACTGACATGGGTGGTCGCTCGGGAAAGCTGCGTACTGCTAATACACAATAATCGTCGCATTAGTGTAGTGTCTGTGCAGTGTATGCATTAGAACTATGCAGTGGACGGGTCTCTAATGACCTTGTAGTTGACGGGACCTTAAACACCAACAAACAACAACAAAAGGGACTCTAATGACTTTGTAATTGAAAGCCCTTAAAACACCAACAAACAACAACAAAAGGGACTCTAATGACTTTATAGTTGAAAGCCCTTAAAACATCAACAAGCCAATAAACCAATCGACTTACTGCGCCCGTTCTTACTGGTAGTATACTGGCTCGAGGTGGCTTGGGTTCTTTCGGGCGAGAGAGAAGCCCCGAGTGCGCCATTCTTCGGATGAGAAGAAAAACCGAGGTTCCGTATGGTGCATATCATGGCATTTGCACGTAGGACTCGCTCTGCTATGCAACGGGTAGATGAAGCAAAATTTCCAGGTGTAGGTGCTCCTCCCATGACGTAGAGGATGACCCAACGAACAGTAGGCGACGAAAGGTAAGCATATGGGTTGAAGCTTTGGTCGGCAGCTGGCTGTGAAAAAACACCGTCCAGTATATCACCCTCGTGTCTATTCAGAGGGACAAGATGGGCAAGATGCCAAAGGTGACGAAGGGGTTAGGAGTTGCTTTCAGTGAGTTGCCCCTCAGTGCCTCAATGGGGCGCATATTTCAACTGATGGACGATTCAACTTTGCAACTGATAAGGCATTTGGCATTTGCTCTTCCCATTTCTATACTGCCAGTCCAATCTGCAGTTGGTGAAATCACTGAAGACAGGGCATTGTCTGAGGGGCAGTAGAGGGCGTATTGTAATTGTTAGCAAGATTTATACTAAGGGGCACACTTTTATCCGCCTGTGGATCCGCCCCTTCTGGCATGCTATTGACCCTTTATGCAACATGGGGCCACGGTTTTACTTTCTACCGACGGAAGGCATCTAGGAGCCTCCCTCTCCCTCGAAAGCAGTGCCGTAACGGTAGGGTTGCCATACGTCCCGTTACACCGGGACATGTCCCGGTTTTGAGGTCTGTGTCCCAGTGTCCCGGTCCGGCAGTCATTTGTCCCGGTCGATTTAAGATTTTCACATGTTAACAATTATTTTCCAATAATATCATTGCATTCAGTACTGCGCATATACAGTACATGCCTAGAGATTTGGAACAGACTCGTCCATGAAAGCACATCACATTTTGCCTCACTGCCTGAATGGGGCGCATCTGATGAGGCATTTTTGCTCTGATTTTTGCAATGCTATCCCCATTTCTATACTGCCAGTCCAACAGGTGCAGTCCAAGCTGTAGTTGGCTATTCCACTGAAGATAGGTCATTGTTAAAGGGGCAGGAGAGGAACTTTTTTTGTAATTGCTAGGTAGATGTATACTAAGGGATTATGAATATATAAAACTACTTGGGGCGCACATTTTTTGAAGTGCTACCCCCCCACCCTGATTCGCCCCTGATTTCCCAACGTCTTTTTTTTTTTTGGGGTCCTCTAAAATAATTTATATTTCAATGAATTAGTGAAAGGATTATGGAATTTTTAATAAAGATATGAATGTTTATAATATGAACTCTTGCTATTTTGTTGAAAAAAATATTTTAAGGGGGGATGTCCCGGTCAGTGGTCAGACAATTATAGCAACCCTACGTAACGGGGGCATGAAGCGCCTGTGGCAAGTGTCTAACTTTTCGCTTGCCCTCAACCCAATAATGACAAAAAACAAACATTTTGAGCTCCAAACCCAGTTGCGCCCGTGGCGGCGGCGTTCTTCGCCACGCCCTCATTACGGCCTTGCTCGATAGACGTCGGAAGTGTCTTATTGCGTTGGACACACCAGTTCTTGTCTGATCACTGAAGTTAAGCAACGCAACCCCAGCTAGTACTGTATCGTCGCATCAGTGTAGTTTCTGTGCACTCTCTGGATTAAAACTACACAGTGGACGGGGCTCTAATGACCTTGTAGTTGAAGGGCTCTAAAACACTGACGAAACAAACAAAATCGAAAGAAGCCAAACCACCACGATCCAGCATCGAGTATAAGAACTTGTAAAAATCATAAAGGAAGGATGGTGTATTATTTGCAGGTAATGCAATACCTGCATCTAGGATAATATTAGTTGTGCTTTTAGTCGCAATGCAGAGCAAGATCTAGAAATTTTTTGCGCTGTTTAATAAGCTTTTTAAATATCTTTAGAGATTGCCTTCTGAATATTATTTACATTTGCATTAATGATGTTCTTGTAGTTCGCCTATCTTTTTATACAGAAATATTCAGAAGGGAGTTCAAAATTGGAAACTTACTTGAAAACAAAACGCAAGCGAATGCTTAAAAAATGTTAGGGCCTACCTGTCTACATAATCGCACAACTAACTACTATACGTGAACTCATCCACAATATGATTTTTTTTTCTTACTTTTGTAATTTATTTATAGTATGTTACTTCTCATAGTGCCTTAAATGTCTCTCTTGTGACTCTAAAAATAACTACCGCAACATTTAACGGTTCTTTCTCCCTTTATTAATTTTCCACGATGCAAATTCTGTGGGAATTCATGAAGATTTTTTTTCTTTACTTTTTTAAGTTGTTATTGAACCACCAGGGAACATCACAGATCTCAGGAGAAAAGTTTGCACCGTTGCATCTTTATCAACATTTTTCTTTCCTACGATGAAAAACAGAGATTACTTCTCGGACTGATAGGTATTCCCGACTGAGCTACATGGTGCAGAAGGTTCACCTGAATTTCGATAGGTTAAGAGGCGGCGCAAAAGTTACGCTGCAGTTGGTAGGTATCCAAAATGCCAATAATGCCCCATCTCCTCCCTCGATACATGTTTCTACTTTCCACCCACTTGTCCTGTGTTTTCTTGGTACTCCCGAAATTATAGTTGCCTTACACAGTCCTTATATGATACAACTCCGACTGCAGGTTTTATGAGGCCTAGTCAGAGTTATTAGCGTGGCCCTAAAATGTTTGCATAAAGGAGATTTTGGAAGGGGTATATGTGTGTGTGTAGTAAATACAGAAACTCAGTCAAGCTACAGCGGGCATTTCAGGTCATCTGATAAGGGCACTTTAAAAACATGGAATTTTTGCTGGAATCTTGCTGTTCCTGTTTAGATCGATTTGGTTAGGATACGATAGTATGATTAAGTTAGGTTTTACGTGGTTTGACCTTCTTTCAAGCATTTTTGACCTTTATCCGTCATGGAGTTTCTAGCAGGTTTTGCACTGCGGCAAAACTTGCAATTAGTTTTCATACCTGTGTTTCTGATCATTTCTAAACTTACTTCTGGCATGAAATTTTTTTAGATACAGTCGGCTCTTGTTATAACGAACGTGAAGGGGATGGACAATTCCTCCGTTATATCGAGTGTTCGTTATACCAAGAGGCAGAGCTGGCGCGAAGCAGATTGAGCGCTTTTGCCGAACCCGGCCCCCGGCCTTGGCCTTCAGCCGAGTTTCGGTTTGTTTTGTTGGTGTTTAGGGCGCTTCAACTAAAAGGGCGTTAGAGCACCATCCACCTTGTAGTTCTAATGCAGAAGCTGCACAGACACCACACGAATGTGACGATTTTGGGGTATTAGCAGTACCCAGTCTTCCCAAGCGACCACCCATGTCAGTACTAGCTGGGGCTGCTTTGCTTAACTTCAGTAATAAAGCAATAAAGTGCTCTCCTTTGGCCCAGGGTTGTGCCAGGGTATGAGTTTTGCCAGAACCTGGCCTTGCGTTTACTAAGCCTCCGTTACATATTACAAAATGTAAACTGTATTTTCTTTTAACAGGCGCCACAAAATATTTATTTTTAAACCCGTTTCTGCAAAAGCTCATGCCAGCTCTGCCAAGACGTCTTGTTTTACACATTGTTTTTGGTCCCAGCCAGTTTTCATGGCTTTCTATGACTTTTAGTGGTTTTTACATAAAGCTGCTTGCGAAATTTTTTCCCAATGGCACAACAGGATATTCTTTGTGTCTCCCCTACGACATCCAATAGCTGTTCGTTATAAAGAGTCATTTAGTAGTGTGGGATAATGAAGGGACCAGACAAACCGCTCGTTATATCGAGTGGTTCGTTAAATCAAGCGTTCGTTATATCAAGCAGCTAATAGGGATTTTGCAAATACTCGCGATGTGGGCGTTCCTGGACAAAAGACGAAAAGTGAACACACTTTTCATCCTTCCACATTGTCCGCTGCATTATGAGGACGAAAAAAACCAAAATAAAGGTCCTCCTTTTTCGCGATGAATTGGCTTGTCTGTGATTGGCTAAATGCCCATGCATGCGCTTGTTACACACCAGCATGAAATCTGGCATCCATTTTTTTTAAACGAAGCGACAGGAGGATAAAAAAATAAAAAAATGTAAAATAAAAGTGATGATCCCCAAAAGCTTTTTATGGAGATATAATTTACCTTGTATACAATGCTCTATACAATTCAAATATTACAAAAATTTTTATTTTAATGATATTTTCATTCTTTTTTTGCTTAACGCTATTGCCATATAGCAAAATGTTTTGTCTGGCTCTCACAAGATGGCACACAATTATTGGGAACGGATAATTACACCTTGTATTCGTCTTTCATTATATTCGTCCCATCTAATTGCAAAATCCCTAATACATGGGGGGTATAGCTTTTTGCCCGGGACCAGCTACCGTGTTCGTTAATCGTTATATCTAGAGTCGACTGTATGTGAAAGTGCTCATCAGATTAAAGAAGTTCAAGAATTGAAAAGCAGTGTTTAAATCTATTTACCAGGAAATGTGCCCTATGCAAATTGGGGAATACCTGTTTTTCACTGAGACGTTCAATGAAGTGCGAGTTTTTAAAACATTTTATAACTTGTTCTTTTCTGATGTTCTCAAAAGCCCTCACGAATTGAGGATTTTAGTATGAATGTTAGCTGAATTTCTGTGTATTTTCTTCCCTCTGATACAGATCTGCTCTGATAAGTCATAGGCCGGCTTTCTTATTTACCTAATAAACCTATACCATTGGGGAGCGGCGAGTTGCATTGGACACACCAGTTCTCCTCTGGTCACTGAAGCTAAGCAGCGCAACCCCAGCTATGTAGTACTGACATGGGCGGCCGCTTGGGAAAACTGGGTACTGCTAATACCCAAAAATCGTCGCATTAGTGTAGTGACTGTGCAGTCTCTGCATAAAGACTATGCTGTGGGCGGGGCTCTAATGACCGTGTAGTTGAAGGGCCCTAAAATACCAACAAACAAACAACAACAACAAACCTATACCAATGTATCCATGAAGCACCAAAAAGTCTATTACCACATATTCTTAAAACTTTGAAACTGCGGGGCTTCAGTTTGAGACCTGAAAATCCAACTTCTGAGTCTGCACTGTGTATGAGAGCAACTCATGGGTCTCATGTGGCATTCGTACTAGAGCCTCCCTTCCCTTACATTGGTAAATTACTTCCTGAAGTAAATAGGCCGATGGCCTAACCATTAGTTCAGCGCCTACAGTACAAATTTTCAGCAGGTATTAAAGCAGAATTCCCTATAAGCATAGGATTTCAAAATATTGACGTAATGTACCGGAGATTGCATTATTTTTATTGGTTCACTGGAATGTTTATGGTAGAAACCCCTGCCTGATATTGTACAGTATTTTCAAATTTTAAATGTTCTCTTTCATATGTACCTATCGTTATCTCGCTATCTTTATCATCTGTCGATCTTTCTAGACATCTAGAGCCCATAAGGCGAAAGAATGAAAGATTTGGCGGTGCGTCGTCCTTTTGTCCTTAAGTATCGATTGCACATGTCGAGAAAATCTGCTGCTTTACTGACGAGACAACCGTTTTTAGCTGCCTTTTTCATAACAATACTCTCGGATTCCATTTCAAGCTTTTGTACATTTAGTTATCCAACTTGAAATTCTGAGCACATCTGAATCAGGCGTTTATCGTATCACCAGTGCAGACTCGTATCCTTACATCACCGTTAGGAGAAAGACGTTTGTTTTCCCTTTGTGACCCACCTATCAGAAAAAAAAAACAGCCCACCATTATCTGTCATGAACTCGCCTAACTAACTGAATGCTGACAACTGATATTTCAAGGCCTGCTAACATTTCGCTTCTGTACAAATATTTAAAATTCACAGAAATTTCAAGTTAACTATAACGATATTTTTGGGGCTTGTAGAATTCTCCTAATATTAATCAAAGGTCTACTCAGAGATTACTAGGCCCCCAAGGGATGCTAGGCTTTTGCCAGTGAACTGATATCGTCAGAGGGCCAATCGGTCATCATTAACAATTCATATAATTAAATAACAAATCCAAAGCGCTATAAGCTGTATAAATCCCGTATTCGCGTAGTGTTGTAGTTATTATTGTTAGTGTAGGCATGCCTTCTCCGGGTATAGTTCGACCTGGGTCAAGGCGCTTTGGCATCTTTTGGGCGAGAGGAAACCCTCCAATGCGCCTTCTTTCGGATAGGATGTGAAGTCATGGTCCCAGTAATTTGGCATATGTGAATTTCAATATTTCCAGGTGTAGGAACAGACCTACAGGCCCCAAGAAAGAAAAATCACAGGCCGATGTTAAAGCAGCACCAGGGTTGAAGTATTAGGTTGCAAGTAGGCGAGAGCGGCTTATTGCGTTGGACAAACCTGAAGTTAAGCAACGCAACCCCAGCTAGTACTAACATGGGTGGCTGCTTGGGTCAACTGGATACTGCTAATACCCAATAATCGTCGCATTGGTATAGTGTCTGTGCGGTCTCTGCGCTAGAACAATGAAGTGGACGGGGCTCTAATCACCTTGTAATTGAAGGGCCCTAAAACACCAACGAAACAAAACAAAAATGGAAGCCGGTTGAGTAAAAATAGTAGAAAACATCGCTATTGCCCTTCTGGAAAAATTGGTACTCGGTGCAGCTATAGGCAGAGTGGCCGTATTGCGTTGAACACACCAGTTCTCGTCTGATCGCTGAAGTGAAGCAACGCAACCCTAGCTAGTACTAGGATGGGTGACCGCTGACCGCTAGAGAACACTGGGTACTCTAATACCCAAATCGTTGTAACAGCGTAGTGTCTATGCAGGCTCTGCATTACATTGACGCAGTGGACAGGGCTCGGGAGCGGCGAGTTGTGTTGGACACACCAGTTCTCGTCTGATCACTGAAGTTAAGCAACGCAAGCCCAGTTAGTACTGACATGGGTGGTCGCTCGGGAAAGCTGGGTGCTGCTAATACCCAATAATCGTCGCATTAGTGTAGTGTCTGTGCAGTCTATGCATTAGAACTATGCAGTGGACGGGTCTCTAATAACCTTGAAGTTGACGGGACCTTAAACACCAACAAGGGCCCTAAAACACCACCAAAACAAAGCTGCTATAGGCTAGAAAAGAGTCGGTGAGGATGATAAATCATCTGCATCTGCTTCGCTAAATCAAAGCAGAGTAAGGTTAGTGTGACCCGCCCCCTTCCCTGGATTTTGATTTTGTGCAGTCTTCATGGGCTCATTGCTTATATATGTTTTATGCAGAATTGCATTTAAAGTCTTTAAAACAGTTTATTTACCAGCATTCTATATTGTTACTGGTTTAAAAATTGATACCTAGAGACAAACTTCGAAATTACAGCTTCTCTAAACCCCATAAATACGATGTCGAAACCGTCTTTCTAATATTCTCTCTTGCCTTTGTTAGCCCGAAGCTTAAATCTGTCTAGAGATGAGGGCATTTTCAGTAAAAATCCTTTCAGAAGACTGTACGAGTACTTTTGTAAACCAAATGTAACTTGAACAGAAATTATTATTATGACGATAATTGTAACGGACAGTCAGTCAGTGTCAATGTGGCATTTTTGTGACTTTTGATATAAAATGCTGCATGAGCATGGGGGGGGGGCATGAGCCTGACTCCCGGTGCATTATAGTTATTGTGCAATAGGTCAGACACCATGCAATATTATAACCAATAAAGCATTAATATACCTGCCAAAAATTTCTATTCTGGTTGTACACTGCGGTGTTGGAACAATGGGGTAGGCCGGCATCTCCCCCGCAGACAACTTAGCCAATATTTCCTGCGAGTTCCAGACACCTGGCTGGGGCTCCCTCAGTCAGAGCAGGTGCAGTGGACCCACAGATAAGGGTATGATGATGATGAACATGGGGATGTTTAGTGCTTCATGCTGGGTCAGCATACTGTATATATATACAGCGGGACCTCGGTATACGAATTGTAATTGTTTCCATGACTTCATAACGAGAAAATTTGTGAAATGAATATCAGAATTCATGGAATCTAATCAATGCGTTTGAAAAACTTGAAGTGGAACTTGACCAAACCTTTTGGGACTTTCAATAACTACTGTGAAGTCACCTTAAGGCATACTTAAACTTGATAGAATGATCAACTGAGGGCAGTGAAGGATTTTACTACTGCATTTGAATGTGGAATCCTCATTTTATCTGATGGTCAAACAACACTCAGTTGCTAACGAGTTGAAAAGAGTTGATGGACATAGTGCTGAAGTTATGAGTCTTGCGTGACCTGGAAAGGGATCCTCAGGATCAGGGATTAATTCAGTTGAAGCAAAGGACGGACAAAGAGTACTTTTTATAAGGTTAATGTAAGTAAGAGAGGGAGCCAAATGTTAATTTTGCGATCCACAGATTGTTAAAGGATTTATGTGTTCTAAAAAAATTGAAAAGTATTGAAACCTTACCTGGAGGTAAACGACGACAAAATTCTGGCTAAAACAGTAAACGGTGTCTGCTCTAGCACTTATGCCACTCCGGACAGAAGGGCAAATTGCCGCCCCTTGAAGTAGCGCTCTGTTCTCACACTTACAGCCAAAATGGCGCCCCGAACAAATGTCTGGGTTGCCCCCCTCCCTTAGAGCGGGCCCTGCAGTAAAATACACCACTACTATTTAATAATTAGTAATAATCAATTATACCAATAATTAAAGGAGTGCTCATCAAAATAAATTGAAACTTTTTCTAGTTTTTTAATGCGATATTGGTTTAAACACATATTCAGTGAGCCTACGAAATTAAAAAAAAAAAATGGAATGAGTAAAAGTATAAACACATTTTGTGCAGCCCACATGAATTTTAATTATCATAAAATAACTTTGGCACCCTTGATCTTTTATAATCGGACTCTTGATACGGGGAAATGTTGCATAGAAACGGAAATTTGGCATCATGGTAACTTCGAACAGTGGAAACGATTTGTGCATTAAAGCTATTAGCATAAAATATTTTTAATTAAAGAGGTCTTGAATATACTGTAGTTACTGTGCAATAGGTCAGACACCGTGCAATATTATAACCGACAAAGCATTAATTTACCTGTCAAAATTTATACAGTCGAACTCGGATGTAAGAGACAACTTGGGAAATCCAAAATAGTCTCTTATATCAGTTTCTCTTATATCCAGACCACATAAAAACGACCATATTTTGCAATACGGTATACATTTCTAAGTACAGTACTATAATTCTCAGTTTTAATGTTGATTATGCTTCATAACATTCCTAAACAGATTAAAAAATCCAGATCATCATCATCATACCCCTTATCCCGCCTGTAGCAGGATTGGGTCTGCAGGTTAACTGTACATGCTCTGACTGGGGGCACACCAGGCAGGCGTCTCGAGCCCACAGAAATATTGGCAGGGTAGCGTGTAAGGGGATGCCAACCTACCCCACTTATTCCAGCATCACATTATACGACCAAACTAGAAATGTGGCATGTAAATTAATGTTTTGTTGGTTATAATAGTGCATGGTGTCTGACCTATTGCCCAATAACAATGCACAACAGGGGTATTCCAGACTGCATGCAGATTAAAAACTATACAGTGTATTACAGTATGCTGGTATTTATCCATAGGGACATGGTTAGTTTGGTTGGTTGGCGTTTTAGGTCATTGAGCCCCGTCCACATATTAGGTCTATTGCATGGACTGCATAAACACTACACTAATGCAACGATTTTTGTATTAGTGGTATCCAGTTTTTCAAAGCGGTCACCCATGCCAGTACTAACTGTGGTTGCGTTGCTTTATTTCATTGATCAAACAAGAACTGGTGTGTCCAATGCAATAAGCCACTCAAGGGATATGGTGATGTGTGGGGTGGACAGAGACCCAGTGGGAGATTGACGGGGGTGGAGAGCTATAACTTGCACACCTGAAGAAATCATTTGAAGAAATCTGTGGTTTTGCATTGAACCTGCTTCTTTAAAGCTTTGCTTTCCACCATATGCTCCACATCATAAAATGCCTGTGCAGGGCGTCATCTGTCTGCCTTGCATAACACACACTATTCAGCATGGATCACTCAATCTAATTATTCTCTTATATCCAAGTGACAATTCAAAATTGTCAATGTGTTCTCTCACATAGGCGAGTTTCTCTTTTATCCAAGTCTCTTATAACCATGTACATGAAATGAGTAAAGCATAGGACATGCAGATGGAAATTCAAAATGGCTCTCTTATAACTGAGATTCTCTTTTATCAGAGTCTCTTATACATAAGTTGGACTGTACCTAGAAAAAATAATTTTATATTCTACATACCAAATACCAACAAAAAATAATTTTATATTCTACATACCTAAATACCAACAAAAAATAATTTTATATTCTACATACCTAAATACCAACAAAAAATAATTTTAGATGCTACATTCCTAAATACCTACAAAAAATAATTTTATATGCTACATACCTAAATACCTACAAAAAATAATTTTATATGCTACATACCTAAATACCTACAAAAAATAATTTTATATGCTACATACCTAAATACCTACAAAAAATAATTTTATATTCTACATACCTAAATACCTAGAAAAAATAATTTTATATTCTACATACCTAAATACCTAGAAAAAATAATTTTATATTCTACATACCTAAATACCTACAAAAAATAATTTTAGATGCTACATACCTAAATACCTAGAAAAAATAATATTAGATGCTACATACCTAAATACATAGAAAAAATAATTTTATATGCTACATACCTAAATACCTAGAAAAAATAATTTTATTTGCTACATACCTAAATACCTACAAAAATAATTTTATATTCTACATACATAAATACCTGCAAAAATAATTTTATATGCTACATACCTAAATACCTACAAAAATAACTTTATATTCTACATCCATAAATACCTACAAAAAATAATTTTATATTCTACATACATAAATACCTACAAACAATTTTTATATTCTAAATACCTAAATACAGTCGATCTCTGATATAAGAGACAACTTAGGAAATCCAAAAGACCACAAAAAACGACCATATTTTGCAATAGGGTATACATTTCTAAGTACAGTACTATAATTCTCAGTTTTAATGTTGATTATGCTTCATAACATTCCTAAAGAGATTAAAAAATCCAGATCATCATCATCATACCCCTTATCCCACCTGTGGCAGGATTGGGTCTGCAGGTTCAACTGTACATGCTCTGACTGGGGGCACACCAGGCAGGCGTCTTGAGCCCACAGGAATATTGGCTGGGTAGTGTGTAAGGGGATGCCAACCTACCCCACTTATTCCAGCATCACATTATACAACCAAAATAGAAATGTGGCATGTAAATTAATGTTTTGTTGGTTATAATAGTGCATGGTGTCTGACCTATTGCCCAATAACAATGCACAACAGGGATATTCAAGACTGCTTGCAGATTACAAGCTATACAGTGTATTACAGTATGCTGGTATTTATCCATAGGGACATGGTTAGTATGGTTGGTTGGCGTTTTAGGCCCCTTAAACTACAAGGTCATTGAGCCCCGTCCACATATTAGGTCTATTGCATGGACTGCATAAACACTACACTAATGTGACGATTTTTGTGTATTAGTGGTACCCAGTTTTTCAAAGCAGTCACCCATGCCAGAACTAACTGCAGTTGCATTGTTTTATTTCATTGATCAAACAAGAACTGGTGTGTCCAATGCAATAAGCCACTTGAGGGAATATGGTGATGTGTGGGGTGGACAGGGACCCGGTGGAAATCTGTGAAATCTGTGAAGAAATCTGTGATTTTGCATTGAACCTGCTTCTTTAAAGCTTTGCTTTCCACCATATGCTCCACATCATAAAATGCCTGTGCAGGACGTCATCTGTCTGCCTTGCATAACATACAATGTTCAGCATGGATCACTCAATCTCATTATCTTATATCCAAGTGACACATCAAAATTGTCAAAATGTCTTCTCTCATATAGGCGAGTTTCTCTTTTATCCAATTCTCTTATAACCAAGTACATTAACACGTAAAGCATAGGACATGCAGATGGGAATTCAAAATGGCTCTCTTATAACTGAGATTCTCTTTTATCTGAGTCTCTTATACATAAGTTGGACTGTATTTTGGTTGTATAATGCAGTGTTGGAACAGTGGGGCAGGCCGGCATCCTCCCCCACAGACAACCAGCCAATATTCCTGTGGGATCCAGACGCCTGACTGGGGTGTCTCCAGTCAGAGCATGTTGAATGGACTCGCGGACCCGACCCTGCCGTAGGCGGGATAAGGGTAAGATGGTGATGTTTGATTAGTTTGTGGGTTGGGTTGTAAGCCAGGCAGCCATAACAGGTCAACCCCTTAGGAGGCTGCCTGCGGGAGATGAGGAGGTAGGTGAAAGCACGAGGAAGAGGGTTAATTTGCAGAACCCAACGTTCTTTACCAACCACCCAAGTTGGTATTGACGTGGGTGTGCGCTGATTAACTTCAGTGATCTAAAGGGAACTGGTGTGTCCAACGCAACTTGGCCGCACATGTATTGAATATACTCACACTATAATGTAAAAAGCGATACCTAACCCTACTCACGTCCAGGGCAGGGTCGGTACTCTTGTCCCTCTGAGTGGACACAAGTGTAATTATATGGGACGGAGATATAAGAGACCTTCTCTACTCATTGCGTAGTAGAGAGGGTTCTTTTACGTACAAGTCCCCTCGGGACCTCGGTTTCACTTCTTGTCCGAAGAAAGGGTCACTCAGGACTTCTTTCTTGCCTGCAAGAAGCTAACTGACCTCGATGCAGTATCGAACCTGAACCACTCAGGCTGTAAATCGAGCATGCTACTTATTGTGCCGCCGAGGCAGGTCAATCTTGTAAAATGTAACAAAAGTAAAATAATTTTCAAGTATATTTGGATTTACAGTATTTGATAATTAGCAAATGAAACTAAATTCAAAGCTCTACGCGGCGTGGCATCCATTCCCAACCCTTAGTCACACCCATCAGGTTGTTGATTTTTGCCTTTACGTACTTTTGGGAAAAAATATAATGGTATTATTGTCACCCCCAACCCATTGTAAGGTTATCAACTGCTTTGTTGTTAAAGTTGGAAAGAGCTCAATTTGTTCTTTTGTGGTTGCATTTCCTGATACAAGAAGAAATGAGCAACACCACATTTAAAAAAAAAATATCTGTAAACATACTGTAAGTATAAAGTGATCTAATATCTTTATCCTTGGTCGTTTTGAGCTTCATAAAGTTGGCAGCCCATCTTCTGGCGACAAGCCATGGGGTGTCGACAAATACAGTAAGTCATTATTCTGACTGAAGTCTACCACTTCACATTGGCAACAATTTCGCATTTCAAGCAATAGAAGACATGTACATTTTCACTTCCAACCTTACAGATACCAACATTTTTGGTCAGTTTAACTTAACAGTTATTAAGCACCTTGATAAACGGCCCCAGAACTTCAGTAGTAGGGAATATAAAGCCTTTAACAGGCCGCTTTATTAACGTCATTAAAATTAATGCGGTGGAGATGGGTTTAGGTTCTAGGCTCGCCTCAAGCTAAGTTGAGGATTTGTTTAAATTTTAGACTATAAACTTACGTGATTAGTGTTTTGAGTATCGATTGTTGAATTATCGTTGATCACACCACCTCTGGTTTCTCTGATGCATTTAGTTAAGGTTTTGGTGTATTTTATCTCCTTTTTGAAAGGGTTACTCTGGGGCTTTTTATGTGCAATATTTCAGTACATAGTGAGGTTGGCTCGGTGGTTACGTGCCAGATATGTTGCATTCGATGCTGTTTCTAATTCTAATTGAATACACTTCCAACAGCCCCGTTAGGGCCAAATTGGTAGTGGAGAGATAATTCTCATTCCTAAGTTTTAAATCAATGAAAACCCCCAGGAACTTGAAACATAGCATCTACCCTGTCATCCATTTCCTACCTGCTATAATGGCACCTCCTTTCAGAAAACTCTCCGTTATCCTCCTCAAGAGCATTCCATTGCCAAATGGTCCTTGGGAAAGGGGACCAGTAATATGAGTCAGTCCATGCCCCTATCTCCAATTTAATTGATCATCTATCCCCCTATACTCTGCCAGGGATTAACTATTTGTGTGCTGTGTATATGTCACTTTGTCTACTTGAATCATTAGGTCGGCAGTGGGTTACATAAACAAAATGGTACATCAGTTCACTCGTTTATTCCCAGTACTAACGAGACAGATGGGTTAGCGGGCTATCATTGGTCCGAACGACCTTTTAGATAAATATTTTTAATCAAAAATAAGTAATAAAATATCTGCCGTACAGGTACGGAGCTCCTAGTGTGATAGCGCTGGGAACGATAATGAGCGTTCAGATTACCCTAATGACGGATTATTGTTCAAATTATTAAACACCGGATTATTAATTGACAAAATGTGACACATATGCCATGCAACACGTAATGCAAACAGTTAACAATATGATGCAGTAGGGAGCGGCGTATTGCGTTGGACACACCAATTCTAGTCTGATCACTGAAGTCAAGCAACGCAACCCCAGCTAGTACTGGCATGGATGACTTCATGGGAAAACTGGGTACTGTTAATACCCCAAAATCGCTGCATTAGTGTAGTGTCTGTGCAGTCTCTGCATCAGAACTATGCAGTGGACGGGGCTTTAATGATCTTTCAGTTGAAGGGCCCTAACACAACAACGAAGTAAAGTGTAGGCTCCGAAGACTCGCTTTGGCTTACTGGATGCAGAAAATAAAGTCTGAATCTCCTGTAAAATGGCAGTATTAATTTTGCATGCTCTTAAGAAGAGCAGATTCTTTCCATTGGCCTAAATGCAACATGTGCTGTTGCGCCCCCAATTGTGAACCCACGGTTTAAGGTTGGCAAAACAATTTAGAACCTGATGCCTTATGAAATACGTCATAAAATGCTACATACTCCTACTGTGCTATTGTCATTCAATAATGACAAAAATCACTGCTGCACTCACTTCATTGCTCAGAAATCGTCGAATAATTGCATCTATGGCTTCAAGAAAACTGATTTCACTTTTCTGTTAATATATACTAAGTCAAGTTGCTGAAGGTCTAATGTTCCACTCCAGAATAAGGATACCAATTGTTAGAAGGGAACCGTGATTTATTGTCATTAAAATGATAATTATTGTTATACATAGAGAGCAATTGAGATCGCTGCCATTTTCACGCTAGTCCATTCTTCAGTCTCCATTCAACACATCTCTTGGGCAGAATTGATGAATGTAGTTTCTCCACCTTCACTATTTTCTTGATTGGGACTAATGATGTCAAAATTTTCTTTCAAGTTACTTGTCGTTGACGAATCGATTAATGCCAAAACGTTTTTCAATATTTTCTTGGACATGTTGATGATGAATAATTCCATACACGTCGATTCAGTTCACAGAGAGTACTTTTGGAAACGTATTGTGTGGAAGCTAATCATTATATCCTTTTGTAAAAAGTCAAGAGCTCTTTCATGTTAGCGCTTTAAGTAATTTTGAACAATAATTCTCATTGGCATGTGATAGATACTTGAAAAGTATGAAAGACTAGAAAATTCATGTGGCCGTGAAAGATATAATTTCATCAAAGTAACTTTTTCTTTCATCATGTTTCATTCTGTAGTAAAGTTTTTATATTTTGAATTTATGTTCTATAGAACATGAACAAATAACTACTTTTCCCCCTTCATACAACTTTAATCCTCTATTCATGTGTCACAATTTCAAATAATGCATATCTTTCAAGTACTATATTTCGTAAATAAAATGAAATTTCCCTACTTTTTAGTATCACTATCTATATTCCTATTATTGACAGCTACTGGCTATGAAAAGATAAATCTCAAAGTGAATTTATTCATAATCGTGTTATTAAAATTTAAAAAAAAAACTATTAAACATGAAAATCGGTTTCTGAAAGAAACCATACCTCCTTTCAAGTTGAAACCATATATCGCTCGATTGACGAAAAATATTTTGCAAGCTTTCACATAAAGTAATTGTCTATTCAAGCAAAGACTGCTTCTAATAAAGACGCTTACGTGAATCATTAAGACTAGTGAACAATCGGCAATGCCACGCAACTAAGTCGTTCAGTTGCAGCTGCTGTGGAATTCAAATTACTGGAAACATACTTCAGAGATATTATACCTTTAATTATAAAATGTATTGATCTATGATTTCCTAGAGGAAGGACACATCACTTATTTCCCGGATAGTCTTCAATATGTCACAATGGCTTAGTAGGTTACTTGCTTGAAACACGAGTCGTTGTTTGCAAGCTCGATCCTACTCGGGAGCGGCCAATTGTGTTGGGCACACCAGTTCTCGTCTGATCACTGAAGTTAAGCAGCGCAACCCCAGCTAGTACTGACATGGGTGGCCGCTTGGGAAAACTGGGTACTGCTAATACCTAAAAATCGTCGCATTAGTGTAGTGTCTGTGCAGTCTTTGCATAAGAAATATGCTGTGGACGGGGCTCTAATGACCTTGTAGTTAAGGCCCTAAAATACCAACAAACTCGATTCTGCTTGGTATGGATGCCTTCTTTGTTAAATGGACATAAATCCTTTGTTCGCTATGGTCCTGTATATGAAGGAACCCCGTTCTTTCTTCCTATATGGTGTAAGACGGATAAAACTTTCATTGGCGTTGCAAAGCACCTGAGGAAGTGGTCTTAGACGTGGATCTCTCATTGCACTAGGTGGAGAAAACTTACTCAGATTGGCCAATGCTGGGGAGTGGGTAACGACGTCAATGACACGTTCTTTTCGTACAACACATGGGGCACTCAATGCTGTATACTGGAGGCAGGGCTTGGTCAGTTCTCGGCCTCCTGGGACGTAGTATTCTCCAAAGTAGAGGGCATACTGCTGAATAGGAGAGTGAACTGGACTGAGTGAACTGAACTGGACTGAACTGAACTAGCATCCTCTGCTCACGCTAATAACTGACGAAGCTCCAAGAACACAACACCAGACCTAGCCTGAAGTTATGTGTCAAACGGTTTCGAATTAGTGATGGTAAGGGGTGTAGTCGGTTGTCGCGATGGGAGTCCTACACTCGGTCCATAGACGCATTTCATTATCATCATACTCTTATCCCACCTGCGACATAGTCGGGTCTGCAGGTTCTAGCCCTCTATTCTCGCTCTACTAGCGCTCTACTCTAGTCCCGTCCACCCCACACATTACATATCCTTACAGGACAACCTGCTCTCACGTCTGCTTTGCTCTCCTCTTGCCCCAGGTGCTTCCAACCACTTGCATTCCTGTAATGAACTTAACGAGCTCCTCCTCCCCTCTTAACATAATATACTTACTGTACCCAACTCATTTCATTCCCCTTCACTAGCGGTATATATTAGAGTTGTGCATAATTCTAAAGAAACGTATGCTCGAAGCTTGTTCGCTCATATCGTAGTAGGGGTATCAGGAATACTCTTGCTTGGGGACTTTTTGTGAACAAGTCTCATTCGACCCTTCTTACCAATTAACAAAAAATCGAGTCTCGGGCTCAGCTGCTCTCGTATTGAGTTTATGGAAAAAAAACAAAATAATTATAAAAGTATGACTGAATTAAACATATTTAGTTAATGACTCTCGCTCGCATTCTCACCCACAATGTGAGCCGAGACTCGCTCTCGGCTCGTTTACTTAAAAATACTATGCTAACTCGCTCATTTCACCGAGAGCAAGCAAGCAAGCCCAAACATGTTTTCTTTTTTGAGACTCGTTGCACAACGCTAGTATATGTAAGCTTGTACTCCTCACCAAAGGCCCTTGATCTATCCCCCTTCCATAAAGGCGTTTCACCTACCAAAATATTTTAGATCATCCAATGTTATTTAATATATTGGGCGATGAATTCAGTTTCCCTAGAGAGGCTTTTTGTCATGGATTAGGTCACAGTTTTAATTCCCATCCGAAGAAGGCGTACTGAAGACTTCTCTCACACCAGAACGTATCTCCCAATCTTAACGAGAATCGGAACTTAAACTACCATATAGGCCCACTTTAAGTAA
This sequence comes from Trigoniulus corallinus, assembly GCA_013389805.1. Lineage (NCBI taxonomy): Eukaryota > Metazoa > Arthropoda > Diplopoda > Spirobolida > Trigoniulidae > Trigoniulus > Trigoniulus corallinus. The sequence goes on along the minus strand of JAAFCE010009126.1, from coordinate 21,929,585 downwards.
AGAAATATGCCTGACCACTGACAACTTACCCTGCTATTAATGGGGGAGGGGGTTGAAAAAACAAACGAGAGGAACTTAATTTTTGAATGGATAGTTAATTGCTATGACAAATACAGTTTTGAATTATTCTGCAATGTTTTTACAGTATAGCAAAATTGAAATGAATAGACGCGTTTTGTATTGCCATGCTTACTACCCACGAGGACAATGAATCACTTAATTTGTAGTCAAATGACACTTTCCAAAATGTAAATAGTCGACTATGTATTTCGTTGAAAATTAAAATCATACTGGATGCCACTCTTAAGTCACGAGGCGTTCCAGGCTTGTGCAACACTGACAGGTGTCGTCCTTCTACTTTTTGAGTTAATAAGTGATGGCTGTAATGCGTTTGAACTCTTAAATGACTGCCACTGATAATGTGATAGAACTGCTAGTCATAATAACTGAAAGCATATGAAAGAGCTCAAATACGTATCTATTATGTAAGCAAGAAAAATGTACACAAATATAACCATAAAGTCCATATACAAATTTTCATTTTTCCCTCTGGGAGCATTATTTCTACTTCATTTAACTTGCTATGTTCCAGTGGCTGATTTTCACATTTGGAAAGCAGTGCTTGATTTGTACATAAATCAATGACATAGAACAAATAAGAAAATAACACAATGGCAACATTGTTACATTTACATGAAACGTGCTTGTTCATCTACTGTTTAATCTTCGCGTATATACTGTAGTTATGCATTTGCATTTATGCGGCTAATTTGAGTTACACGAAAATTGCTGAAATTCACGTTCTCTGCCTTGCTGTTACTGTATTTGTTTTTAAGTGATTTATTGCTTTGCGGTCATTTGGCGTTTAGCGAATGTGCCCAGTCACTAGTTGATATTTGGTAAACATTTTGCAAAAGTTAAGTTAAATGAGAAGGAACTACAAACAATTTAAAGTTGATTTGAAACCTTAACATAGTACCAGTGCCGGATTTACTATTAGGTTGTAATTAGGCTGAAGCCTAGGGCCTCAACATTTAGCAGGCTTCAAAATTTAAGAAAAAGGCTTCAAAAGGGATTGAAATGGGCCTGAAAACTGAAATAGCCTAGGGCCTCTCAACATCTAAATCCGGCACTGCATTTTACCAGTTATTTGAACTCGTCTTTTGGTTCTTTACTGGAGGCGGATCGTCGCACAAGCGCAAGAGGCGCACGCTTGTGACTGCAAAACGCTAAAAATAAAAACTTATTGAACAGATTGATTAATCAGTATTAAGTAATTAAGCACTAAAAAGAGTATTTAGACTCGGTACTACTGGTTCTAGGTTTGATAGTGGAACGAGTTGGGTTGGCTTCTTTCGAGTGGGAGAGAGAGAGGGGCCTGGAGTGCGCCTGCTTTCGGATGTACGATGACATTCGAACGTAAAAGAATCCCCTCTTCTATGCAACGGGTAGATGAGGCAACATTTCCAGGTGTAGGAGATCACCCGTTGGGGTCGGTGGAATACCCCAATGAACAGTAAACCGACGATAAATAAGCATAGGGGTTGCAGCTTTGGTCGACAACCGGCTGCGGAAAAAATTCCAATATATCACCGCTGTGTCCATTAAGAGGGACCAATGGGTACCAGAGGGCGGATCCAGGAGGGGGAGCAATTCAGCAGTTGCTCCCCCTCAGTGCCTCAATGGGGCGCATATTTCAAATTATGCATGATTCAACTTTGCAACTAATGAGACATTTTTGCATTGCTATCCCCATTTCTATACTGGCGCTGCTAGCTAGCTAGAATTATACGAAGTGATAATGAATATTGAGAAATATTTGGGTCGCACACTTTTTGAAGTGCTCCCCTCTTCATCTGCCGCTGGATCTGCCCCTGACCAGACCCTACCATAGACGGGAAAAGGGTTAGGTTGCGTCTGAAGCCCTTAAAGAGCTTGTCTGTTACTGCGTTTCACTATCATTGCACAAGGGAGACGTGGAGTTCAAAACCTTAAGTCTTATAGCGCCAGGTATAAACCGAACAATGTCTCCAAATGCTCATAAACATTTTTGTTTCAACTTAGCGAATGACCATGCACACTATACTTGTGGGGATTAGTATAGCACCCCGTAAAATTAACAGGTTCCTGAGTAACCGAAGGACATATCTAGCACATGCTCTCAGAAGCCAAAACATTCTCTGTGGCGCAAGAAGTAGCGTGCTTGATTTACTGTCAGTCGTTCCAGTATCGATGCTGGATCGAGGTGGGTTGGCTTCTTTCGAGCCAGAGAGAGAGAGGCCCGAGTGAGTTTTGCTTTGGATGAGAAGTAAAACAGAGGTGCCCTGTGTTGGACGATAGCATTTAAATGTAAAAGAACACTCTCTACTATGCAACCAGTAGATGAGGCAAAATTTCCACGTGTAGGAGGCCGCCCCTGACGTCGGTGGAATTCCTAAACGAACAGTAGACCGATGATAAATAAGCATAGATCACCCTTGTGTCCATTCACAGAGAGATTTGGTACCCTGCCATAGGCGGGAAAAGGGTTAGAAATTGCGTTTTAGAAGCCGGGATGACAGGGTGGTGACTGGTTGCGATAGAATCGTGGTTGCAGCAGGATTGCAACTGCTCTGCTACCGTTCCGTGTACAGAGTTCCGTGCTTCGTGCAGAGCAGAATTCGTCATTAGCACTGACTATTTATCGCCAATGCCATGGAAGGGTCCTATATTTGTCTGTTTGGAATGCATGAGCGATTTGTTGAACGGTATTTTTACAGAGCCGGTTGCCAATTTAATACTGCAACGGTTCTCTTATTTTATCATTGGCCTGTTTCTCTTCATTGAGGTACTTTTCCTCCGCCAGTACAAGAGGCGAGCTCCTGTATCTGGAAATGTTGCTGACCTACACGTATATTTAACTCCATGAAATAAAGGTTCTTGAGTTTGCTGATGACATCGTACAAAACCGGGAGGCCAAGGCTTGACTTCCCATCCGCAGGGTTTGAGATCGAATCTTTGCACTGCCGAGGCGAATGTATATAGAGCAGACTTATTATTTATTAATGTTAGTTAAAGAAAAGGAAATTACAAAATCCTTCGGCTAGTAGAAATTCACATTGGTTGTTTAATGGCATAAAGTTATAAAATTACACAGAACGTAGAAGTCGTTTTCAACGACTGAAAAGGGAAAATGGGAATTGTTTACTGTACTGTTCCTCTATAAACCTACCATTTAAGTGATCTCAGTTGTGATCTTGAAAGTATTTTTTTCTTCCATCTAGCAATAAACAATTGATATCTCGAATCCTGTGGGATGGAAAGTAACATTTAGATATCATTTTAGGAAAGCCATTGGGCAAAATTCTCAATCATGTTAAATGTAAAATTATTACGGTGTCGTCTCTTTGAGAGAATGCTAGACAACATTTTCTTACAACTAAGCAATATACTATTTTTTGAAAGTGAGTTTGTTCTTTCAGCCTAACGATAAAAAATTGATTTTCTGAGGTATATTCATGTATATGACATTTCTTCCTCACTGACTTTTTTTAAAACTCGGTAAAATTCAATTAACTGACGTTTAACTTCATCATTAACTTCGAATCACGTGTCAATCACTGACAAATCTGATCATGCTAGAGTCCATTCAATATTTGACTTACAAGTCTATTGCTGTCCACTGCACCTAGAATTTCAAAAGAGCGTTAAAATGCCGACGAAAAGAGCAATAGAATTTCTGAAATGTCAAACTCTTCCGGTGACAGCAATAAGGTAGTTGATCATGTAGTCCGTCTCGACAAGGGCAGCTGAAAAGTTTTCTTTCGCGAATTGTTGGAAATATAATAAAAGATTCAAAATTTTTATTTGAACGTTTCAACCTAAAGGTCTGTGACTTATATCAGTAAATATTATGCATATATTGCACCGAAATTGTTACTGGATTTCTTTCCTTATTTCAAATGTTGGGATTTACAGGCCCGTTGTTTGGGTGTGTAACTCGTGAATCATTAGGTACAGGTTCGATCATAGGAAAGTGTAACTAGCATGAAACTTGCCGTGACATTTATCTCGTAATCCTGAATCGATTTCGCTTTCCCACAATTTGTTTTCATTTGCAAATTTTGGGCAACAACGACACTAAAATAAAAACTCCATTTGAAATACAGTGGTAGCCCGCAAGACGAACGCAATTAGTTCCATCACCATATTCGTTATTCAGAGAATCGTTGTGCAGAACACAATTTCCAATAGATTTCTATGTTATATTGGGTAATGCGATCCGAGTTGTTGCGAAAAATTGTGAATACTGTTGAAAAGTTAAAGGAGTTAACACTTCAAAGAAAGAAGGAAATGTCCTGCAATGAGAAGACAGTGAAGTACATGGTGTATGGTTGAGTGGTTTACGGAAGTATCGCCCCCGACGATTCGCCTCCGACATTTCGCCCCTGAGTACTTTTCGCCCCTAGACATTTCGCCCCTCTGATATTTCACCCCTGGGAGGGCAAATGGACAGATATTTCTTTTTGCTCTGCTTACTATAATAATAATATCATCATAATCATCATACCCTTATTCCCCCGTGTGGCAGGATCGGGTCTGCGGGTTCATTGAACATGCTCCGACTGGGAGCACCCCAGCCAGGCGCTTGGAAACCTGAAGGAATATTGGCTGTGGTTGTCTGTGGGGGGATGCCAGCTTATGCTGATTTACTATAATAATATTAATAGAATAAAAAAACATAAACATAAAGCAAATTTCTTTAAACACTAAGAAAAAGGTCCTAACGAACAAAAACATTCTAAATAAAAACAGAATAACACAAGCCTTCCATTTGCCCTCCCAGGGTCGAAATGTTTGGGGGCAAAACGTCCAAGGGGCGAAATGTGTGAGGGCGAAAAGTACTGGGGGGGATGTTCCGGTTGCAGGTTGAGCAGTACCAGTCGGTAAATGCCATGCACTGAGGGGCTCGTTCTCATACTCCCATCAGAAGCTCGTCCATAACTGGAATGAAAAGCTGTTGACTTAGAGGTGAACCTTGGTGCACCCCAACTAATTCTGACATTGGTGGCCGCTTGGAAAACTGGGTACCGCTAATACCTAATAATCGTCGCGTTAGTGTAATGTCTGTGCAGTCTCTGCATTAGAACTACTCAGTGGACGGGGCTCTGATGACCTTGTAGTTAAAGGGCTCTAAAACACCAAAAAAACAACAAGGACCGGACATGGAGAAGAGGAAGACGGACATCAGGAATATGAACAAATATTGATCTGAGACTGTCAAGTGAAGAGTATTCAACCCTCTGCACTATGCAACGGGTAGATGAGGCAAAATTCCCAAGTGTAGGAACTCTCACCCTGGCGTCGGTGGAGTGCCCCAAACGGACAGTAAACCGACGATAAGTAAGCATAGGAGTTGGAGCTTTGGGTCAGTAGCCGGTTGCGAAAATTCACCATCCGATATATTGCCCTTGTGTCTATTCAGAGGGACAAGATGGATACCCAACCTAGGGCTAGCAGTTGCTTTGCTTGAAAAGTTAGGTTAGTAAACGCCTGTGTATAATTACTTCCCAACGGTTTACCAGTGCGTTCCCTGGATGTGCCCTAACTTGCCATAGGCGGGAAAGAACGTACTCGTTTTGGAGATATGTTTGAAATATAGGGGAAATGGGCAAGTTCGGCTTTGTTATTCGTGAAAAATGTGTTATTTTTTGCTGAACGTAGAAAGACGTCATTTTAGGTTAAACCTTCATTTAAAGTAAATTAAATGTCTCTAGAAGGATTCCAAAGGTGTTCTGTTAAAAGAATTTTTGGTAATGTCACCCTGGTGGGCATGCTGCCTGCAGTCAACGACAATTCACAAAAAAGTGTAGTAAAACTTCTACTATTTTTTATAGTCAACATAATTTTTGATGTCTCTTTTGCAAATTCCGTCAGTATTTTTTATTTGTTAAATTTTATTGAGTACCTATTTTATAATATTGCATTTTTTGGGGTTTGTTCTCCTGAAGGTTATAGATGCCACTTAAATGACAACGGCACTCACACTTCTTACTTTTTATTATCAGTAGCCTTTTTCCTAGGTAGTTATAGTTGCCGGCTGTTTTACTCTTGGTTGAAGCTTGAAATAATTCCGTTTTGTCGTTCGACTGCCCAGATGGTCTCCTCCATATTTTAGACGGCTATAAAACATAATTCGATGCATCAATCGATTTGAATTGTTTTACTTTTCACATGGTGAAGAGAAAAAGAAAACTTTTAGCTTAACCCTTATGTCAACAACCGGGTACCCGGGTGCCCGCCTGACAATTTAAAGTAAAAATTTATTATTTTCTTATTAAAATTTTTTTATATCCTCCAGGATCATCTCTATTTCACCTTTTTTCTTTCATTATATGTAAAAAATTTTGAGTGCCAAGCATCATAACATATTTAATTTTTTTTTTAATTTGCCTATGCCATTTCAACAACCAGGATACCCGGGTACCCAGTGGCTATTTTGAATATAAATCGTTAAAAATAGTTATCCAGAAATAATTTATGCCACTAAGATGATTCAATAATTACCATAGAACTGCACAGTCTTTACATTTTGCTACAGTAATGGCATTTTCACCAGAATTATCACAAAATGTTGTTGCATTCCATGCAAGACTTTCTTGTTTATCTGTTTCTTTATTGGTGTTTTGTCCCTAACATAATGCAAACAAGGAGCACTAGAGGAATTGCCTTCAGATCACATGGCAATGGACAATCATCATCAAACCCTTATCCTGCCTGTGGCAGGGTCTGGTTTGCACTTTCTAACCCTTCACAACTGCCTATTTCCCAACACGTCCCCATCCACCCTATAAACTACCATTTCCTTATGGACAAGCTGCTCCCACATCTGCTTTGGTCTCCCCCTTCCCTGAGTGCTTCCAACCATTTGCATTCCTATAATGGACCTATGAGTTCCCCCTCCCCATTTCTCATTATGTGTCCATACCACCTCAATCTACTCTCCATCATTCTCTCTGGGATGCCCCCCACCCACAGGCTACCTCTTGAATACTCTCCTAATTCTATCAGCTCTTGACACCCAACTCCTGTAATGCAGCAATCTCATCTCAGCTACTTGCATTCTATTTATGTGGCTCTTTCTCAATGCCCAAAACTGACCTATATAGCATAGCTGGTCTAACCACAGCCCTGTAATACTTCTCTTTCAAATTGATTGGATTGCCCTCCATCACAAAGGACTCTGCTTGCCTGTCTTCAATTCAAACACCTCCCATTGATTCTATAGAAAACATTCCAATCTATCTCCCAAATGCTGTTGGAGTGGCTGAGTTGCATTGGACACACCAGTCCTCATCAGATCACTGAAGTTAAGCAATGCAGCCCAAGTTAGCACTGACATGGGTGGTTGGCTGAACATTGGGTGCTGCTAATTTCCCCTCTCCTACAACCCCCCACTCCTACCTCCCTCTCACCCACAAGCAGCCTCCACAAGGTGCAGCCCATTATGACTACTTGACCGACTCACCAACCCATTGATGTAACATACTAGCATCATGCAGCTTTGTTACCAGCTCACTTGCTCGCCATTATTATCCTCTCCTTCCCAATTGAAAACTAAATAATCTCTCTAGATAATGGACAATGAGGGTCCATATAAAATATAAATTGTATCTCTCTTTCAAGAAATCAGAGGTGTTTATGTTGGATGCAAAACACCTTATGAATACTTGTGTTGCAAATTGCAATGCACAGAATAGATTAGTAATATTGACTTTTAGAACTTATGTACGCCTTAGAATGACACACCAGGCTTCCAATTATCATAAACAACAAAAAAGTAGCCAACTTTAAGAAAAAAACATCAGTTATTCAATAAATTTAGTAGGTGGGTACCCGGGTACCCTGGTTGTTGAATAACGTAGGGAAAGTTGGTTGTTGACATAAGGGTTAAAAAGTAGTCTTGGACTGACTAGAACCTGGGTTCCGAAAGTGGTCAGTCAGTACCGACTCTCAAGTGAGTGTAAGAGCCGTTAGGAGTCGGTGAGAAATAAATTCATCTCTAGGGAATTTTTTAGAAATATTAATACTGTACAATTATTGTGTAGTGCTGCAGTCCAATTTGGTTTCCCTTCAGGCGAGGCTTATGTTGGGAAACTGAAATGACCCTAAGGAAGGCAACATGAATGGAGCTACATCGTTTCTCTCATAGTGTGTCAGTCATGATTAGAGAATTAGGGTGGGGCTCATAGCCAGAGGCGGGTATCTCAGAGCATTAGCCTTTCTAACAACTATTGAAAATGAGGGATGGTTGTCCTCCGATTGGCAGTTTATCCCTGGTAGAGTATAGGGGAGGAATGACCATCCATTTAAACTGAAGGAGATCACGGCATGAACAGACTCATTACAGGTCTTTTTTTTCCCAGAGGACCATTCGGCAATGGAACGCTCCTGGGTGGGTAATGGATGCTACCCTTAAGGGTTCGTTGGAGTTTTCAGTGATTTAAATTCTTTCTATTGCCAAAGTAGCTTAACATGGCTGCTTGCAGTGTATTCAATTAGAATTAGAAGGAAATACATTTTTTGTTTTCAGTATTTGTTTTGTGCATACTGTAATTATTCTAATAAACGGCGCCCTCCAATAACCGACGCACCTTTCAGCTGAATAAAATAATAAACGGCGCGCCGTTTATTTCAAAACTGTCTGGAAGTGATCGTGCAAGTTAACTTGTATTTTTTTTTAATGATTAACCCTTTAATGCTACACAGGGGTACTGGTATCATCCTCATCACACCCTTATCCAGCCTGTGGCAGGGTTGGGTCCGTGGCTCCATTGAACATACTATGACTGGGAACACCCCAGCCAAGCGTCTGGAACCTGCAGGAATATTGGCTGGTTGTCTTTGTGGGGATGCCGGCCTACCACACTGTTCCAAAACCACATTTTACAACCAAAATATAAATTTTGGCAGGTAAATTAATGCTTTGTCAGTTTTAATATTGCATGGTGTCTGACCTATTGCACAACAACTATACTGCAATAAGGAATCCGCCTCATTCCTGAACAGAGGTACTGGTTAACCCCAGGGTTTTTCTTCCTCCTCTCTGTTCTGTGGGTGACCCTGGTGCAATGCGATTCACAGTATTTTCACATGATAGGTTGAACTTCCTAATAAGTCACAGTCGTGTAAACTAAGCTTTAGTGCAGATATTGTTGAAAGAAAAGTTTCAAAGAGAAACTATTCTTTAGCATTTAAATTGTTGGGAATTTCTGCAGCTGAGAATGATGGTAATCGTCCTGTGGCTAAACCTCTACAGTTATCTGAATCTAGGTAAGGATTTAAATTTTAAATGAACCATTGATTATTTTTCTGAATTTCATTTTGTCAAATTCAGATGCGAGAGTGGCATCAGCAAAAATCAAAATTAATGAAATCAACTTGTCCGGCTAAAAAGTTTCCATTTATAAATGGAAAAAAAATAATAGACGGCGCCCTCTAATAAACGGCGTCCTCCAATAAACGGCGCAACAAAAAGGCCTTTGAAAAAAAAATAAACGGCGCGCCGTTTATTAGAATAATTACGATATTTCACTTAAGATGATCTCTGATGATGGAAGTTCAAAACGTTTACTGGGGTCTCTGGATATTGAAGGCATCACCAAAGGGGTCGCTGAACAAAAAACTTTGTCAACTACCACACTGAAAAATACAAAAATGCTTCACAGCTATTAAATAAAAGAGCAACAAGCAAGACACTAATACAGGATTATTTCTATGAAAGTAATATAGTTCCAACCCATCTGTAAAAGCCTAGTGAAACCTATTGGGCAGTCCACGTTAATCTTCAACATGAATAACGTGGAGCTTTCTCCTCTACTGTTAGTTTTAAAATTGCCAGTAATTTAATGGTTTAATCTTTAATCTGTGATTCCCGATGGGATAATGAAGCATGCTAGTGAATAAAGTAGTTGCAGAGCAATATGTTTGTCCATCAAGAGGACCCCTTGCTGCATTGCTAACTTGAACTGTGTTGTGCAAGTATTTTACAAGTTAGCAATGCAGCTAACTTGTACAATAGTGTCCTGATTGTCATCTTTATTTAACTATCTCTCGTCTCTAAATAGCGAACTTAGAACGTGTTTCAAACTACAGACTGTCTTGTTGATTGCGCATTGGGATTGGTAGTTGAAACTGTGCCACTGAATTCATTACAAGTCAACCATTCGAGATATCGCTGATCCGTGATTCTTCACTAATTATCTAAAAATTACTAATTTTTCTACTACAATTTAATGTGAGGTACAAAGTGAATGACTCGCCGTTTGAAGGCTGTATAAATTATTCAAATTTGGAGAGAAAAAGAAGTCTAGACTTGACTTCACAGAGTTCTCCACTTAGTAAAATTTGTTGAATTCAATGAAAGCCATTTTAATTACGTTTAGTTAATTGAACGTTTTTTTAGACTGGAATGCTGCCCTTTAATTTAACTAGTTGAATAAATATCATTGCTCGTAGTTTTTATAGCTGTTTGATCACATGTATTGCTTTCCATTAAAATTAATTTGATTCGCCAGGACAAATTTTTAAAAAAGGAGACTTTAGTGAACTGGTTACTAATGATTTTTTCTTTCCTTGTATGCTCTAGATTGCTTGTGAGCATCTTGCTGTGATTTTTTTTAACCTACTGAAATCATAATAATTAAATGTATTGAACGATTTCATATCAGGTTTAGAATGATATTCGTCTCTTTTTTTATACTGCACCAGTAAAACATGCCAGGCATACTAAAGCTTCCTTCTCGAGTAATGGACCTAATTTTGTAATGACGATCTAAAACGGTGTTAAATTGTGTGGTACAAATTTCATCAACAAATCTCTAACAACGTTTCTTGTTCAGAAACATATTCTTATGTTCATAGGTAGTAATTGAAAGTTCCAAATATTTTTCTACTTATCTGAAATCTTGTAATAGAAAGAAGTCGTACATTGATCTTACAATATTGCTGTTTTTTTGTATAAGAACCAGCTGTTATATTTGTCAGTTGTGCTCCTCTTTTGTTATTATAGATGTGAACGCACCAACCCCTTTCTCCCGATTCCCTCCAACTGAATCTCATTTCAGTCAATGTATATTTAGGGATAAAAAAATTCCATCACGATTTTGTAGTGTCAGAAATGACTGATTACAATTTCATATCATTGTGCCTTGAATATAACCGTAAAAGAGGGGCTTTTTTTATGTTTGCCAACCTGCAATTGCATGAAAGGAAAATAAATTTTCTAGATGCCATCTGTATCAAAATAGGCAATTTTCAACATGTTTGCAACGCAAAATGGTTTTGGTCCAATTTATTACATTAATACAAAAAGTGATGCTTGTAAAGAAAAAAAAACGAATCCTAGCTTAAAAGAACTCGAGAAATTGATAGAAGTCCTTTTTTTTTCAGAAACGAAACCAATGTTTGAGTTTATGTTAATAATGTTTCTCAGAATTTACTGATGTTGACAATCATTTCAATAAAACATAAATATTATAGATTCTTTTAGAAAGTGACAATATTATATTGAATATCCTTCTTTAATCCACCTTATTGCTTTCAATGCTTCAGTGTAATGATGGTGTATTTCATAATATCGCCTTACTGTGAGAGTGCATTTATAGCTGCTTAACGCTTTACTTGTTGCCATCGTTTTTTTACTCAAAATTGTAGCTAATTTGCTTCGTTGTTGCAGTTTGTTTTAGACAAAGATTGGGGTGTGTGCATATGCTCCTTCCTGGGAGCGGCAAATTGCGTTGGACACACCAGTACTCGTCTGATCACTGAAGCTAAGCATCGCAACCCCAGCAGGTACTAACATGGGTGGTCGCTTGGGAAAACTGGGTTCTGGTTCACTCCAAAATCGTCGCATTAGTGTAGTGTCTACGCGAATCTTGTAGTTGAAAGGCCCTAAAACGCCAACGAACAGCAACATTGCATTCACTCTTTCATCAAATGCCAAGACGCGATACTTTCAGAGGTTGGAAAATGCAGAGGTACCTCTAACATTGTTTGGAAAGTAAAGTTGCATTGGTTGCAACCACAATAAGATGAGTACTAGTAGTAGTACCCTACCAGTCCCATGTTAGGTGCCTGAAAAAGATGATTATAATGGCGAGGCGAGGATTGCCTTTTTTTTTGTTTGCTGGAGCAGGTTATAGAGTTAGAAGGAAGTTGAATATTTCGGGTGCAATGGATAAACATGCTCTGTCTCCGTTGCTCAACTTTGTTATACTAACTGGTTGGGGAATAAGCCAAGCAGTCGTAACAAGGCTGAACCGTAGCAGGCTGCTCGCGGGAGATGAGGAGGTAGTTGTAGAGGATATAGGAGAGGGGAAATTTGCAACACCCAACGTTCTTTACCAACCACCCATGCTGGTACTAACGTGGGCTTGCCCTGCTTAACTTCAGTGTTTTAACGAGCACTGGTGTGTCCAACACAACTTCCTATGCTTAATTCAAAGGAATCCGTTGTTGGAGTTTCGATCCCAGCATAGGCGAATCGCACTGTACATCCATACGGTGTTTACGAAGTCACCTATGGCAAAAGAACCTCTTTCTTCATGAAAGGAAATTAAAGAAGAGTGTTAACTTTACGTCAGTAAAAGAAAGTGTCACTTGAAGAAGAGCTGTGTCTAGAGCTAATGAATATCTGACCCTACCATAGATTGGAACAGGGTTAGAAGAGACGAATGACAATTCAGAATTTGGGTCTGGCTAGAATTAGAATTCACTTTAACCCTTAATTGGCTATGTGGGGTATATGAACACCTCACCTTCATAAATCAAAATTTTTTTATATGTTTGGATAATTTCAGAAACCTGAATTTCCCTCTAGCTTACTTTTATACCCTTCCCTACATTTTGCAAAGTCAAACATATTTATTTGTTTTTTGGTTTTTCTGTAAAAGTAAAATGGCGATCTCAACACCCCACTTGCCTACTTACATAACTTTTTGCGACTTAATAGAGAGTTTGGGCAAACGATGTAAACGTAAAACTGAGCATACTTAAAAATTTTTACGTTTACGTCTTACGTAGCTATAGTTTGGGCACGCCTATATAATATAGTGTGTCAGACTGGTGCACCACACTATGGCACTTGCAGAATAATGCATTACTCCTATAACTGCGTATGCTCTGCATGACACCTGGGCTTTGTGGTGCAGCATTATGTAAGGGGCAGCCTATGGTTTCATGGCATGTCTAAACAGTTGAATAATTGATAAATTTCTGTTTGGGGACAAGCTCAAATTGCTAAATATCCGAAAATTCATTTTACCCTCTAACAAAAAATATGATATTAATAAAAAAAAATCCACTAGTGCCCTACAAGTCGACGTGGTTTAGACTATATCTTTACCGACTCCGTTAGATTTTCAAAATTCGGATATAAGGTAGTGGCACGCACATGCGCCAAATTTTACGTTGGTCGTTTTTAAGCATCGACGCTGCCGCTATTTTTTATGTACAGTTTAGCAGACGAACCTATAGTAAAAGACTTGGATGACGTAAATTTTAAGTTTTATGCTTACGTTTACATCGTTTGCCCAAACTCTCTATTATTTTTGCTGATTTTCAGTGTTCTGGTAATTTATTTTGACATATTAGCTATGGATGACTATGAAAAGGAGCAGAAAAGACTTAGAAACCTTTCTAAACTTGTGGGTTTCAGTAAAAAGTGATATATCAGAGTGGGAGGATAGTACTGAAGACAAGTGCTAATAGCATGTATAGGAGATGCGCTGTTTGGTGCTGTAAAGAAGATAAAAGACCTCATCTCAAGATGCTCAAATTGTTATCAATTTATCTGCCTAAATTACATGCTTTGCCTTTCTAATAATTGACAAAATGTCAGTAAGAAAATTTTGGAATAATAATTTTATTATAAAAATTAACAAAAAATTTCAGATTTTTATTTCAACTTTTGAGATTCAAAAATTTTAAATACTTTTAATCATGCAACTTTGGATCTCAAAATTTCTGTTAGTTTTTTGAAAATGTGCAATTTTTGACATTTCTTCAAAAAATTTTTTTTCTTTATATATTTAAGCACTTTTCAAAAAAATTTTTTGCATATATTTATTTACTGTTCCAACAAATAAAAGAAAATTTTAAAACAATAATTTAGGTCATGCAAATAATTTTTGGGGCCAGGGTGTTGTGAGCACCCCCACATACCCACTTATTTCACTTTAATTCACCTACCTACTTAAGGGTTAAAGAAGTCCCGTGTATGGTAGCATATTAACTTTAATAAAATTTTAGCTTGTATTGTAATTTACGTTAATAGTTGACAAGATAAAATCTTTAGCACTTTCGCAGTTAGGCTTAGGGCAAAATGGGTAGGTTGATAATTTGACAACAGTGCGTGCATTTGGAATTGTGTGCGTTACATAATATGCACACATGTCATACATTATAAGTAGTTCAGTCAATTCTGAGGCTGAAAGCATTGCAATGAAAGGTTGTATTGATTGTAGAAGTTCGTGTTTTGAGCAAATGCACTTTAATTGACATCAAAATGCACGGTGCACATTGTCATTCAAAATCGCGAGCATTGTCAAAAAATAGTTTTATCAGATTTTTCACAAGCAGGAATCAACAGTTGAGTCATCAGCTTTAGATCCTCAGAAATATCAAGAACTTGGGCAGTAAATGGATTCTGTTTTTTTCTTTTTCTGTTGTTATTCATTCCAACATGTACTGTAACTATCACAACTGTAATTGGGCTGGCAGAACGGATTCCAGTGTTTATAACCAAGCAGCTATATTGATGAATTCTCCATTTTTCGACTGTTTTCAGAGAATGATGCAACTTTTTTCTGTGATTGCGCTAAGGAACAATACTTCATAAATTGATTTGTTTTGTTAACAGTGTTGATCATTACCTGTGGTCAGGATCAGATTAGATATAAAATTAGCCCGGGAGAAAAACTGTAAAAAGAAGTCCATAACCTCAATGATTTTGGATTTCTATAACAAACGAATTCAGGATTATTTCTACAAAAAATACTAAAATAGTTGGTACCTTGTGGACAGGGTCGACCGCCTGTTTGTATATAGTGTGCAAAGAACGCAGGCGGCCACCCACGTTCTGAACCTTGTAAAGCTTAAAGAAATATAAGTGGAACTATTATGAGGGGTTGGCCTCGACACATTTGCATGTGGTGGTGGTATCTATAGGGCTGGCAATGCTTGTCGACGATGAATAGGGCAGTGGTTCCTTGCAGCAAGCTTGTTCCGACTTTTTGTGCTAAAGTGCAGGCTTTGGTAGCCTACTCTACTCCTTTTCTTCTGGGCCTTCAAGCGACTCACCTTGCCCCACTTTGTGTGGCCTATAACAATGTCATGCGTGTTATCTTTGGTATCTCTTCTGGGCATCATATCTCGCCTCTGTGTCGTGACGTGGGGATCTTGCCACCAAGGTTGTTTCTACTGTTCTGCAGTTTGCTGGAGCTGGCATGGGCACTGCAGAATCCTCTCCATCCCTGTCATTATATAATTGCATCCTTCAGAGCCTCCGTGGATGTCAGGCAGTCCTCTAGATATCTTTTTGTCACCGGCCTCCCGCCTAAGGACCTGAGGCGCCGCTTCTTTCCTGTGGGGTGTTTTGCCTCGTGGAATGAACTGTCACACACTGTGCGTTCCCAGATTTTTGATTGTTCTTATTTCAAGTGTGCAGCGACGTGTCGGCACTTCAAGCATGTGCTTTTCAAGCATTTCTTGTGTCGTGTATAATGCTTAATCAGTGTTTTTTCTCTGTATCTCACCCGAGTGTACTTTGTACGTAATTTAATAAATAATAATAATAGTTGAGGATTAATATTGCGTGCAACTGCATCAGTGGTTCTAGTTTCGTGGGTTAGCTTCTTTCGGGCGAGAGAGATGCCCCGAATGCGTCTTCTGTCAGGTGAGAAGTAAAACAAGGCCCTGTGTTTGTACGATGGCATTTGCACCTAAAGGAACCCTATCTACCTTGGAACAGAGGAGGATCAATTTCCAGGTGTAGGAGCTCGCCCCCCCTGACGTCGCGTCAGTGGAATCCCCAACGAACAGTAGACCGATGATAAATAAAGAAATAAATAAGCTTTGGTCGGAAACCGGCTGCGGAAGAACACTGTCTAATATATCACCCTTGTGTCCATTCAGAGGGGCAAGATGGGTACCCGATCCTGCCATAGGCGGGAGAAGGGTTAGAAGTTTTGAATTTTGGATAGTAATGGACCATTACAATTTTGAAGGATTTTTGAATAGTAATGGACCATTACAATATTACCCTGCGGCACTCCAAATTTATACGCCTATCTTGTTCCATTCTTAGTGCCCTACAGTCAGTCAGTGCCCTACAGTGCCGGATTTACCACTAGGCTAAGTAGGCTGAAGCCTAGGGCCTCAACATTTAGCGAGCTTCAAAACTTTAGAAAAGGGCCTCAAAATTGAAATATACTAAGGACTCTCAATATCTAAATCCGGCACTGTCTTCAGCGTCTGTATTGCGTTGGACACACCAGTTCTCGTCTGATTACTACATTTAAGCAACGCAGCCCCAACTAGTACTAGCATGCGGGACCGCTTAATCTGCTAAAATACCCAAACCGCCGTAACAGCGTAGTGGTTGTGCAGACTCTGCGTTAAATTACCAAGTGGACAGAGCTCCAATGACCATTGTAGATGAAGGGCCATAAAACACAAACAAAACAAATCCGAGTGCCTAGTGGTACTAGTCTTCCTCTTAGTCTTTCCCCTATTAAGTACTGTAATGCCCATTGAGACTTATTTAACAAGATGAAATTAAGGTCACCGTTGCATTTAGTCTGCAACCAATGATATGATGCTATGACACGATAATTCAACCACCAATTTCTTGGTTTCCTTTCTATGTCCCTTCTGCGTAGGTATGAAATGGGTTTGCTAATTAAAGAAGCGGGCTACTTCGAAATATAATCTGAAATTCGCAAGACAGCACGTATTTAGCTGTAGTTCTTGGTCGTTAGTAGATCTAATTAAAAAGTTATTTAAGGATTTAAACGATTTTGTTTTACGCTGCATGAGAATGTACTTGAAGTCTACTTTTTAATAACGCAAAACATCGGGATAAACTTCTTGAATGACAATGTACGCACCTCTTATTACAAGGAAAGTTAGCAAATAAAGCATTGGCTTTAGGATTTAAGCGTTGTAGGATAAATCATTTTTAATGCTAGCTAACAAAAAAACAACATCGAGTATTTCAATAAAGGTAGCAAAGTAGATTTCAAACATAGTAAACAAGATGATGTTGTTTTGATATGCAAATGAACACACGCCAGCTTTAAGGTAGTCCAATGCAATTTTCTAAACATAATGATGGGTTTCATCAAATGCTTTGATCTTATATTTCCACTATCTAAAATCACACCCCTTTCATTTCGCTAAGGTAAGCTATGTTTTAAGATACTGTATTTAGAAACTTTCAGCTAGTGGCCAATTAATCGCAAATCCACTAGCAAGATGTTGGACGTGGTTTAAAGAGACTGACTGTTCAGTTGCTTACCTAATTCTGCACACCAAGGCCTACAACGTCGACATTCACAAAGACCCTGGTTAAAATTTAATTGAAATAATGTTCAATTTACTATCTTTATTCATTTTAATTAAGAAAGGAAAAATTGTTACTACACGGCATAGGAAGTAACATGTTTCGTGGCACAAAATAACTGTAGAAGTAACTGTAAAATGTTTTTTCTTTCTTTCAAAAATAAATAAATACACATTACGCAAGTTTTCCAATGCAGAAAAACGTCACAACATCAGTTGGAGACTTTTCCAGTGCTCTTAAAAGATCTTCAAACTTATTTGTTCCAAGACAGTTTTAGAATGGTGCATCATTCCCTGGCGTAGCACTTAATTTCAAATTATTCTAGTTAATGCCCGGGGGCAGGGGACGATGCTGAAACACCATAAATCGCCTGACCGCAGACATGGTTACCATCAATAATGTATACTTTCCATCTTGTCGCTGGTGATTTAGTTGTTCATTAATCTTCTCTTGATGGCTTTGCTGTTCAGTTTTAGATTTTCGGATTAAATTTTTTTAACATTTTTTTAAAGAATGATTACACTAAAATGCTAAATAACAAGATGATTGGTGCTCAAGACATTTAATCGCAATCAAATCGAGGGTTCGGGATGTGGCTTTTAAACAGTACCAGACAACAAGAATACCTCTTTTCAACTGACTCCACTCGGCAGGTTGTAGACGAATTGTAGGTAGTTGTAAACTGCACCGATATCGTGTATTAAATGAATCTCGCATCGAAATCACACCCACCATACTTCTGTGGGACTTACAATTCTCACAATAGTGATTTGCATTATGGTTTTTGTTTGCAGTGGAAGGGAATTAGAGCTTCTGGTAGCTATGGGTAGCTCATGTTGTTGCTCAATTCATCTTGGTGCACGTAATTCTGCGGCTTTATCGCATTGTCGTTATCATTTGGGTCGCTTTCATAAATGTCACAAGTGACAAAATGGAGGCTTGTATTCAGTTTTCCAACCTCGACCCGATTTAATAGCAATTCGGTTCTTGCATATGATAAAAAAAGCAGAAGCGAATTCTGCACGCAGATGAAATTCAATGAATTGCAATGAACACATCACTTCTAATTAATATAATGGTTGTGGCATTACTTCGTATTCTAAATATTATGTGGCATATTCATAACAACCAATTACATTATAAGAATCTGTTGGAGTTTCAAATTAAGCTGAGATGATAATCATCATCGTTCCAAACCGTTTTTCAGCCGATGGCAATTCGCGTACCCATTTGTCCCGTTGGTAGGAAACACAATGCATTGAAATATGAAATGAAGGCTAATTTCTTATTAGATTGCTCTCAGTTTTCAAATCCCAGGATAAACACTGTTGATGAAGACAGTACAAAGCACGTAATTAAAAAACTGCATTTAGAACAGTTGCCATTATTAATTAACAGTTAAACAGATTCAGCATGTATTAATCTTCAATCAGCCACTAGCAGATGGTCCTCGATAGGGACTGAAACCATTGCTCACCACTGCAAATTAGGAACGGTAATAGGACAGATTTGCAGTGTTAGATTAACAAACTGAATTACAGTACTAAATTTGTATCTACCTCTACCTACTTTGTCTGAAGCAAACAATAGCTACATGCTCATGAACCAAAAACAAAGTTTGTGAGTTGGCAGAGTCAGATCCATTTACAGTATTTGAAAGTGCGGTATATCGTTTGGGAGGCCGAGCCCGGCTTGATTTCCATAGGTTGCCAAACCCCATTCTAGACTGCCTCAAAACTATTTGCTATTGTTGTGATTCTTGTTGCTAGATTTCATTGGCATAGCTTAGTGATTCAAATTCAAAATTTGGCAATGCAATAAGTTTACCCCATCAACAGCTGTGCATAGGCCTACTCTGAGTTCATTTCTAAATTTCCTTCATAATTTATTGACTATTCAGATCGTAGTCTGCACTATAGTCAACGGGGGCGGCACTTTCTCTGGGGTGGCATTTTTGTTATTGGATTGGATTAGATTAGATTGAATTAGTTTCATGGGTTGGGGATAAAGCCAAACAGCCATAACAGGATGAACCCTTAAGAGACTGCTCGCGGGAGATGAGGAGGTAGGTGTAGAGCAGTGGTCTTCAAACTTCGTCGACTCACAGAACCTTTAGAACTATAAGATGTTTTTGGGAACCCCATCCCAGCTTTAGAAAAGTATATCTTGCCGCTGCTAACGAATTGCTACGATTTTTTTTATTTTGACGCGTGGAACCCCCAGAGGTGTACTCCGGAACCCTGGGGTTCCACAGAACAGTTTGAAGACCGCTGGTGTAGAGGAAGAAGGAGATTATTAAAAATCTCAAATGCTTTTTATTAATAAGAAGAATAAAATAGTTGCAATAGGAGTTTCTCCAAATCAAAACTGATTTAAAGATCATTTCAGATCCAGAAGAAGTGATTTAGATTAAGGAAACTGTAAAATACTAACTAACAACTGAAATAGATTTTGATAGTGTCACAAATGATTTTGGTAATAAGAAAGCAAGAAAACATATTTTAAATTCTATAATGTATTTATAAATATTTTTTAAACTTAATGTTCAATTTTTCCAAGGAAGGGTGACAGTTGGCTGATCGCCCCAGATGATTTGAGTTGAAGATACTGATCAATAGTGGGACCCAGTGCCAAGATTAATGAAGCTGATTGGTTACCAATGCAGTACTTTCATGTCTTTAAGCACACATGAAATCAAAATGCTGTAATGCGATAACCCATAGCCCTATGCAAATTTAGCTAAATAAATATTTCAAATTTTTTATTCATTAGTGTGGGGCCCTTGCCTTGGTCGCCTTGCCCTATGTTGAAAATCTTTTCACTTGAAGGAGTGCAAAAGCTTTTCTAAATTCTCTCACATCAAGTGGCTTTTCAACCTAAGTTTTATGGACTTAGTTTTTTGAGGATGAAGTGAAGAAAGGGAAAACAGACAATTTTTCAATTCAGTCTTCCAACAGTAACTAACTTTATTTCATATAACAAGCCCTTATATACGAAAGTAAAACAATAGAAAAAATGCTTACAAGGAAGGTCCATCATCCAAGACAAAAGATGGACCAGTCATTTCAAAGAACAGGAACAATAAGAAATTACATCATCAAGTTAACAAATACTTAATGAATTGATGATCACAGTTACAGAAT
>JAAFCE010009126.1:21843032-21908830 GCA_013389805.1 Trigoniulus corallinus | reverse complement strand
AAATAGTAATTTTAATCGTTTCACAGAAGGACCTAAGCTGGTTCAGTTCAGATATCATGCTATTTCTAGAAACCAAAAGGGGAAAGGAATTCCAAGGAAACATATAGGACCAGCAAAAAAATAGACTCTCCCAAAAAAATTTCCAACATCCTCCCCCCAGTGTCAGGTCACTGACACACCTTATACCTCCATATGATATAAAAGCTGGACAGGGCGTTTTAACTCCCTACCATCGGACATTTTAATCAAGCAGGAACGGACCTTACCATCTCTGCCTTTATATGCATCTACTATTCGGCCTATTTTCCAGGTATGTCTAGGAAGGTGGTCTTCCTTTAAGATTATCAAATCTCCATTCTTAAAGTCAAAACTAAAAGTTGGATTTATCAAAAAGGCTGACCTTAGCTCAAGCAAATATTCCTTTTTCCAGCGATTCCAAAATTGCTGCAAGAGCTTTTGATGGTATTTGTATCGTCTGTTTAGTTCATTGGAATCACTTGAAAAATTGGTAATACTATCTACTGGTGGCAAGGCAGTAAGCCATTGTCCCACCAAAAAATGTGCTGGAGTGAGAGGTTCAGGCTCATTTAAATCTGAGTAAACGTATGTAATTGGGCAGGAATTCAAAATAGCTTCTGTTTCGGTTAAAATTGTACATATTTCTTCAAAATTAAGCATACTTCTGCCCATAGAAATCCTCAGAGACACTTTAACTGATCTGACTAGCCTCTCCCAAAATCCACCCCACCATGGGCCTCTCTCTATACTGTACTTCCATTCAATTCTATTGCTGTTGTACAGGTTAACTAAGGTGGGATGTTTTACAAGTTTATACAATTGGATAATATCCTTTTCAGTTCTCTTGAAAGTCTTTCCATTGTCAGAGTATATTGTCTTCACCAATCCTCACCTAGCAATAAACCTTCTAAAAGCTAACAAAAATGCTGCAGCAGAAAGATCACTTACAAGTTCCAAATGTAGTGCTCTTGTGTTAGCACAAGTGAACAGGGCAATGTATGATTTTCTAGTAGTTTTACCTTCTTTTGTAAGTAGTGGCCCTGCAAAATCTATGCCTGTGATGGTAAAAGGAGGTAAACGTGAAACCCTATCTTGTGGTAGTGGGGCTATTGGTTGAGTCACTGGTTTGATTCTACTCCTCATGCAAACTATGCATGTTCTTATTCTTTGCTTAACCAACTGTCTAGCTCTTATCACCCAGTACTGTCCCCTTAAGTCAGCTAGTGTACTGCTCACACCAGCATGTAACAGTCTTCTATGAGCTCTATCAACTAACAGATCTGTGAATCTACAACCTCCTTTTATTACTATGGGGTGTTTTTCCTCTTCAGAGAATTGCCCAAATTGGATTCTTCCCTTAACTCTTATGAGCCCTAAACTGTCCAGATATGGGGAATATTGAGCTAGTATTGAATCTGATTCAACCTCAACCCCTTGATTCAACTGCTCTAACTCACTGGGAAAACAGGATGCTTGGGAACTCCTTGCCAAAATGTACTCTGCTTGACATAACTCTTTTATTGTAAGTGGGCCAATAAGCTGCTCTTTTCCTTTACTGTTATTAAAGAATCTAAAAATCCAAGATACAACTCTGACTGCCTTTTCCAGAGAGGAATAATTTTCCAAGATAGTTAACTGAGTGGTTACTGTACACACTGTTACTAATTTCCTCTCCTCTTCCTGTGGTATTTTTAACTCTACCATTTCTTCCTGTCTAGGCCATTCAGACTTAGGCTCTTTCAACCAAGTTGGTCCAAACTGCCAATTGTGTTTTATTTTATCAATTGGTAAACCTCTAGTAGCCAAGTCTGCAGGGTTATCTACTCCTGGGCAATACAACCACTGATTAGGGTTGGAATTAGCCTGAATCTCAATAACTCTATTACTTATAAAGGGTTTCCATTTTGAGGCTTGCCCCTTTACCCAGAATAACACAATTTTTGCATCTGACCAGATAAGTTTCTTCTAGCCTTTTATCGAAGACATTCTTCTCTAAGTAGTTTTTTAACCTAGTACCCAAAATTCCAGCCAAAAGTTCTAATCTGGGAAGGGTAATCTTCTTCAGTGGTGCAACTCTGGCTCTACAAACAATTATATTGCAACAGACTGTACCAAATGTATTCTCAGTTCTTAAATAGGCAACTGCACAATATGCCTTTTCACTAGCATCACAGAATACATGTAATTGTCTGTTGACAATTTTTCCCTCTGTTCCAAAACCCAACCATCGAGGTATAACCATGTTGTCTACACCAGGTAACTCTTCACACCACTGTTTAAATTCAGACAAAAGGTTCTGAGGCAACGTTTCATCCCATGCAATTCCTAATTCCCATATTCTTTGGAACAAAATTTTCATCCTGATAACAAATGGAGCTAGAATCCCCAAAGGGTCAAAAACACTAGAGACTATTTTAAGGATGTGACGTTTAGTGTCTTTCTTATCTACTAGCATTCCTAGAATACTTTTTGTTGCAAACTGAAGTTCATCTGACCTATGGTTCCATACAAGCCCTAAAGTTTTGGAGGTTGCTTCCATCAAGGGACAAGGTTCTACTTCTTTGTTACCCCAAAGTTGGTTTAACTTCTCACTATTTGAGACCCACTTGTGCATTTTCATGCCTGCCCCCTGCAGTACTTGTTGCACTGAGGTCTTAAGAGCCTCAACTTTCTCTTCAGTTTCTGCCCCAGAAAGTAGATCATCAACATACAAATTGTTATTCAAAGCTTGAGCAGCTTCTGGGTAATAACTTTCCACTTTCTTCACATGTTCTCTGATAGTTATGTTAAGTATAAAGGGACTTGGTCCTAGTCCAAAGGTGACCCTTTTCTTTCTAAGAACAATGATTTTGTAGGGCCTTGTTATTTTTTGTATCCATAGAAACCTAAGTGCATTTCTATCATTTTCCCATACCTCAATTTGGTGAAATGCCTTTTCAATGTCCCCAGCTAAAGCTATGGCAAACTGCCTAAAACGCAAAATAATTATCAAGAGACCATTTAAAAGGTTTGGACCTGTTTCTAAACAGTCATTTAGAGAAGCAAAGCCCTGATCATGGGCTGATGCATCCAAAACAACTCGCAATTTCGTAGTCTTTCTGTCCTCTTTGATTACAGCTCTATGGGGCATATAATACACTGCATTCCCTTCAGGGCATATTATGGATTCTAGGACTTCAGCTACCCCATTATTTATCATTTCCTGAATTGTCTCATGGTAATCCTGAAACAACTTTGGATCTAGAGAGAGCCTTTTCAAAAGACCATTTAGTCTAGTCCTTGCAACCTTATAATTGTCACCTAGAACTTCTCTGGATTTTCGCCAAGGTAGTTTTACCACATACCATTCACCATCATGTTTTATAGATTTCAAAAAATCATTGTAAATTGGACTTGCAGTTTTATCTTTTACTTCCTCTGAAAGAATCCCTAGGTGTTCTAAGGTCCAAAACCCCTTTAAATTATCTGTGGGGTCTTCTTGTTCTTGAGAGGTTATGGCCTGCAAAACGTTAGTAGAAGGTAACCCTCTAATGGGAATAGTCGGCCCAGCAAGGGTCCAACCAAATATACATTTTGCTGCAACTAAACCTTCACTTAATCGCTTTATTTCTCCTGAAAAAACTTTCCAGTAATGATCATTGCCTATAAGTATATCAATTCCCCCGCTGACAAGTTGTTCCCTTTTATCAACATCTGCTAAAGGCAACCCTAAATCCTGACAAAGCTGAAATAAACCATCTCCTGGTATAGCTATAATATTTGCACAAATGTTTTGTACCTCAACTGCATCAATTTCAATGCAGTTGTCACTATGGCGGCTTTGTAAACACAACTTAACCCTACAGGTCATTTCCTTTGAGGTTTGCCCCCCAAATCCACTCACACTTATTTCTTCTTTCCCTATAACTGGAAGGCTCAGTCTTCTAGAGAGTTGTCTGCAGATGAAGGTCCTTTGGCTCCCTCCATCAAAGAGGCATCTGGTGAGGATGTTGTTATCAGCTCCTTTTAGCCATACTTGAGCAGTCTGTAATAGTACAGTTGCTTTGGCATTAACCTGAGTTGACAGCTGCAGTGTAGATTCCTCCTTGGCTGGATTACCTGTAGGTCCTTCTGAAAACTTAAATATCTTATTACACAAGACATGTAAATGACTGCCACCACACTTGGTACATAGGATCCCCTTTGTATAACACTTTTTTGCTAAATGGCCAGGTCGAAGACACTTCAAACAGTAACCAGCCTGCTTGATCTTCTCTTTCTTTTCTTCCAATGCAATATCTCCATCACAATTGGAACCCCAATGTCCAAGCTGTCCACATAAAATGCACTTGGGTTGTCTTCTTTCATCCCCTGCCATAAGCATTGCTGCTGTCGAAAGCCTTTTAAATTTATTAAAATAGTTATTCTTGTCCTTGGTTTTGAGTATTCTGTCACCTCCATGATGTTTGGATTGATGTTGACACTTTTCTCTACTCTCAACTTCATGTTTGATGTAGGAAAGTAGAGATCCTAGGCTTTGCTCGAAGTGCCACCTATGAAAGTCTAATTTCATTTCATGAGGCATTAAATTCATCACAATTGATCCTAATAATCCTCCATAGGAGTCATCTTTCACTCCCAAAGAACTAAGAGCACGTGTCTGCACTGCAATGTTATCAAAAAAATGCCCTAAGTGATGAAGCATCATCGTTTTTGAGGGGCTTTAATTGTAATAGTTTTTGTATGTGGGCATTGATAACTACGTCTTTTTTGCCAAACCGTTGTTGTAAAATGGCAATGGCTTCAACATAATTATTAGATGATAGGCTGAGACCTTCTATGCTATTTGCTGCTATGCCAATCAACAAGGACTTTAAATAGTTAAATTTCTCGATATCTGATAGCCCATTGTTGTCATGGATAGCAGATCGAAATTGGTCCCAAAACCCTATCCAATTGCAAATATCACCATCAAATTTCTTTAGCTCTAGTTTTGGTAGCCTTACATTTACGCTCATTTGTCTAAAGCTTGAATTTAAAGTCTCAACAAGGCTAGGGGAACGTTTAAAAAAGAGTTCCATCTTTACCTTTGTAGCGTCTATCAAATCTTGGTAATGTAGCACAGATTCAAATTCCTTCTCAATGCTTTCTTCAGAGATGTGAGGATCCAATGCTGCATCCAGTTCTTTTAGAATTTCCTTTTTGTTGTTTAGAAGAACTAATTTTTCTTCTAATTGGTTTATTATTTCAATTTCAGTTTCATTTTCTGTCTTTTGAACAATTTCTTTAATTTTATTGCACATCTGAGTTACTGCTGCTCTAACAACAGTTCGTTTTCTTTGATTTTCCCTTTCACGTTCCATATTTTCTTCAAAGTCAAAACACTTCCCGGGTTTCGGCACCAAAAGTATGTTGAAAATCTTTTCATTTGAAGGAGTCCAAAAGCTTTTCTAAATTCTCTCACAT
Source organism: Trigoniulus corallinus (assembly GCA_013389805.1). Lineage (NCBI taxonomy): Eukaryota > Metazoa > Arthropoda > Diplopoda > Spirobolida > Trigoniulidae > Trigoniulus > Trigoniulus corallinus. The sequence goes on along the minus strand of JAAFCE010009126.1, from coordinate 21,903,367 downwards.
CAAGTGGCTTTTCAACCTAAGTTTTATGGACTTAGTTTTTGAGGATGAAGTGAAGAAAGGGAAAACAGACAATCTTTCAATTCAGTCTTCCAAAAGTAACTAACTTTATTTCATATAACAAGCCCTTATATACGAAAGTAAAACAATAGAAAAAATGCTTACAAGGAAGGTCCATCATCCAAGACAAAAGATGGACCAGTCATTTCAAAGAACAGGAACAATAAGAAATTACATTATCAAGTTAACAAATACTTAATGAATTGATGATCACAGTTACAGAATGACCAGTTAATTCAATATACAGATGTCCAAACAATAGAGACTTCATTGACGTCCAGTTACAAGAGACCTATTGCCCTATGATGTCACTATTGCACAAGGGGAAATAGTAATTTTAATCGTTTCACAGAAGGACCTAAGCTGGTTCAGTCCAGATATCATGCTATTTCTAGAAACCAAAAAGGGAAAGGAATTCCAAGGAAACATATAGGACCAGCAAAAAAATAGACTCTCCCAAAAAAATTTCCAACACCCTAAGGCTGGCCCAGCTCACATGACAATCCACCACTCACATCCTACATCAAAGAGATGCACTTCTAGACCTGCATGAAACAATGCTAACAATAGTAAAAATTTATAAGTTAAAAGATTAACAATTAAATAAATAACAAAAAAAAAAGGTGATAAAAATTTTCCAGTTGCAGAAAGTTGGTCACTGAGTTCTAACACAGCAAGATGTCTGTCAATGCAGACGACACACATGCTACATTAAACCATGATGGAAGCAGCAGAAATAACTTGATGTTGGGCTTGAACAGCCAACCTCGTGTTCCTCGAAGCTCCACCCACCATTTAAAGCACCCAAAATATTTAGCCCTATCATGATCTTAGATGATTGGTTGATCACCTTGAAAACAGTGATTTTTATTCTTCTAGCTTTCTGTGAAGGCCTCTGCAATAGTCCAAAAATTGGCAGAGCACAGAATAGCACATGCACTCCTACATGCGCCACCTGGTGGTCCCACATACCTTTACCTATAGTTTGCGAATATTCTAGTTAAAAGTGTATTCAGGAACTTGCAAATCAAAACTTTATCTTGCTTAAACCATCATCCATTATTTACGATAATCTTGAAAACGCTCTTAAGATGAATAACTCATCTAAAAACAGATTCTAAGGTGTTTAAATGCATTGTGAATTCAACATGTAGAGAAGATGTTTTCAAAATGGCAAAAGTTCACAGAGATACGCAAGACAGACACCAGCCTTACAATGTAAGCCAGAAGTGATTGTTTCAGCTCAGTTTGAATGTTTATTTAATTCGAGAGTAAATAAAAATGGTAAAAGCTGTAAAACATGGAGGAAAGGCTAACAGCAAAAAGTTCACATGTCTGACTTAAGCTGAAGTGTGCTTCATTCACAAGTTCGACTCTGGTCAATATTCTAACAGATGTGCGAACATCAAGGAATGTTTGTCATAATATCATAGTGAGAGCATAGCTGTTTTATATAGCAGTGGATGGGGCTCTAATGGTCAAGCATCAACAAAACACTGGTACCTGACTTGCCCTATGGGATGATGGATGTGATGATATTGAGTAGCTTAGTATTTAGTGTGCTTTATTTCATAAGTCTGTGATTGAAGGTCTTTTCCAAGCGGAGAATTCATTTAGATGAGATAGAAGGCTCATGTGCACCTTAAGATGAATGCAATGAAAGTTGGGTTTACACACTACAGTTTTTGATGGTCAACCTGAATTGTTTCCCTTGAAATGAAACATAAAGTGAAATTACTTCTTGTTTACACGTATCACCCAAAAAATTCAAAATTGAATTGTTGTCCAATGGATTTGAAAAATCGGGGTGAAATAAAGTACCAAACGGTCCCAAATGAAGTACCAATGAATGAATTGTACCAATTCACTTCTGATTAATCACTCCGTTGAATCATCAGAAGGGACCAAAAATAGAACACAACTGAACTTTGTTCATCTGTCATCCTGGATGATAACTTTGGATGATTTCTTGTTTACATATTTCACTGGCCAATATTTTTGAGGGGGAAATCCTTGGTAATTATCAAAAGTGAACTGTGTAAACCAACCTTAAATCTCCTGTCCCCAGTTCTTGTATGTAGCAAGTAAAAGAACCATTATTTCTTAAATTGAGCATTATATGGTGCATGTTGGCAAATATTTTGGTGTATGCTCTTTGCTGGTGCTGACAAATAAATCTGTCCCTAGAAAAAAAGTCAACCAATGGTGGTTCATTGCTCAGACTTAACAAACATCTGAGAATTATCCATATCCACAAAAAATAACTATTAATCCTTTCCCGCCTGTGGCAGGGACATATGGACATGGAGCACTGAGGGCAGAGCAATTGCTGCATTGCTCCCACTATGGATCCATCCCTGATTTAACGTTGACTTTTAACACGTTGTATTGTTGCTAAACCTATTATAATTGCAATACAAACTTCTTTTGCTTTGGCAATTCATTGTTTTTTTTGCACACTGTGTTTTTGAGGAGACTGATGGTGTAATGTCATCCATCAATCCATCAGTTTGCCATCTGTCTGTTCATGATCAAGGTCATGGTTTGAACTGATGCCAGACTGAGCATGTAACACCCGCTTTAGGAATTATGATGAATGATATATGAAGCTCTTAAAATAATTTGATTTTTTGCATATGATGTCATTGACAGTCACATAGGACTGTTTGGACTCTAAATTTGTCACATTATTGTGCTTGTATGCATATCAGTAAATCATACATTAACAGACTTGTAAGAGTAGCAGTTATGAAAAAGGGATTTAAGGAATTTATCAATACCACTTGAAGAGTATATAAATGTAAGTTATGTGCATTCCTGTATAAGGTGATGAAACGCTTATCTTATTTCACTTTATTCTGTTTTCAAGATCTTTAGGTAAGTGAATGGTGAACGATGTACTCTATTTTAAATGCGATATAAAGCAACTCCACATTTTTATAAATACAAGCTATATCTTATCCATGTTTATCCTAAGGTGGGGATATAGTTGATTTGATTAATGAGAATCAAGAGAGAAGATATTTTCTCAAGGTGGATATGAAGTATGTGCTTGATGCAAACTCCACTAACTCTACTTCAAGTAGCATTTAATGTCATGCATCATAGATAAAAGACACGCCTAGGCATTATTGAAAGAGAAAAATTGGGGTTTCGTGTTGAAATACCGCCGGGGACATTATAAAATATGTGCCTTTTTTATATACAAGTAATATAGAGATGCCATTATGGGGTTCGGTGAAAAGCGTCATGAATGTTTTGCAGTGTCTTGCATGCATCGTGGAATTTATTGCCTGTATAAAATAGTAAGGATCGTTTGTCTCACACCGGAAAGAAGTTTCTTATTAAGAAACATTCCTAGAAAGTTTTTCATACAACAAAAAAATGATTTTGCATCGATGCTTTCCTTCTAATTTAATCGTTATTGGCAATATCAACTCGTATCATAATTTATTCAGGATTGTGATTTTTTTTTGCATTTGATGAAGTGATGTTTTAGACCTGCCTCACTGGCGCCTTTGGTGGATGGCATGGTCGATTTACTGCGCCAGTGCTTCCCACGTTCGATACTAAATCGAGGTGGGTTGGCTTCTTTTGGGCGAGAGAGAGAAGCGCCTAGTGCACCTTTCTTCGGATGAGAGGTCCCGTGTCGGGTACTGTACGATGACATTTGCACGTTAAAGTGTACCCTCTCTACTCTAAAAAGCCTCAATGAGGCCAAATTCCCGGATGTCGGAGCTCGCCCTTTGGCGTCGCGTCGGTGGAGTACCCCAACAAACAGTAGACCGATGTTAAATATACATAGGGGCTACAGCTTTGCTCGGCAGCCAGCTGAGGAAAAACACCGTTCAGTTTATTATCCTTGTTTCCTTTTTAGAAGGTTGTTGTTATTGTTGTTCATGGTGGTGGTGTAAAGTGACCTTCCGCCATGGTGACAGTTAATAAAAAGGTAAAAGATCACTAAATACCAATAATCATAGAAAAGGCAAAAGCCAAAATGGACACAATTCCGTGTCGGGTACCCATCTTGTCCCTCACCAGCACCTGCTCTAGCACTTATGCCGCCCCGGACAAAAAAAGACAAATTGCCGCCCCTTGAAGCAGTGCTCTTCGCTTGCTCTGTTCTCACACTTACAGGCAAAATGGCGCCTCGGACAGATGCCCCGGTTGCCCCCCCCCCCTTAGAGCAGACTCTGCCCTCTCCCGCCGTAGTCGAAAGACGGGTTAGAAGTAGTAGAAGGAGATGAAATGATGCATTTTTCCTAATCTTTCATTAAAGCAATGGATGATTAAAATGATTGCAAGCTTAGATTAATCAACCAGTAGTTAACAGTTGCTTAAAATAACAATTTTGGACGTGCTTATAATTATAAACCAATGTGATCTTGAATTTGGTCTGCTTCTCCTTCCTACCACTCCAGTGGAGGTCGAAAAGTTAATTTTTTTGTGAAAGTTAGGACTCCCCACAGACTGTCAATATTTTGCCAATATTTCGATATGAATACTTGAAGAACTTTGAGCTGAACAGGTTGTTGAATAATTGATGTCGTCAAGTCTTCACGTGAAATGTTGTCTCCAGCATTCATGGCCAAAATCCTTCAATATTTTATCCACATATGGTCTACGAGTTGAAAAGTTATTTTGCCAGCGCACCATCAAATCTTCACGTCAATATAATGATAATCTCTTGGGATATTTATAGTTTGGTAAAATCTTATATCATCAATTTTGATTTAAATTTCCAACTGCGGAAATATGTCTGAAGATCGTGATCAAAGTCTACATTCCCCCTACCGGACTAGGGTAAGGTTGGCACCTTTTAAGTCTTTTCTGTTCAGGGCTACCTTATCCATTAGGTACATTAGACACACTGCATTGGATCTAAGAAGGCAAGATTGACAAAAAAGTTAAAGAAATCGAAGAGGAACAAAATTAAAATAAGGATATTTTATAATTTCATTCACGAAAATTGTAAATAAAATTTTTTAAAAACATTAGGGGCTATCACGTAGTACCCACGAAAACCTTAACGCCGTTGGGTATCCAATTCCTGGAAATTTCAACTACATATATTCCTGTCTGCAGCACACACGACGACACCATTCTGTGTAACATGAAATAAATTTGAAATTTGGTATAAATTATGTATTTGTGAAATCATAAGTATGCGTAATCAAGTTCTATCCGGAGCCTTCCAGAGGGGTGTGTAAATGGTACAGTTTCACAACGCCCTACAGCCCTACATGACAATATTTTGCAAAAGTCAAAATTAAATGGTATTGCTTCCAAAAGTTTGCAATTTGTAAACCCCAAAATAACGCTTGCGTAGTGAAAACCAACAGTAGAATTAATTCTTGGAGATATTTCAGACATTCATAGTTCCTTTTTCATTTGTAGAAGAGACCTCACAAGAAAACTCTGAATTAGGCCATACATTTTCAATAGACGGTCCTGGTACTATGTCAGAGCCATACTAATTTTATTGCCTTTGACAGACCATTTGATTGCTCCTCTAACACGTCCTTTTGCATTTGTCTATTACACTGGCTTAGTCAGGCAACCGGTACTGCAGCCCTAATCATGAAGTTGGCCATCAAATTATGACTCAATTCATAAACTAAAAGTACAAATAATACATAAAAGGCCTATATGTTTACCCCGAACCTTAATTTGGCATTGTATATCCAATTTTGAGGTGCGGAAACTAATTAGCACCTTCGAACCCTTCTCCCGCCTCTTTGACAGGGCCATCTACCCGTAATGCATATACTGCACAGACACTACACCAATGCGACGATTATTGGGTATTAGCAGTACCCAGCTTTCCCGAGCGACCACCCATATCAGTACTAACTGGGCTTGCGTTGCTTAACTTCAGTGATCGGATGAGAACTGGTGTGTCCAACGCAACTCGCCGCTCCCAGGTCATGCCGAAACTTATTAATTTAATAATTATTCTTGCAACACAATTGAAACGTTACCAATAACTTTCATACGATAATGCTCACCACGATCCTGATTAAGCTTGGCAGCCTCTTTCCAGTAAGAATGAAGCCATGGTCCTGGGTGGTTCCTATTATGTCACCTGCTTGTAAACACACCCTGTCTAACGAATACAAAATATACATATAGATTGACAAAATTCCCAGATGTAGGATCTCCCCCTTTAGACGTCGTCGGTAAATTGCCCCCAGTAGTAGAGAGGTTGGCATGAATTTATGTTTTAAAGCTGGGTTTACACTGCGCGCAACTGTTTCATGAGGAAAGACTCGCGCAGTGTAAACGGGGACTCGCCCCGAAATTTGCTGCGCGAGGCAGCCTCGTGGTGAGCCACTGCACTGTCGGTTTTTGGACGCGCATCAAAGGGTGTCGCCACTCCCACTTCGTGTAGTGTTATTATAGATACGTTTTGCATGCTTGCTTCGCGCAATGTTTCGCTCAGTGTAAACAGGGAGGGCGAGAGGGGCGAGATTGCCGCAAGCCTGCTGAAACAGTGGCGGCGAGTATGTTGCGCGCAGTGTAAACCCAGCTTTAACTACATCAGGTTCAAATACTTATGAGCAGAGTACCCGATCAAAAATGAGGTTGGTTTGTTGGTGTTTTTAGGGCCCTTCAACTACAAGGTTATTAGAGCCCCGTCCACAGCATAGTTCTTATGCAGAGACTGCACAGACACTATACTAATGCGACGATTTTTGAGTTTTGGCAGTACCCAGCTTTCCCAAGCGGCCACCAATGTCAGTACTAGCTGGGGTTGCGCTGCTCAACTTCAGTGATCGGACGAGAACTGGTGTGTCCAACGCAATTCGCCGCTCATCAAAAATGAGCCCCGAGTTTTTAAGTCAAGCGGAATTTTCATTTGTACAGTTTAAAATGTTCAATTTTTTTAAGGTGGGGACGTGGCCCTTTGGAGTTTCTTGAAAAGGCAACTCAGGTAAGCCTGGTGACACACTTAAATGGTAGCTTCCGATACACAAGAAATGGCATTCTAGTTATTTTATCATTTAATAACAGCCAAGGGAGAAATTCTTCTCTAATTTGCTATGTAAATACATTATGCTGTTGTCTGCTATTGGAACTAGCTTGGATCATTGATCCGTTGGTTGGAATGTTGGATATCATGAGGGATTGTAGCTCAGTTTGCACTTTTAGGGCCAAGATCCCTCACTTACTACTATTGGCAAATCATCTAGTTCTAGACAGTTTAAATGGCCCAAAATGCACATGCGTTTCGTTACCTTCTTATCTGTCCTCAATTGTTTTCGATTCCATTTGTAACAATAGGCCCATACAATTGTGTAACTTTGAAATCCTTTTCTTTTTGACATCCTGTATGGACCCTTGGCAATTAGTTATGTATACCCTTCGGTCACAAGGGTCCAACCAGAACTAAGGACCTCAGGATTGGCCAGTTAGGGCACATAAAAAGGAAATTTGGGGGGGAGGTCGCAAACAGTCCCTACCAACAATGTCTATGCAAAACTATCATTATAGTATCAGTTCCATCTCAGCTCCATCATTATAGTCTCAATCATGGCCATGTTTGGCGGCCTTAGTGGGAAGTGTGTTAGAAAGTAGTTTGGTGAGGTCTATATACTGGTAGACTCGTAGTGAGATGCTGAGCTCCAACCACCTATTAGACCAAGAGCCATCATATCTTGTAGTGGCAACAGCATTTTATGGTATGTCTGCACCTTGGAAAAGATCTCGTCATCTTTGGCCTTCTCTTGTATGGCAGGGTGGACGTCTTCACTCACTCTTTCTGGTCAAGTGCTACATAAGGCACTTGATGAATGGCCACTGGAATGCCCAAGCCCATGTGCCGAAGCTGTGTACGAAAGAATCCGTCAGACTTGGACAATGGTAACTTGAGGATGGCCTTCAGAACTCGTCTTATCGTCGATCTTCTGGAGGAATCCAGCTGATTCCCTACCCAGAGACAGCTTATGCATTGTCTCTGGCAGTACTACTGACCTAATTATATCAATCTTCTGCTGCGGTTTGAGTGGGGCATGGCTAACTTTCCTCAGAGAAAGCATAAGCTCTTCGAGGATAACTTTTCATGTGCACCACTTATCCGTCGATGTTGCTGATACAGACCCCAGATAATGTAGTTGATCCTACACTGTGACAGTGCTGAGTTGTAAATCCTTACTACAGAAGGGTGTAGCTGGAAAACAATACCATTTTCTTAGCCTTATCGTCGCGTTGGCTAATAGGCACATGGTCCAACAAATTTTGCATCATCTACCCTTTATGTAGTTGAGAGGGTTCCTTTATATGGAGCATCAAAATCTACTTCAGTTTATATGGATGATCCTTTTTCCCCTTGTACTCGGCCACCGGCGCACTTCCAGCCAGAGGTCCATTGCATCCCAGCAGCAACAGTCTGATAAAAAAGACTAATGCTGTGAGATATATGCCACTGGTTTAGTGTGTCCCACCCTAGTTCCCTAATCATGTCAGACACGCCCTCCCTGCGAGAAAACCTGTGGAGTACTATTCTTGCTGCTGTCCTTTGGATCCTTTCAACCTCCCAAGTTAAGTCCTGCCTGAAGGGAAACCAAATTGGACTACCATACTCCAAAATTGCTGTTTCTTTTACCTCCTTTGTGCTGTCCCTGAGAACCCTACTAATCAGCTGGAGGAATTGACCAGCCCTCCCAATCACTTCATCAATATGATCCTTCCACCTACCTCCACTATTTAAAATAATTCCAAGGTGCTTATGGGTCACAACCCTCTCATCACTCCACCTATGTAGTAATCAAAATCAAGTAGCTTCCTAGATCTGGATATCGTGAGTATCCTACACTTTTGCAGGTTTAAAAGCAATTCCCATCTTACACACCAACTTTAAATCTTATCTACAGTAGATCCTGTTGTAATTGCACACAGAAATTACAACCCATCATCTAACACCTGAGCAATACATGTAAATAGACTACGACTAAAAGTTGTTCGTCCGTGATGACTTGCCTAGAAATTTGTAGTTGGTCGTCAGTCTTTAGTATGTCTTCCGCCTAAACGTAACTTTTAAATTCATTAATATTAAGTTACTTTTCTAAGTTGTTCCTGATTGGGGCTACTTGAACACTTTCAAATTACAATCTTTATCAATTTTAATTAAAACAGAAAAAATTATTGTAGGCAGAGATACAGTATGTCTTTTGCAACAAAAATATCTCCATATTAAACTGCACGAATTCAAGTTTCACTATGAAATAACGTAAATATTAAATTGAAATGCAGGGCCATTGTAAAAAAATTTTTAATGCCCATGGCAGTGTGTGTCATTTTGTATTTCTGATATTGCATGAAAATCCTCAACATTCACTGCATTTGCAGGGAGAATTAAAAAACGTATCTAGTGCATGCGATAATTGACGTCCTGGGCCAGGGTAAAGACATTCACTTTAGCGTAAAGTACCGTTTCTGAAAAAAATTGATGAATTATCCATTTCAAAAAAGGGTTCCAATAAAACAACGATTTTTGTTAAAAACAAATGCGAAAAGTTACTTCAAAAACTGGGTAAATTTCATGAAATATTAAAAGTCTGTGTACCTTCAAACTTTGTATTCTTCGAGTTATAATAATTTGTAGTAGCGTTTTGCATCAACAAGGAGAATGATCCTAGGGCTACCCTGGCTTTCTATTTACGTTGACGTCATTTGCAAATCAAGTGCCGTTTTAGCTCATCTTCTTTAACGTTCTGATTTATGCTGAAGCATTGTATAATTTGCTTCATTCGCTAATATATACACGACATTTCAATTTGTTGGACAGGATTTTTCTATTTGCGTTAGAGGAGTTTATGAGACTTTTTTTATTCTAGTCACTAGCCTAATTTTAATACTCGTGTCATTTATGGCAGAACTTCGATGTAGCTAATGGCAAAACAAAGTTGGAATACATTTACGTATTTATTTTGTTTACTCGTTTCATTGAAGTGCATCTAGCACTGATTGTTAATGTCTGCAATTTAAGGAATATGAGAGCGTTAATGCTGTCCATTTTAATTAAAAATCAATATCATACTACCCCATGCAACAAGAAGGAATTATTCAGCCATCATAATCATCATCATACCCTTATCCCACTTGTGGCAGGTACGGGTCTGCGGGTCCACTGAACATGCTCTGACTGGGGCACCCCAGTCAGGCGTCAGGTGTCTGTGGGGGATGCCGGCCTACCCCAGTTGTTCCAGCATCGCATTACACAACCAAAATAGAAACTTTGGAAGGTAAATTAATGCTTTGTTGGTTATAAAACTGCATGGTGTCTGACGTATTGCACAATAATAATAAGCACTCAAATATTCACAAACATGCAGAGGAAGGATTATTCAATGGCATTTAAAAATTCAAAGTCTTACATAATACGCTATTCAGTGGTATCCCAAATTAAAGTCATATTTCGGTGTATAGTATATTGATGTGTTGCACCATCATTTATTAAAAAGTACCTGGAAGTCAGATTTGCAGGGCGCCTTCCACTTCAAATCAGCAGATGACCCCAAACATAATGCAATGGTTACAAGGGAGAGGCTCCTTTAACGAATGCACCTAGGAGACGACTAACATCTCCATAATCACCAGATCTCAAAGCAATTGAGCAGTTGTGGAGTTATGTGAAGAAATGAATTGGATAAATGGAGATAACTTGTAAAAATTACTTGAAGCAGGTGCTCCAGTTTGTTTGTTTGTTGGTGTTTTAAGGCCCTTCAACTAAAAGGTCATTAGAGCCCCGTCCACAGCATAGATCTGATGCAGAGACTGCACAGACACTACACTAATGCGACGATTTTCCGATACTAGCGGTACCCAGTTTTCCCAAGCGGCCACCCATGTCAATACTAGCTGGGTTTGCGTTGCTTAACTTCAGTAATCAGACGAGAACTGGTGTGTCCAACACAATTCGCCGCTCCACCAGGTGCTCCAGGAAGCATGTGAATAGATTGACACAGATCCCCAAACCGTCAGTGGAATCAAATCCTGAACGCCTTGAAGCAGTTACTGAAGGGGAAGACCTTTACATCAAATATTAATTATCATCATCCCCTTATCCAACCTGCGGCAACCCACAGACCAATATCCTTATGAACACCCTACTCACAAATTTGCTTTGGTCTTCCACTGCCTCGAGTGCTTCCAACCACCTGCATTCCGGCAATGCACCTGACGATTTCATGTCCATACCACCTCAATCTACTCTCCCTCATTTTATCCGCGATTCCCCCACCCCCTTGCTACCCTTAGTATACTCTTTCCTAATGCTATCAGCTCTCGACACCCCCTCATATACTGCAGCATTTGCATTCTATATACGTGGCTCTTCCTCACTGCTCAACATCGCAAAGCGGCCTAACGGCCCTAACCACTGACGAAATATTAATTATCAAGCTATTTAATTTGTAGAGACTAAGAAAACTTTGCATGGTATGGAAATACTTTTGTTTCGTTACAATTTTGGCATTGTTTAAGAAAATATTATTGATTATTTTTGTTTTGTTTATTTTAAATATTTAAAGAAGTATATTAAAATAATACAGTACTATGGAAATATTTTACTGGAAAATTTATTTTATTTGGCAGAAGTTGAAAATGTTAAGGGCATGCAAATACTTTTTTTGCTGACTATGTATTTTAGAAATCGTCATTTGATTTCCTGCATTGTTAATAAGATTTACTACCGCTGAAAGCATTCCCATGCTCATTTTGCTCTTCGACAGTGCTCACAAGGGCATAAATATTTGAATAAATAGCTAGGGACAAATACCGATATTGAAATATCTGTATTATGCTGGTATCAAATTTAGGTGATGCTTCAGTTTACAGTTCACTCGTTCGATCGCGTCTTGACTATGGTTTCGGCGTGTATGGCCTGGTAGTCCCGTCTTCCCTCCGGATGCTGGATGCTGCTTCCCCCATTGGGGCTTTCCGCACTAGTCCAGTGTTCAGCCTTTATGCTGAGGCTGGCGAACCTCCATTGACTGTTTGGAGGCAGTATTTGGCGGCCACATATATTTTGCAGCTGAAAGGTCGGCCACAGAACCCTGCACACCTGGCCGTTTTTAGTTGCACTTCACGACAGCCATTCGATCGCCATCCAGGGTTTCCCTCTCCTTTTGATATGCGGTGATTGGATGGTTTCTCCAGCCTGGGGCGACTCTTCCTGGGTTGCAGCCTGTACTGCCGGCTTTTGTTCCACCATGGAGAGTGCGAGAACCAAGTTTTGACTGGATGCTTGAAGCTTTCCCCAACGCCAGTACTGATAGGTCAGTGTACCAACAAGAGTTTGGACGCTTCTCCCTGACCTATTGGGGCCATATTTTTATCTTTACGGATGGGTCGAAGGATGGCGATGCTGTTGAAATTGCAGAGTTGACCCAGGTTGTATCCTAACCTTTACGTAAATCGTAAGTTGCGAAAAATATTCATTAAAACATCGTCAGCAATAATTAGCACAAAAAGATAATTATGTAGTTATCAATAAAACGACGCAATAAGTATTCTTAGCAATATTCATTAACGTTGCTACTTTGACTGTCTCCACCTTTTGGTATGTCAATATTTGTTATCGATCCATATTGCATCCTGCGAATGCAACTGACACCTTCGTAGGAAATTGAATCTTTGCCAAACAAGTTCAGAACTTTTTTAATATTCCTGTCAAACTGCTTTATGATAAAAATAGTAAACACTATGACCACCGGAATTGCTAAGATCAAAGAGATCTGAAAAATCGATGCTAGAAAAAGAAAGTAATTCCTAAATAGGCTATCATCTAAATTTTTCGACACCAGAACCATTAATACAGTACCTGAATAAACATCTCGTTCATTCATTATAAAAATAACATAATGATTGAAATTGAGAAATTTTATATTTATCGATTGTCTTGGATAAGCGTCATGGCCAATTCTATTGAAGTTCTGGTAACTAAATTAGGAGCAATAAGCCTGCTAATTGTAGTTGTCCAGGCGGCTTGTCTGTAATCTACGCCACAGGGGCTGTATTGCAACGTAACCCCAGATAGTACTGGCATGGGTGACGGATTGGAAACACTGGATACTGCTAATATCCACAAATCGTTATAACAGCGTAGTGTCTGTGCAGACTCTGCATTTAAACTACACAGTGGACGGGGTTCCAATGATCATTGTTGTTGAAGGGCCCTGAAGCATCAACTAAGCAAGCACCCTGGTTGCCACGTCAGAGGGGAGCGGCGAGTTGCGTTGGACACACCAGTTCTCGTCTGATCACTGAAGTTAAGCAACGCAAGCCCAGTAAGTACTAACATGGGTGGTCGCTCGGGAAAGCTGGGTACTGCTAATACCCAATAATCGTCGCATTAGTGTAGTGTCTGTGCAGTATATGCATTAGAACTATGCAGTGGACGGGTCTCTAATGACCTTGTAGTTGACGGGACCTTAAACTCCAACAAACAAACAAACAACAACAAGCCACGTCAGATGAAATGATATTATAGTAAAGTGCCCAAATATCGTCCCCCTAAGCAAAATCTTCAATTCCGAAAAAATTATTTACAGGAAAAATAATTTAAAAACTGATTTAAGTTTATCAACTCCTTACCTACTTGTATGGTTAGTATGATACTATTATATAAAACTTTCTAAACCAAAAAAAAATTAAAAACTTATAAGAACGCAGATTTTGATTTTTCTAAAATGGTGTCCTAATTCCGTCCCCTCTTTCCAGCTAACATCTACTGAATTATTTTTATGGGAAATTTCATTAAAACACAGTTGACATCTCTCATAATAAATTTCTTGAGAGAAATCTTTTTATTGACTGTTTAAATAAAATAGCCTAATATCAATTTTGGAATGATATTCTTCATAGAACTTCAGCTCTACTACATTAAAATAATAAGGTATAGAAGCGGTAAACACATTATAAAAAGGTCAACCCGTGATCATATATGAATCAATACTAGTCTAAGGGGTTGGGAAATTATAGAATGTAAAAAAAAAGAGCAATACATTATGAGGGTCCTAAATCCGTCCCGGGGACGAATTTGGGAATTTCAAAGGGACGGATTTAGGATCCCAGCAATAACAAATGAAAAAGTCCCATCTCTTGAACAAACAACCACAACTACATGGTTCTGACAACTGGAACACAATATTTAAGGAGCAATCTTTAATTATCAATTGCCAAATGATGAAAAAAATTACTCGGAAGTGTCAATATAACTGTTTAAGGTTCGATTCCACAATTTAGCCAGTAGTAAAACCAATAAAGCCAGTAGTAAACTGGATGGTTCTGAAGGCTTCCATGTGCTGTTCTGAAGGATACAGTCCTCCCCTTGAAAGTTAATGGGGGGGACGGATTTAGGGCAGGGGACGGATTTTGGGTACTTTACCACACATTTAATGTTGGAATAACAGAAGATCTTTTCACTTCCTATGGTGTCTATGACAAGGTCAAGTACCATTTTCATCACTTTATACCGAGAATACAGGAATGAAGTTTTGAGCAGTATTTTTACTCAGCCGTTTGCCAACCTAATGTAACAGCCCATGTTTACTTAACGTCGGACTTTATTTCTGGGCATATATTCTCGTTTCGACGCTAAGGTCGAGCTCTAATCCCCGAGATTTCTACTCGGCAGTAAATCAAACACTTTGTGACCCCAAGCGCAACCTAGTTTTGAAGCTCCCTTGTCCTAAATGTTAAGTGATGCTATCAAATGAAGTTATCACTTCAATGAAAAGTATTAGTCAATAAATTACTTGTTTAATAATAAATCTTTTTTAGTCGTTTACTGTCAAATAACGGTGGCGTACGTTCGAGGGGCGAACTAGTGAAAAAGACCAAGAGGTTAGGTACCTAGGGTCAACGTTGTACAGCAATGGAGAGATAGACGTAGATGTGACCCGTAGAATCAATGGGGGTGGCTGAAGTGGAGACAGGCAACAGGAGTCCTATGCGATAGGAGGACCCCAATCAAGTTGAAAGTGAAGGTCTACAGGGCAGTGGTTAGGCCAGCTATGCTGTATGGATCAGAGTGTTGGGCAGTGAGGCGAATGCGAATGCTGCGGCACATGAGTGGCGTGTCGAGAGCTGATAGGATCAGGAATTAGTATATCAGAGGTAGCCTGAGGGTGGTGGAAATCGCCGAAAAGACGAGGGAGAATAGGCTGAGGTGGTATGGGCACGTAATGAGAAGACAGGACGAGGAACTCGTTAGGGCCATACCAGGAATGCAGGTGGTCGGTAGCACCCGGGCGGGGGAGACTAAAGCTGACGTGGGAGCAGGTTGTCCGCAGGCACATGGTAGTGTCAGTAGCGTAGAAAGGTTTTAGCGCCAGGGGGAGCAGCAAGCATGTTAAGAAGGCGCCATTTTCTGAAAATTTGCTGAGGGGGAGCGCCCGCTCCCCTTGCCCCTCCCAGCTACGCCTCTGGGTAATGTGCGGGGTGTAGGGGGACCTGGTGGGAGATTGGCGGGAGTGGAGGGCTAGAACCCGCAGGCCCGACTCTGCCGCAGGCGGGAGAATGGTACGATGATGATATGCTGTCAAAGATATAAAGCTGCTAACTTTCGGAGACCCCAAGCCCGCCGGCTTGTTCCCCCTGTTTGATGATCCATCACTGATTTTGCCCGGGTACCTAGTAGAATGGGTTGCTTTTCAGGCAGATGATGGCTGAAGTTACTACAGCTGTGTAGAGCTTCCCCCTAATCGTAAGAAGGCATTCGCCCCGATGTAAGCTCTGCTACTTCAGTATCTGATAGTTGCATGGGGTAGAAACACACGTCGAAGTGTACACCTGCATTTCAACATCTGTTTTAGAAAATATAATCCTTTAAAGAATGAGAAATTTCACGTAAAATTTAGTGCAACGTGATTTTTATCCTACCCGAATTATCCTAAACCCTTTTTCCCTTGAATATCACTCAAAATCCCCCTATATAATAATCCGTCATCTGTTAGAGAGTTACTCGATGTAGAAGTGGATTTCAATATTTTTGAAGTATCATTTTTTGACACCACAAGGGTATAATTTAATGTGGCTTTTTCGTTACCAGCTTTGATATCGGCCAATTTTTGGCGGTTTCCTGAAAGTAGTTTCATGGTTCTCGAGGGGACCACAGTGAATAGTTTTGAAAGCCTATGTGAAGCAGTAATGCAGCGCTAACTGCAGTAGTGAAACACATTTTTCTTCAACTAGGTTCTTCATATATTCATTTCAGTTTTTAATTAAAATATCTAAATCACATGTTGATTACTTTGCAGTTTAAAAATATGCAATTCAATTAAAAGCACTCGCTATATTATGTTTTTTTTTCCTTTACTTTCATAGCAAGATATTTTACAGGGTAGAAGATCTTTTTTTGACAGTTTATTCTGCACTCAGAAAATGAAATGACTTGAACGACAAGATATGAAATTATTTTTAGCATCACACTCAATAGCGGTTATTTCAGTTGTTCACTTGATTTCTGCTCAAAATCACTTGCTTGAGATATGTGTTTGACGTTTTGTATTTGAACACAAAAACTGGGATTACTTCACAACGGTACTTGCGTCAATCGATCGCAAGACTAATTCCATTATTACTTTATCCCTGTACAACAATTGACAAATTCTGATCCTTCATTTCATTTATCCACACCAGAATAGAAAAACTGTGGCAACGCTTTGCATTTGGCGGTTTCAGTGAATTAAATTTGCAGATGGGAGACTATGTTCAAAACATTTCATATTGTCAGATTTCATGTGCAAAGAGGACAACATTAACAAAGGGCGTATCCTGAACCGTTACTAGAACAACGGTATTAAACACAAACCGTATGTCAGGCAAACATATGGATTTGAAATTCAAAGTGATTACCTTTTCAGTTTAATCAATAATAGCAAACCAAATGGAAAACTAAGTCGAACTTTAAGTAACAAAAGTAGAATATTGTTAACGTCTCGCAGAAAAGCAGTGGTGCACCCAGGCAAAAGAGAGAGAGGGCAGGCAAACAAGACACAAAGGAAAACAGGCAAAGGCAGAAAATGTGAGAAAATAAAATAAAATAGAAAAGCGGCAGAATTTTCACAGGGTGAGAGAAAGACAGGAAGAAAGGCATGAATAAAGAGGGAGTCAGGCGTTGAAAGAGAAACAGACAAGGAAACAGGTAGGCAAGGAAAAGGCAGGGACAGAGACATCAAAAACAGGAAAAGGTAAGGGTAGGGACAGAAATAAATATGAAAGGGTAAGGGTAGTGAAAAAAGAGACAAATGAGGCCCGGTGCACAACGGTCCTCGTGCGGCGCTGCTGCGTCATTGTAATTACGGCATGGGATTCAATAGTCGCAATGGGGGAGTGCACACATACTTTTCGCGCCGCTGCGACTCCGCATTTCGGAGTTGCGTCTGAAAATGCCCGCATATCCCCACAGAACCGTAACGGCGCCGCACACGCACTTCCGATCACATAGTATCTTACCTCTTGGGGTATTGAGTGCTGCACACCAGCGGCGTCCCTAGGGTGGTGCGGGCGGCACCGGGTGACACCACTCGCACCATGAGAAATGGGGTGACACCATGGTGTCATCGCACCGGGTGACGCCAACCCGAGCGACACCACTGCTGCACACATCTGTTGATACCGGTATCGTAAGTGCGGTTTCTTTGTTTTGCCATTTCGTAGGCAATGTAGTTATCAGGGAGCTTGAGTTACATGTCGGTGTTCAACTTACACCAACGTAAAGCAGACGAATTGCGTACTACGCAGGTGCACATGCCCCTATTAGGAATGTTGCATCTGCGCAGTATGGAATTCGTCTGCTTTGCGTCGGTGTAAGTTAAACACCGACGTGTAACTCAAGCTCCCTTTTATCCATTGTTCACAGCGGCCCAAATCTGTACTGCCGACATTTCGCCACATGGGGTTCATAGGATTATTGTGGCGTCGCTGCGCCACCCGCATGAGTAAAAATCGGATGTGTGCGCTGGACCTAAAATGCAGAAAGAGAAAGAGGCACGGGTTGATAGACAGAAAGGAAAAGGCGGGAATAGACACCGGCAGAGGCGTGCCAGCAATGTGCAATGTACGCAATGCACACAGGTGCCAGGCTATTAAAGGCGCCCAGGGTCCTCTACTTGCTTTTTAAGGTGCCCACTTATGATAATGCCAAATGGAGTGGTGAGACAGTGGAGTGTCAGGAGTGGCTGGAGTGAAGAGAAATGTTGTAGGGTCATTGACGGATGATCACTTCACTCCAATTCATCACTCCTGAATTAATAGGGGGCTTCTAGTTATCGTCTGATCACTGAAGTTAAGCAATGCATCCCGAGTTAGTACTGGCATAGGTGGCTGCTTAGGAAAACTCCCTTGTAGTTGAAGGGCCCTAAAACACCATGAAACCAAACCTGAATTATTATTAATTACTTTAATTCAACCACCAAATTGTTTAATAATATTTTATTTGTTATTATTTTTTATGTTATTGATAAAGTAATTATTACTAGTGTCCTCATGGTTGAAGAAACAGCTTAAACAATTGATTTAGCGCAATGCTATGCTTATTTTTAGCATAATAATGAGCATCCACTATTTTTCCCAAACGGTGAAGCTCCTCATAGAAATAAATCGCTGAATAACAAATTCTCACCTGGTAGCCATTATCAGTATACAGAGAGAAAAAAAGGTCCCGTCCATCTACAACGCGTGTCTAGATTGCAATGGTCCAAAATGAACAATGATTTGGCACTCATGTACGCTCCATAGGGCCACTACATCGGTCCATCCAATCACTTTTTCACACTCATGGTCGATTGGAGTGATGGACGGTTTGAGTAGAGTGAAGGATTTTTGGACAGATGGAAATCCGTCCGTTTCTCATCACTCCATCCAATCCACATGATATTACACATTCACGGTGAGCAGCAAGTTGCGTTGGACACACCAGTTCTCGTCTGATCGCTGAAGTTAGCAACGTACGCCCAGTTAGTACTGACATGGGTGGTCGCTCGGGAAAGCTGGGTACTGCTAATACCCAATAATCGTCGCATTAGTGTAGTGTCTGTGCAGTATATGCATTAGAACTAAACAGTGGACGGGTCTCTAATGACCTCGTAGTTGACGGGACCTTAAACTCAAACAAACTGAAATGAAAAAAACACATTCACGATAGGTAATTGGAGTGCAACGTTCATTTTGGCGTGGAGGGATAGGAATTTTGTAATAGTCAGTGGCAACCTTTAGATCCGGCCTCCTGATATGTCATAGCCAAGGATAGGAGCGCAGTCACCTTTTTTTTTCATTCGGGAGGGGGAGATAGGGGCGCCAACTAAGTTCTTGCACACAGGCGCCGAACACTACTGGTCCTCCACTGGACACGGGATGTGAGAGAATGTTTGAGAAAAAGTTATAGTTGATGAAGGGGAACTTCATTTCTCAAAACAGTTCGGAAATTTCGGCAGTATTGTTTTCAGGAAAATGCCAATTGGCATTTTTTTTAAATAGATAGGGGTATTTTTAACTATCATATCACATAGCTCTAAAACAGATTGAGGTGGTATGGGCATGTGATGCGAAGGGGGGAGGAGGAGCTGATTAGGTCCATCATGGGACTACAGGTGGTTGGGAGCGTCAGGGGGAGGGGAAGACCGAAGAGGACGTGGGAGCAGGTGGTACAAAAGGACATGGGTGTGTGTGTGGGGTGGATGGAGCCCTGGTTGGGGATCGACGGGGGTTGAGGATTGGAACTCGCAGACCCGACCCAGTTTCGTGCTGGAGAAGGGTATGATGATGATGATGATTGCATAGCTCTAAAAAAAAAACACGAAATTTTGTACATGTCATATCCCAATACTACAGGATTTTGTCTCAGGTATGCAGCTAAGCAAATTGTCGTTCTTAGCCCCTCCAGCTAGCTAGCTTGGTGCACAAGCTAAGGTGTCCAGATCGCCACTACAAATACCAATAAAAACACATTTTTTGAAGGTTTATCTTTAATTTTAGTTATAGGGATACGTTAAATCAGCATTCCACATTTTTTAGAGCTACTCGATGCGATAATTAAAATTACCCCCATTGTAGTTGAAGAGTTCTAAAACACCAACAAATCAATTAATCTTTTGAGTGTAGAAAATCTTCTAAAATGTCCTTTCCCATTTCTCGCCCATGGCATCTCAGACTAGCCAAATACCACCACTTCATTAACAATGCGTTCCTACTTAAAGTTCTGTGCTGGATCTGTATATTATAAGTAGGACTAGGCTCAGGCTACAGAAGGACGTGTTGTTAGTTAAGGTAAACTATAGTCGTAGTGTAATCTTAATGTTGGTTGAGATTTCGTCATTATTGGAGTTTTCTTTATAAGACCATTTTTAATCTCAAGACACAATCCGTCACTTAAGTCCATTTCTTATCTTCCTAGTAGGCCTACATTGGAATTCCGATTGCATGAGGAACACTAAAAGATACATTAGGGCTGTCCACACTGCGTAATGCGTGAAAAAAGGCTTTAGAGATAAATAGTCCCGCTGCTTAAAAGTAGGACATGTAGTGAAGACTGTAACCCAATGCATTTTGGCAGCGACGTCACGCGCGTACGAACAAATGCCTCTCGAAAACGTTTGTCTACGTTCCAATCATTGTAGGAATATTAAGGAATGTTTGTTAAGTTTCTGAGCACGTTTGGAGGAAACACCAAAGGAATTGCTGATTAATTTGAAATTGAGTCTGAACGTTTGTCACACGGAGACTGTGAACCTGCGCACTATTTAAATGTTATGATGTTCTAAGTTGTGTATGATATTTAGTCTCTTCTCTCAGGTCTGGCACCCGGATCTCCTGACAGTAGTTTTGAACACAGCTTCTTTTTAGCGTCCATGGAACATTGTCTTGGGTCCTACGTCGGTGACTCCGTGATAATAACGGTCTTGACTTTCAGTCCTTGAATTCCAGATCCACCATGGCTGAAATGAGCGATTTCTTCCAGGCCAACGGTAGCTCCAAGCACAGCTCGAAGTGGATGACACATAGAAGCCCGGGGCCCGTCAGCCTCATACTTAATTGATTTATCATTTTTGTAGAGTGAAAGAATGAGTAGTGTAAAAAAATGACTTTTTCTTTTAAGTATTTTCGAGAGCCTTTCATGTGACGTTTATAATTATCATGATGCAAATTGTGGATCTGATCTTTATATTTGTCATGAGCTTCTCCTGTACCTTAGTTGTTATATTTTCTAAAATATCTATCTACAGTACTTGGGTCTCTTGAGGACCCATGAAATCATTTATCGATTAGCACTAGACGTTGTTAATGAAATATCGCTTACTTTTTCTAGAATTTTTATTTATTCTAAGTAGTGACTTTCACTATAC
Source organism: Trigoniulus corallinus (assembly GCA_013389805.1). Taxonomy (NCBI): domain Eukaryota; kingdom Metazoa; phylum Arthropoda; class Diplopoda; order Spirobolida; family Trigoniulidae; genus Trigoniulus; species Trigoniulus corallinus. The sequence continues at coordinate 21,881,963 of JAAFCE010009126.1, read as the reverse complement.
TGATTCCCAAGAATGTGTCGTCACCGACTCAATAAATTTAATAATATGCATCATCTGTTCCTCATCTTACCTAAGTATCAGTTCTTAGAAGGGTCTGAATATTTACAGTAGCTGCAGAATCGGGAAATTATTCAGGAATAACACTGTAGTTGTTTGGCAATTTGGTATCACACCTTGTGAATAATGAATGTCGTCGGACATTAATAGGTTACTTTACTGTTGGTCAGCCTCTTACCATGTGATTCAACAGTTTACCTTTGTTTCCCAAATTACCTGTGGGTATCCGATCCTATGAAACACTCACCGTCTATCCACAAAAGTCCTACCCTTAGAAATATCAACTTCTGTGATCCAGAACTTAAACTCTGGCACACCTTCAAGCCTACCTGAACATCGTCTTTCTTACTGCAGGAACCCAGCTGACTCCTACAACCGGTGGCGTAGCCAGGATTTTCTGAAAGGGGGGATATGACTGTCGACAGGGTGAGCCAGGATTTTCTGAGGGCGGGGGAATATTACTCGATAGGGTGTATACCGCTTCGTTATATTCGAGGCCCAAGGGGAGGTTTAACCCCCTCCCCCCCCGTGGCTGCCTACAACAATCTTATGTTAACCACCGACTACTTCTTCTACGCAATCACCTTAACCACCAAACTGAGTGGGGAGCGGCGAATTGCGTTGGACACACCAGTTCTCGTCTGATCACTGAAGTTAAGCAGCGCAACCCCAGTTAGTGCACACATGGGTGGCCGCTTGGGAAAACTGGGTACTGCTAACACCCAGGAATCGTATTAGTGTAGTGTCTGAGCAGTCTCTGCATAAGAACTATGCTGTACAGAGCCGTAACGGGGGTTTGAAGCGCCTGTGGCAAGTGTCTAACTTTCGCTTGCGGCCCAAACCCAGTTGCGCCCGTGGCGGCCGCCTTTTTCGCCACGCCCTAGTTACGGCCCTGATGCTGTAGACGGGGCTCTAATGACCATGTAGTTGAAGGGCCCTAAAACACCAACAAACAAGCAAACCAAACTGAGTAGCCTGAAGAAGCACTCAAGCAAACAGACTGTAAACCGGAACTCTTTATTACAGAATATTCAGAAAATTGATAACAATGGATGAACAGTATTTTTCCACAGCCGGTAGCCAACTAAAGCTGCAACCGCTATGCTTATTTAGCGTCGGTCTACTGTTCGTTGGGGCATTCCACCATCGCCAGGCGGCGAACTTCTATGCCTGGAAAGTTGCCTCATCTAGCCGTTGCATAATAGAGAAGGGTTGCACCACGCGGGAGCTCGGATCTACTTCTCATCCGAAAGAAGGTGCACTTGGGGCCTTTCTCTTCCGAAAGAAGCCAACCCACCTCAGTCCAGTATGGAACCTAGATACTGCTGACACAGTTACCGAGCGTGTTACCCTCTGCGCCTGCGAGGCGGGTGTGGAGATCTTGTGCAAGGCCGTCCTAAATCGGAAGACCTCTATACTTCAGTATTTAGTAAATCTTTTCTATAATTTCCTCTGATACTAAAAGGCTACAACACCATTTACTAAGTGAAATCCATAAAACTTCACAAGTCCCTACCTAAGTAATTTATTCAGATTTGCATGCACGCACATTAACAAAAACAACATGTTTAATATTCACTTTGCAATTTTAAATGTTTAATGCTAATTTTAAAAACTTCCCTTAATTATACTGTGATACATTGAATCCGTTACCGTGCTCTGAAACTCAGTCATATGTACAGACAGCGGTAATTCCAGGGTTTACCAACGATCCTGTCACTAATTCGCTAATAATTAAATTGTAGAAGAATAAACTGCCTAATTTCACATATTTTTGGATTTCTTTAACCATCTGCTAATATAATTGACCAGGTGATGGTCATTTTGTTACTAAAGCTCCGCATTTGCTGCAATCCCATTAAGCGACATTTCATAAATACTGCCTAAAGGTGTGGACACACGAAGAGGTATGAACATGACCATCAAAAGCTAGTTGACACTATTTAAAAAATACCGTAATTATTCTAATTAACAGCGCCATCTAATAAACGGCGCTCTCCAATAACCGGCGCACCTTTCAGCTGAAAAAAATAATAAACAGCGCCGTTTATTTCAAAACTGTCTGGAAGTGATCGTGCAAGTTAACTTGAATTTTTTTAATAATTAACCCTTTAATGCTACACAGGGGTACTGGTGTCATCATCATCATCACACCCTTATCCAGCCTGTGGCAGGGTTGGGTCCGTGGGTCCATTGAACATGCTATGACTGGGAACACCCCAGCAAGGCGTCTTTAACCTGCAGGAATTTGGCTGGTTGACTGTGGAGGGATGCCGGCCTACCCCACTGTTCCAACACCACATTTTACAACCAAAATATAAATTTTGGCAAGTAAATTAATGCTTTGTCAGTTTTAATATTCATGGTGTCTGACCTATTGCACAATAACTATAATGCAGTAAGCAAAAAGAGCAAAAAATTCATTTGCTTTAACCACCGCATTAAAATTGTTCAAATTGTTATACTGATATTTTTTCTATTTCTGAGCATTGCAAGCAATCACACTATCCACTATATGGTGTAAACATCAGTGCAATAACTTGCTGGCTAGTGCTCTCCACAGCTTTTTCAGACACTACTTGTACACATTTTTGCTACTCATGTAAATGTTTGCACAAGTTACCATCGCTAGTACTTGCGCAAGTTGTTTGCTCTTGTAAACCAAGCTTTAGGGCAGATATTATTGAAAGAAAAGTTTCAAAGAGAAAGTATTCTTTAGCATTTAAATTGTTGGGAATTTCTGCAGCTGAGAATGATGGTAATTGTCCTGTGGCTAAACCTCTACAGTTATCTGAATCTAGGATAAGGATTTAAATTTCAAATGAGCCATTGATTATTTTTCTCAATTTCGTTTTGCCAATAAATTCAGATTCGAGAGTGGCGTCAGTATAAATTAATGGAATCAACTTGTCCGGCTAAAAAGTTTCCATTTATAAATTGAAAAAAAATAATAAATAGCGCCCTGCAATAAACGGCGCAACAAAAAAGCCTTTGAAAAAATAAACGGCCCGCCGTTTATTAGAATAAATACGGTAAAAGTAGCAGTTGACAAACGGAAAATGACTACTGACACCAATTAATCGTCTAACAAACAGGACCTGCTCCAATTTTGCGTGGGCCCTGTTAATAAGATTAGCAAAACGAATTGCGATATGCTTATAATTTCTAGTTTACATATTAGAAAACCCTTCTGTCAGAAAAGTACGTATATTGTTAACAACTCATCACAGTTTCTGTCAACATCTTAACAGAATTTCTGTAAGGACATTTCACAGAAAGTAGTCATGTAGTGAACATTGTGAAAGTGCAAATGCACTTAAGTGCACTTTAAGTGCAAATTCGATGGCATTTGCACTTAAAAGAACCCTGTCCAATATGCAACTGGTAGATCAAGTAAAATTTTCAGGTGTAAGAGCCCGCCTTCTGACGTCGTCGGTGGGATTCCCCAACAAACAGTAGACCGACGATAAATAAGCCTTCGGGTTGTAGCGTTGGTCGACAACCCGCTGCGGAAAATCACTGTCCTATGGATACCCTACCCTAGGCTGCAAAAGGGTTAGGAGTTGCTTTGAGTTGTTTTGTGTAACAAACGCGTGAAAATACAGTATTTTTATCAACCATACACTAGCCAACAGCATGCATCTACAGCTACTCAGGAACCGGAAGAATTCAATAACATGACCTACAAAAGGTGATTGGCAGCTTTTCAGATTGTCATGCAAAAGAAATACGTCCATTTAATATGTGCATGCCTACTGTAGGAAAGAGGCTACAGTGTTTGCTTTTCATGAAGTGGTCAAATGCCTCTCTTAGCTGCTCTACAAGACAGCAGCAGTATCAATTGGCAGATCATAGAGTGCATTTTGGCGCCCCCAAAAACTTATTAAAAGACAGAATTGATAACATTTTAAATACAATGAACATGTAGTGGGACCAGAATGAATTTTACTAATCAGAAAGCTTTTTCTCGTCTGATCGCAATCCCAGCTAGTTAAGCATGGGTGACACCTTGGAAACACTGGGCAGTGGCGTAGCCAACACACTATCGAGTCTTATTCCCCCCTCAGAAAATCCTGGTTCACCCTATCGACAGTCATATCCCCCCTTCAGAAAATCCTGGCTACGCTACTGACACTGAGTAATGGTAATATCCAAAATAGTGTCTGTGAGACTCTGCATTAGAATTATGCAGTGGACGGAGCTTTAATGACAGTTGTAGTTGAGGGGCGTTAAAACACCAACGAAACAGTGCAGTACCAACGCAACTTGGTTGCACAAGTTCTCGTGAGTTCACTGAAATTTAGCAGCTCAAGCCCACGTTAGTACCAATTAGTGCCACGTTAGTGCAAATTTCCCCTCTCCTACGTGCTCTACACCTACCTGCTCATCTCCCGTGAGCAGCCTCCTAAGGGTTCGTCCTGTTATGGCTGCTTGGTGTGCTCACCAACCAATGAAATTAATCCAGTAATCCAGAAACAAAGAAATAAATCAGAAAATGTATGATGTAAGATGTATGGCGACCCTACTGTAGTGGAATGTGGATAATGGAAGTTTTACTTAATTCGTGAATTTGTATAACGAAATTAATAGACCAGCTTTGAAACGTGCTTCTCGTGTGGACTGTTTTGAATTAATTCTACCTGTGCAATAGTGAATTATTTTTAGTATTTGCTAGCATTTGGGGTATATGAAAGGGAGCGGATTATAACGTTGGACACACCAGTTCTTGTCTGATTACTGAAGTTAAGCAGCGCAATCCCAGCTAGTACTGACATAGGTGGTCGCTTGGGGAAACTGGCTATCGCTAATACCCAAAAATCGTCACATTAGTGTAGTGTCTGTGCAGTCTCTGCATTAGTACTACGCAGTGGGCGGGGCCCTAATGACCTTGTAGTTGAAGGGCCCTAAAACACCAACGAAACAAATAAAAGGGGTATATAAATTTCTGCAAATGTGGTGAAATTGTATTTTTTTAAAGTATCCACCCCGCAGCAAGTAATAACTGCTAGAATAATAACGGCATTTTAAAAATATTGCCCATAGGTTGGTTCCGCAAAATTGAGCATAATATTGTCTGCATAATATTTTCCGATTGTCTCTTGGTTGAACGTCTTTTTGGAAAATCGTGAAATGAATAGTTTTTCGTTGTTTTCGAGCAGCATGGAGCAATCTTCGAAATGCAATCGCCTAGTCCAAATGCTCTACAGGTACAGAGAAATTCTTTTCTACTTTTACTAGATTTCATACATCAATGTCTGTCCATCTGTTATAAAAAGAAAAAAAAACTGAATTTGACTATGCCCTTAGGAGTGGCAATGTCTTTTTTTCTCCCGTGTTTACTTTGAGAGATTAAGGATAACTTTTAGTGTTATTTCTATGGTTTTTGTTTGGCTAGGTTTTTGGCTGACCCTAAAATAGACGAACTTTAACATTAAATGCATCTGGGAATTTAGTTTCATAAAATACCCTCGATATTTGGTGGTAGTGGTGGTAGTGTTTGGAAAATGTTTTTATATTAAAATCAGTATCCTGGCAACTGAGCGACCGGATTGTGAATGAAATGCTGCCGAAAAGTTGTAGCAAATGACAAAATGGATAAAAGTTGAGATAAGGAAAAAGGTTGAAGCCAGCGATAGAGAAGGTTTTTTCATCTGTTTCTACCCTCTGTGTGTGCAACAACTTTAGGAGAAAATATCGTCCAGAAATTCTTTATTGCGCTATTTCTAGAAGAAGTGTCGTATGACGGATTTTTTTAAATTCATGTCATTGATTGGCTTATTCTTCTCCTATAGCTTAATAGATATATTGTTAAATTACATCTTTGGAAGGGCGCTAAAAACCTTTCTTGCCAAATTTTATTACTTTCCTTGTGAAACCCATTTTGTACTTATACTGCAGTTTGTTCTTAGTTGAAGAAGGAAAAAGAATTTTTTTTGGAAGAAATGCCTTACTGTGATACCGCCAATTCTTGAATCAGTTTCAAATTTTTATTACAGGCATTTGTGTGATAGATTTTTTGGCAACAGATTTATCAAATTGATATTCATACAATCAGTTAAGTACTTTTTGCAGCTTAATCTCAAAAAATGAGAGCTGCAGCAATATTGAAGAAACAATGTTTGGTAAAAAAAAATGTTTTTTTTTTTTTTGGCTACAGCACGGATATTAAGAAAAGACCTTTAAATCTTTCCTTTTTGTTTATCTGCAAGTTTGCTCAAAAACTTTTTGTTTCATATTATGTAATATTGTCATTTCAGTTGGCTTATTGTAAGGCTGTCCCTTCCTTTGACCTTCATTATCTGACTAGCAATGCCATATTCCATGAATCTGCACCGTGCAAAGTAAAAGTGCCCTAATCATTTGATTTTTGGGATCATAAAAATCCACAATCTGTCTTGTAAACGAAGGCAATTGTTAAGTTTTAAGGAATGTTATAGTTATGACTTTTGAGTACGCAGGCGCAATTCGTTATTGCAAATTTGGGGTTTAGAGGCCTTGGGTAAAAGTGATTTGATCGCACCTCAAACATCCTATCACTACTTTTTGTAATTGCTTCTGTCATACAGTAGGTGGAACACTTTGCTTACCTCAAATTCTCATGCAAAGTAATTTTATGCGGCTTCCACCTGCCTACTGCATCGGTCACCAATGTGCATATTTCTAACCGAACTGAGGTAGCCTACCTCCTAAAAGTTCAAAAAATGGGCTAATAAATGAAACGTGAAGAACCACTGAATCACTGTTCAGGTTTAAAAGACTTTTCAGTTATTTTTTTTTTTTAACAAACGGTTGTTTCACCTCACCCGTTATCACCTACAGCATTTCATTCAGGTTGATGTCAAATATTCTATTCTTTAGTTTGGTTGCCCAGTAGCGTTGCTAGGGTTGGCGTCAGCCGGTGCGGTGACACCATGGTGTCACCCCCTCTCCCGAAAAAAAGCCGCTTCTTCTGCTTTGGTGTCACCCTCTTTTCTCATGGTGCGAGTGGTGTCACTCGGTGCGGCCCGCACCCGCTAGTGACGCCACTGTGGTTGGCCACTCTAAAACTGTTGCTGAGTAGTTATTTTTAAGTTGCTGCTAGTCATAATCATCATACTCTTATCCCGCCTGTGGCCGGGTCGGGTCTGCAGCTTCTAGCTATCCATTCCTGTTTATCTCCCACCAGATCCTTGTCTACCCTATATACTACAATATCCTTCCGGACAACCTGTTCCCATGTTTGCTAAAGGACCTAACGAGCTTCTCCTCCTCTCTTCTCCTTATGTGGTCCTGCCACCTCAATCTACTCTCACAAATTTTTCACGATGTCCCCCACCCTTAAGCTACCTCTAATATACTCATTCCTTTTTCTATCAACTCTTATACCGCAGCATTCTATTTACGTGGTTCTTCCTCACTGCTCAAACACTGCTCCATATAGCATAGCTAGCCTAACCACTGCCCCGTAAAACTTCCCTTTCAATTTGATTGGGATCCTCCTATCACACAGGACTCCACTTGCCTGTCTCCACTTCAACCATTCCTCCTTGATTCCATGGGTGTTGGTGCTGGTGTTATTTTTAAATCCACGCTTTTTCTATTTAGCCCAGGATGTCTTTGTCTTGGTACCGCCTTTTTACTGTTTACATTGGAACATGACAGTGCTAGGAATATATTTGGACGGAAGTTGTTAGACGCCTAGTTCATTGTAGGCGTATTTATCATTTTTGTCAAAATCTGTATTTATTTAATTGAAGCAATTCACTGGAATACATGGTAGTCTGCCATAAACTTTGATGAGCGTTAAACCAATAATTAAAACAGTGTGAATATCCGTTACTAGATATATTATTTCATGTCTGAAAGCGTTGTATGTCAACAATCTTCATGAGAGCCGAGGGGAGGAGAAACTGGAATACCTTCTCTAAATTGACTAGAATCAAATATCATCACATTGATGTGTTGTGTGAAATTAACATATGTATTTCTCACGCGAGGTGTGTGACTGGATCCATCATCATGGCAGGTGTAAACCTGTAAAATAAATGAGTATCTGGAATGATAATGGCGTCAATAAATGACGTTATTAGACAGCAACTAAACAATGAAAAGCCCAAGAAATATTGCTTCTTAGCTAGCCGGAAATAATACTACGTTACTCGTAATTCATAGCAACAGTTTATGAGCGGCAAATTGCGTTGGACACACCAGTTCTCGTCTGATCACTGCAGTTAAGCAAGTTAGTACTGACATGGGTGGCTGCTTGTGAAAACTGGGTACCGCTAGTATCCAAAAATCGTCACATTAGTATAGTGTCAGTGCAGTCTCTACATAAGAACTGCGCAGTGGATGGGGCTCTAATGATCTTGTAGTTAAAGGACCCTAAAACACAAACAAACATGCAACAGTTTACAGCCAGCGCATGTTTGTGTTGTATCAACTCGGCGGAGAAGAGGTAACGTTCTGAACTACTACGTCATTAATTTATGGTTTGATCCTACAGTTGACTGTTTGGTGAACGATGTCGTCTGCACGTAAAGAACCCTTGCAAATGGAGTATATATACAGTAATTGTAGTTTTGCAAGAATCTCAGTGATAGGAACTCGTATGAGCTATATAAGTGTAGGGGTTGCAGAATTAAGTTGCCAGCCGGCTGCGCAATAAACTAACATCGTTCCTGTGTCTCAATGGATCAAAGATGGGCATCCGATCTCTTATTTACGTGCGAGAGTCTACCGTGTTGTCTGATAGTCATTTCTATTAAGTTTATAATTTAATATATTACTTCAAAAAAAAAAAAAAAAATTCGTGTCTTTTCAACTTTTTAAATTCGCATGGAATGTATAATCTAGTGGTAAAAGTGCGGTAAGCATGCCAATCTCCCCCATTGATAACTGAAATTCGCTCTCCTGGAATGTTTATTTCTGCACGATCAGGTATTCTTCCTCCTCTTAAATCACAGGTAATACTTTGTGTCGTAGAAGGCGACACGTTGTTGGGCTCTGTTGGTGGTAGGCCTTCCGACTACACGCCTTGCCCACTCTGTGTAGCTTACAATAATGTCTCTAGAGCGATCTTCTGTATTCTGCGTGTGCTTCATATTTCACCTTCGTGTCGTGACGTGGGGATCTTTCCACCAAGGTTGTTTCTACTTTTCTGCGGCTTGCTGAAGCTTGCATGGGCGCTACGGAATCCTCTCCATCCCTGTCACTCCATAACCTCTTCCTTTAGAGCCTCGGTGGATGTCAGACGCTCCTCCAAATATCTTTTTGCTTCAGGTCTCCTGCCTAAGGACCCCAGACGCCGCTTCTTTCCCGTGGGGTGTTTCTCCTCTTGGAATGAACTGCCCCGCAATGTGCGTCCCCAGATTTTTGTTTGTTCTAATTCCGAATGTGTGGTGACGTGCCAGCACTTTAAGCGCATGCTTTTCAGGCACTTCCTATCACTTTTAAGATGTTTACTAGGGTTTTTCTCTGTGCCTCATCTGGATGTAGGGGAGACTGTTGTACCTAGGGCCACTTTTTTGAAAAATTATTGTAGCTTTAGCCCAAATAACATTTTCGTGGGATCACCTGTCTCAGTTGATGCTTTGAAAAAAGATTCAAGGGAAAAAAGTGAGAGGGTGCAAAGTGAATCATGGTACAATATGCTCATGTAGCTTGAAACGGCCACCTTGTACCTTGGGCCATGCTTACAAATATACTGCTAAAACCATAGTTAGCCATAGTTAACTTGAGTTTCATTATCAAAATTATGTTTCACATGTATATAACCAAACATTGACAACAAAAATGACAACTTTTGTCTAATATGACAAGCAAAAATCATAAACATACATTTCCCACTCATTAGAGAGCATGAGTGATCCGTTAGAAAACAACGTATGTTATACAAAGCAGGCGAATTACGTCCTGTGCAGGGGCACATGTCCTTATTAGGAATTTTGCCCATGCACAGGACGTAATTCGTCTCCTTTGCATAACATGCGTTGTTTTCTAATACATGATTCAAGCTCTCTATTCCCTTCTACCCCAACACACAGGTAGTGAACCCAATAGCCACATTTTATGCACCTGCACCATCAGGGCCCGCTCTAGGGGGTGCAACCCGGGCATTAGTCTGGGGCGCCCAAATGTAAGAGCGCCATTTTGGCTGTGAGAGAAAAACTGCTGCTTGAACTTGCATTATATTCTTAAGGGATGGCAATTGTCTCTTTTTCTGGGGCGATGTAATCACTAAAGCAGACCCTGGCAACACTTCTCTCCACTGCTGTCATTTTTGTTTCACTTCCAAAATCTGAAAGACACAAAATAAATGTTGTCCCTCTTAATTTGTGCCATGAGCAACTGGCTCATGGTACAAGATGCAATTGTGGCCCTAGGTACAAGGGTATGCACTTTTCAACAACAATGTCTACTGATACACGATTATATAAGATAATTGTTAGAGTTTATGCTCATTCTACTCACCAAATAATAGGATATTCAATAGCAATGTTGAATGTAATCTGTGTAGATTAGCTTAATGAAAAATCACACTCAAATGGAAGCAAAACCGTTTACTTTTTGTGTCCAAAAATTTCTTTTTGACATACCACACGTGGCTGGTTTGCAAGCACGCCACTCACAAGTATAAACCAGTATGTCCCTAAGAATGACATATCTCCATAACAGCTACCTAAATGGCGACATTTGTGCCAGATATTCAAAGTGGTTCTAGGTACACCATGGTCTAGGTACAACAGTCTCCCCTACTTTGTACAAAAAATAAATACCCAGTAAATAATATTTAACTGCTCGTATATTGTTCTAGGTGACCTGCCTCAGTGGCGAAATTGGTAGCATACTAGGTTTACTGCACCACTGGTTGGTTGGGTTCTCTTCTTTCCAGCGAGAGAGAAGCCGATGAGTAGTAAAACCGGATGTCCCGTGAGGTTACGATGGCAATTGCACGTAAAAGAATCCTCTCCACTATGCAAAGGGTAGATGAGGCAAAATTTCCAGGTGTAGGAGCTCGCCTCCTGGCTTCGGTGGAACGCCCCAGAAAATAGTAGATCGACGATAAACACGCATATAGGTTGCAGCTTTTGTTGGCAGCCGATAGCAGAAAACGCCGTCATTTATATCACTCTTGTGTCCATTCACAGGAACAAGATGGGTACCGGATCCTGCCATAGGCGGGAAAAGGGTTCGGAGTTGCTTTTCTTCTAGATTGAAGTCTGTTTGAGAAACAACAAATGAAGTTTGTACCATTGTCTGCAAGAGTCACCAAATATAACAAATTCTCTTCCGCAAAACATTTTTCATGCCAAATTGGCAGTGGAAGAGAATGACTCTCATTCCTAATTATTAAACCATTGAACCCCAAGGAACTTGAATCCTAACATCTAATCTGCTATATGTTTCATACCTGCTATGATGGCACCTTCTTGCAGAAACTTCCTCACATTATCCTCACTAAGAGCATTCCATTGTCGAATGACCCTTGGAAGAAAAGGCCAGTAATATGAGTCGGTTCGTGCCCTGATCTCATTCAATTTGAATGGATGATCATTTCTCCCCTATAGTCTGCAAGAGATAATCTTCCACCTGGAGTACCCCTGTACCCTATTTTCAACAGTCTGTGAAAAAAATGCTGTCAGAAACCCGCCTCTGACGCAGTGAGTCCCACCCTAATTCTAATTCAAGAGAAGCGATTCAGCACAATTCTTGCTGCAGCACTATAGGACCCTTTTAGTAAAACCATGGGGCCCTAAAACATAAACAAACAATTACAAGTAAACCCATATCCTGCCTGTATCAGGATGCCGTATGTGAAGTAGACGTGCTATCAACATAACGCTGAGTTGTTAAACTAATTGGAGCACTTATATTATGACAGGAATGACATTAAAGTGTGTCTTTATTCGATATCAGTCTCTGTGATATGGATGGATGACCACAAGGAGCGCCTTCAGGATTTTCGATTTCACTTGCGCATCCATAAACCTTGAACAGAGACCAAAGTGTCATCAGGATGTGATGGTAAACTCCACCTATCAATAGAAATGTGCAGTGGATAATGAAAATGAGTCCAAAAAGTTGTTAATATGGGTGGAAATTAGAACAACACGGTCGTCGTAGCATAAACAAAATCTACATGCTGCAATCCAGCTTAATCCTTAGTTTTCAACTATCAAATTGTAAATCATTTAAAAAAAATTCTTGCATTACCAATTCAGTCTTGATGATGCATTGTCCCTAGAAAGTTGTCAAACGTTGATTACATAAGCGATGAAATGAGTAGAATATGTGTAAGTGGGTTATTTACTTCAAAAAGTGAGAGTGCGACTGTGAAATGAATAGCCATGACTAAATAACGGATAATTTCCTTAATAGCTTATCCTTATAGCAATTACATTTCATGGCTTTCTGTAATCAACAATCTTTTATTTTACTCCATTTAACCTCTCTACCCTTTTCTGTAAATATCCTCTCGAGTGCTTCGTTGTTAAGCATGAAGTTCTCCTGCAAAACTATCAACTTCTAGTGTTTATTTTGCCCCGTATCAAATTGAGCAAACAAGGATTTCATTAATTGCGTCTTGTTTTGTAATCAAGACAATGTTTTCTCTCGGTTTCTTCACATTTTTATTGTCAGACTCAATGAGCCGCATGAAGCACAATTTTATGCTAATCTATTAAGACCTAGGTAGTACACTTTTAATGCTAAACCCATTAGTTGCAATTGCATTTCATGTTTAAAATGAACATCACTTCAACTAAGGCCCAATTGTCAGATGCATCAGTAACTAAATTTTACATTAAATAATTAGGAAGGAATTACAATAAACTGCTGTCGAGTTCAGATGTTTTTTCTCCGGTATTTTGCTTTTCACAGTTGCAGTCTATAATTAAGCATACTTCAAATAACAATGGGATGCACTAAAAAGATTCGAATAATCTATAAGACTTTTGATAAATTTCGAAATGTTTCACATGAGAGGTTGTCAAACTCTATTCAGTCTTTCCAATAAGATTGTATTTATAACTAAATTTGAAATAGCAGTGTCTGTTACTGTATACTTTTGTCACAAGCTTGTAATTGTTTGTCTAAAAGTAATTTCTGAAGATTTTTAACTTTATCAGCTTTGAAGGGACATTCAAAGTAAATCCTTCAAAAGCCGTTGAGAGCCGTAAAAGCAGGTCATGGGTCTCCAAATTGACACCTTTGTCCTAAATTTAAGATTTTTGTTTTCCCTTCAATCTCTTGCATCTATTTAATTTTTAACGGGAAGCGCGTTTTGTTGTGTGAAGAGTCAAATGAACTGAATTCTTTGAAGGAATACACTTGTATTGCTGCCAGCTGTTTGATGAAAATTTCAAGAACTGTGCTCAGATCAAACGTTGGAAAAAATTTTCCCAATTATTTGGATTAATATCTTAATTTTTGTGTACTACCTTTAGATTTCGTGTATTTCAAAAAAGATTTTTTGATTTTCTAGATTCTCCAATCCTCCTTTCGCATCCATTTGTGGATCAGTGTTCATCGTTCAAAATTCACTTTATATAGTAAGCCTAAAACACTGTATTTCATGTCAAATGCTCCCAAATTGGATACTGATTGTTTGTCTCAGTGGTTGGTGGCCCACTTCTCCTTTTTCCGGTTCCTCTTTGGTAAAACGGCGAGGAACAATGAATATGAAATTGTTATTTACTGAATTAACATAATTTCCAAATGTTTACTTGTTGGAAACTTCGGTTGTTTCAGTCTAAATGAGACCAATTTACAGTGCTGTGCAGTAAGTCACCAAGCACAACTTTCAATAGGCAGTTGACACATCAAAACCCAGTAGTTTGTTGACAACGTCCTTTTGAAAGCGAAAACGGAACCAACTTCTCCGTCAAAGGAAGACGGAGAAGTTTTAAGGAAACGATTAATCAGTATTTTCTTAATAAAGTAATAAATTGGTACTGCCACTTATTCGAACGAGGGGGGCTTCGAGACCTGGTTGGGCTTGGGGCCCTCCAAGAAAATTCTCTTCTACTGTCACCAATCATGGGTTTAGAAACGCCTGCATAAAGCTTGTCTAACGTTATTCTTCATTATTATTACTAGCATACAGTGTCCTGCTGAAATGGTATTTCTTGTTACTTTCTTTTAACACTTCTATTCTGACCCTGCCACAGGTGTGTACTTATGTTCAAAATTAAGAGAATAGTTACATTTATTGAAATGTCTCAAAATCCAATAGACAAAATAACAGAAATTTATGCCTTACAGCAGGAAAAATTCCATTTCAAAATCAGGAGTAATTTGCATGAGAACGGTAATGTTCAAAACTGACATTGCAAGACGGTCCCAAGTGTATTCCAGACATGTTTAATACGATTCAGGTCTGGAGATCTGGCTAGCCAATAAATCCGCTGAATATCCTCACTTTGACGATATTAATCCACCATTTGCAGCCCACGTGACGAGAATTGTCATCCTTAAAAAGACGCACATAATACTCCAAGATCTCCTTTCTATACCTCTGAGCAATCAGGAAGCCTGTGGCAAGCACATGGAGTGGTGTGCAGTCATCCAAAATGATGCCTGCCACACCATTGCACCTTCACTACAAAAATGGTCCTTTTCCCTGATGTTGGAAGGGTGATAGCGAGTTCCTGGTTTTCTCCAGAACAACGTTCATCTAGAATATTGACTGTTCGCTGAAGAGAACGTGGGCCTGGACCCATTGAAGTTGGGTCCAAAACTTATGTTCTCCACCATGCTTGAAGTGCTCTTTGTGTAGGGATGAGCGGGATACAAACATAAGGCATTTTGGAATAAAGCTCTCTGTCGCGAAGCCCTCGGGAAACGGCAACCCTTGAAACTACAGTTCCAGTGGCAGCAGAGAGCTCACGAGAACTGTGTGGCTGTAGCAGTCCTCTGGCGCCAGGCCTAAAGTCCCAAACAGTTCTTGTCCCAAATACCGATCCTCGTTGGATTTGTGGCTCTAGGACACCATTGCCCAGGACTTTTGCATATGGATCCAGTCTCTTCAAATTAGGTGTTATGTTGAGGTCTTTTACAACCTGCACTTGGCAGTTGTCCTGCTTCCCACTACAAACGATTCTCCACCTCATTGGGGGCGGCTTATTACGTTGGACGCAGTGGGTGGCCGCTTGGGAAAACTGGGTAATGCTAATACCCAGCAATCGTCGCATGAGTGTAGTGTCTCTGCATCAGAACTGTGCTGTGGACGGGGCTGTAATGACCTTGTGGTTGAAGGGCCCTAAAACACCAACAAACAACAATATCCACCTCATTCCGTCATCTAAATGATGGTGATTAGTCGCTCTACCCTAATGCTTATGCAATGTGACAAATTTTAAAAAACACTTTATAAGTATTCCTGATCTGTACAAACAACTTAAATGTCTTCATTCTCCTTATGCTGTGTGGTTTTGACGCTGTAGACGAGCATTTTTAATTAATCCAGCCGGTTAGTGTTCATTAGTAATTTAAAAGGTCTTTGAACATTAGGGACCCTGAAGCACAAGCTCAATTTGTATTACATCAGTTTCGCCCGTGAGTAGGATTTGCGGTTTCATTAAACTGTTGTGTTAGGTGTATTACAACGTGCTTAATGTAGGTGCAGTAGTAGCAGCCTTCAGTTTTCTTACATTTAAATTGCAAAGAAGCAACTGAAATTGAAAGTTCGATAGAAATTTGCAACGGCAAACACCGAGTTAGATGTTCAGGCGTAAGACACCTACCTTCACGTTTGTCAAATACAACACATCAAAGGATAAATAACTGTTTAATAGCCTTTGATGCAATTCGCGTGAATTGCATACAAATGAACTTCTTAAATCTTGAAATGACGTGAAATCGTTGCTAATGCTTGAAATCAACGTTTTACAATTCTAATGATTCAGTGACCAACAAACACTTTAGGGTTGTAACAACGGCGGAAGGCAGACAGAGATTAGATGGGCCGAAAACATCCTCAATCTGAGACAGTTTTGGGTAGGCCTCCTATGTGCGCAGGGACGAGCAGAATCACCTCTTAAAAACAAAAGAAAACGCATGTGCATGGATCAAAAAGCAAATAGTTTCGAAAAAAGACGAAATAAACATTATTGAAAAATTTATTTCAATTATTCATTAATATTATTAAGACCCGCCTCGGGGACGCAATAGGTAGCGTGCTCGATTTATTGCATCAGTGGTTCCAGGTTCGATACTGGATCGAAGTGGGTTGACTCCTCGCGAGCGAGAAGCCCCGAATGCGCATTCCTTCAGATGAGAAGTAAAACCGAGGCCCCGTGTGGTGTACGATGGCACCCTCTCTACTATCTATGCAACGGGTAGGTGAGGCAAAATTTCCAAGTGTTGAAGTTCGCTACGTGAAGTGCCCCAACGAACAGCAGACCGACGAAAAAGAAACAGGCGTTGTAGTTTTGATCGGCAGCCGGCTGCGCAAAAACACCAGAGGGAGAAGATGGGCACCCGACTCTGCCACAGGCAGGAAAAGGGATAGGAGTTGCTTGCTTGCAATATCATTAGTAGCGTTCACTGCCTTCATGTAGCGAATGTTCGTGAACTTTTGCCGGTGTGTAATGCATGGTGCAACTCTGTTAACTACTATCATTCCATCAAACCACTCGCAGAATGCCACGATCAACAATCGTTCGTACAAAGTTCTGAAGCTCCTACAATAGTTGAAACATTGTAAACGTTTGAGAATGCTTCTAGTTTGCGTCTGAGGAAGTTTTTAACGTTTTAAGTGTCTGAAAAGATGTTTCCGAAGGCCGCTTTGGTCATGCATATTGTACATGAGAAATGTATGTTATTGCAAGAAGTTTAAACACATCGAAGAGTAAGAGGAGCACAAGTTGAAGAGCTCTCGCTCCAGAATCCCTTTTAGAATCAGTGCCGAGACAAGCATAAACGTCGCACCTCCCCCGAAAGCACTTCAATGTTTTCATCTTGGTTCATAATCCGCGGAAGATATATCTGAAGGTGCTAAAAGCTAATAATTTCGAAAACCTTTTCATCCAGTGATGGTATCAGAAACTGAATGTGACAGGACTGCAGATGCTTCGAGTTCTAATTGTGTGTCACATTCAGTAAGGGGAGGTTATTAACTTGTAATGCGTGTTAGGATCGTGCTGGTAGGTATGGTAGACAGACACTCGCTTTAGGGAACTAAATTCAAATGGTGCAGTTGGAGGGAGTGGCCGTATTGCGTTAGACACACCAGTTCTCATCTGATCACTGAAGTTAAGCAACGCAACCCCAGCTAGTACTAACACCGGTGGTTGCTTGGGAACACTGGGGACTGCTAATACCCAAAAGTCGTTTCATTAGCGTAGTCTGTGCAGTCCCTGCATTAGAACTACGCAGTGGATGGGGCTCTAATGACCTTGTAGTTGAAGGACCCTAAAACACAAACGAGAAGAAAAATGAAAAAAGGTACAGTTGAAGTCAGTTGGAAGCAATTTATTCGGAACCGCATTCACTGTTGTAGTGATACTGAAAATGATAATAATTGCAATTTTTTCAAATGTTTATTACATCCTGTTTCAATCAACTATTAACTCTTCTTCTGGCTATGGAACGGACAGATACCCATTCTCTGGGACAAAGGAGCGATCTGATTGGAAAGCATTTTTAAGCAGCCTTCTGCTGACCTAAGCTGTATCCCCTATGCTTATTTATCGTCGGCCTACCTTCCTTTGGGGCATTTCACCGACGCCAGAGGGCGAGTCCTACATCTGGGAATATTGCATAATCTACTCATTGCATAGTAAAGAAGGTTCTTTTATAAGGAAATGACATCTCGCACTACACGGGGCAACAGCTTTACTTCTCATCCGAGGGAAGGGGCACTTGGTTGGTTGGTTGCTTAGAAAACGGGTTGGGACTAAGCCAAGACCTCTGTTTAGGAGGTCTTGACTAAGCCAAGCAGCCATAACGGCCGAACCCTTAGGAGGCTGCTCGCGGGAGATGAGGAGGAAGGTATAGAGAATATAGGAGAGGGGAAATTTTCAGCATCAAACGTTCTTTACTAACCACCCATGTTGGTATTAACGTGGGCTTGCGCTGCTTACCGGTAACTTCAGTGATCTCACGAGAACTGGTCTGTCCAACGCAACTTGAGACCTCTCCTTAACTCGAAAGAAATCAATATGGCAGAAGTTGAGCATGCTACCTTTGCGCCACTGAAACGGGCCGATTACATCCTTCTTAATATATACATTAAAATAATGACCTTCACTGCCGAATTTTCTCACGACTGTATAACAAACCTCTACGTCCTAAGTGTGAACCTCTACAACTGTAGTCTTCAAACTATGTTCCAAGGAACCCCGGGGTTCCGCAGTCTATCTCTAGGAGTTCCGCAATCAAAATAAAAATTCGAAAAAGAAATTATAAAACACTCAAATTAGTTGATTAGTGTTTCTTAACTAAAAATATAAAGAAACATTTAGTTATACTGTATTTGAAAATTAATCAGAACTTCTTTAGGCCCTATGTGCGGACTGCCGATCCGTTTGCAGCGGCGAAATTTTTTGTTTTGTTGGGGTTTTAGGGCCCTTCAACTGCAAGGACATTAGAGCCCCGTCCACTGCTTAGTTGTAATGCACAGACACTGCACTAATGCGACGATTTTTGGGAGTTAGCAGTGCCCAAATTTCCCAAGCAGCCACCCATGTTAGTACTAACTGGGGTAAAATTGCTAAAATATATCTTGCAGCCTCAGCACCCTTTCTAAGGGTGGGATGGGGTTCCCCGAAATAACCTTCTATAGTTCTAAGGGTTCCGTGAGTCGGCGAAGTTTGAAAATTACTGTTCTGCAAAGAAATGCAAGCTTATCAATAGGTGGGGCGCTTTTGACATGTAAATCTTTTTCTTCGACCATTAATAAGCAGGTGGCAAATGGCCAGGAAGTTTGTCCTTAAAAGTATTTTCATTATGCTGTGGTTGATTGGTACAGTAATTGAAATTGTACGTTCACGCTGGAAAAGTAAACTGACTCACTGTTGATGCACATGTATTCTACACAGTACCACTTAAAGAGAAAACATCCAGATGCAGTTTATTGACCAAAGGCACTAAATAAACATGACCATTTCTTTCCTGTTGATAGGATGTGCACTTTCTTTGTGTATATTTGGCTTAACATACCATTAATTCAGGTTTTAATGACAGGTCTCATCAAGATGGCATCTGTCATTCGCACACGCTCAGTGAACTTGACAGAATGCTTCGTGTTTATAAAATATCTTCCTTTGTTTGAATTGCACTTTTAATGACGTGAAATGCTGACAATTTTTGACTGTTTTGATCACTTTTGACGACCCATAATCATCCATTGAATCTTGAGACTTTGTATTCTTCATTTCCTCCCTACCGTTTATAACTATTAAATATTTGCATTTGTGAAAATGAAACTCTTGAAGTAAGAATGGCCTTCATTAACTTATTAATTTCACTTATGGAAGATGAAATATTAACTCTAAATACCTTATAATTATTGGCAAACCACAAAATAATGGCAGTGACGTAAGCTAAATAAACTGACCGCTATTTACAAGCCCATCACTTTAAAGGTGCGCAACTCCAGAAATTTACATCAAGTTTACAGCCTATTTTCGAAATTTGTATGATGTTGCCCTATTTGTGCTCCAGGGGTTAGCAGCTGAATTTTTCAAAGCGTGTGACATTCAGTGGCGTAGCTAGGAGGGACGAGTGGGGGCAGTTGTACCCGGGCGCAGCTGCAAGGGGGAACCATTTATTTTCTCATGTTAAAGAGTGTGTTGCGGCTCCCCCACATACACACAGATGCGAATCCCAATCCCTTACAAGGTGAACATAGATTCGTGCTAGGCTTCTTGGAAAGGCAACATTTGGGGATGCGCTAGTTGTATCATTTCTACTTGGGACTGACTACCCTAGCTCCGTCACTGATAAAATTGGTAATATCGCAGGTTTCAAAAAAATATTCATCTTTTCGATATTTCGATGTTTGCAAAATAGAGGTGCTAGCGAGAAGCCAGGCCCTTTTGGACGGATTACTTGTGGGAGGATACTGGCCTATCCCGCAGAACACAGTAGATGCAACATCTACGATTTGAGTGAAGTGCTCTGCCCCATGACATTACTGATTCGTGAAGATGATGATCCGGGACTGGCTTACTCATCCCTGACGACCGCCGGTACTGGGGAGCTGCTTCTGCATCACAAGTTCTAATTTTCTCATATGTTGAGTATTAATTCGGGGTACGCTCCATAATGTTTGGTCTGTAGGATCTATTTTAGTACTCTCCTCCCCTACACCCATGAAGGGACTGACTGCTTATGCAGCCAACCCCTGCAAGTCTAGTGAAGAGGCCGCTATCCGCCATCTGAAGACCACCTGAACTCAATAAACACTAAATAAACATTCTTGGCAAAATTTATAAAATTTCTATTAATACTTTTGGCACTGTTCGCTTCCTGGCTCCAAATGACAAACTTTCGTGGACCATTTAAGATGGGTCATTATTTGTTTATGATGTTTAATTCATCCTATGAAGGAATCTGGTTCCTGTGCACAGGGGCTGTTGCAACCCAATGGAGCATGGGGTGCACATCATAGATATTCTATTATTCCTTTTGTTCCCAAGTGGTAGATTAGATTACTTCACGATGGTGCTCACAGGCGGGTCATGGGGCAGGCAAACCTAAATTTCAGAGGTAGGCTACTTCCTTGCCATGCAGTCTATCGGTCATTTAAAATGTTTGAAGTCCTGTGGTTCCCAAACTTCTCTGATTGGTGGGCCTTTTCTAAACGTTGGCTTTCTCGAGGCGCCTTGTTGTAGTCATAGAATGATTTGGCAATAGGACAAATGCCAAGGGCGTGAGGAACGCTCGGATAGTTTAGAACTGCATTAAATTTAACTGGGGGCGGCAATGGTCCCACTTGCCTAGGGCGCTTGGATTTCAGAGCCGCGCCTGAATTGGTCCTGCCCATGGCTTTTCCTGGCGATCTTCACCAAAGGCGCTATACACCCATAATCAGCAAATAATCTTTGATGTTGAAAGTAAAATCTCAGGACAAATTACAATGTTAAGAAATGGTTCCTGAAAAATTTCTGTGCTGGAAAATTTCTGGAGAAAATTTCTTTCCTGGAACTACAGATGAATGGTCAGTAATATCCTTTTGTTGGCCTTGGTGGTCCGCCACAACCCAAAAACTTAATGGGGGGGGGTCCAGATTAAATTGAAGGTTTAGAACCAACTGCATTAGTACCTCATTGACTCAAACCCACTGTAATTACATAGAAACGCTATTGATAACGCGCGCTACAAATTACTGGCTTATTGCATAAAATACACCTAAAAATTGAGTAAACAAATAGTCGCACATTTATGAAATTATAATAATGTTGTTAACAGAACATTTTTGCTAGTAATTAGATGGTAACCGTTCTATGATGACATTTTCGACAGAATTACATTACGTTTCTGATTGGTGCCGGGTAACCATTCTCGTTGGTCGATTTCTCCATGTTGAATTTAGCTTTTAAAGGGCTATTATTAGGTTATTTTAATGATGAAATACGTTCATTATTATTATTAAATGACGACTAGTTGGAAGAGCATAAAATCAACACTTGAACAAACAAATGAGATATCCATATTTCATCAGATTAAATGTTTCTACTTTTTAGTCAGTGCGCTCATGACATTTTCTCAGTAACTTGCCACACAAATAGCAGTGTCATTCATAGGAAACATCACCACATTAGGGATTTTGTTTTTTCTCGTAACGTGGTCGTTTCGGGACGAACGACGAGAAGTAAAAAGCCTTCTCGTCCTTCCCAGTCGTCTTAATACAATAAGGACGCGAAAATCATAAATAAAAGTGAGAAAGGAGGGCGATTATTTGTGAATTTCTCGTCCTTATTTTATTGAAGACGACTAGGAAGGACGAGAAGGCTTTTTACTTCTCGTCTTTCGTCCCGAAATGCCCACGTTATGACAAATCGCAAAATCCCTATTATCATACTCTTATCCCGCCTGTGAAAAAGTCGGGTCTGCGGGTCCACTAAACATGCTCTGACTGGGGGCACCCTAGCCAGGCGTCTGGAGCCCACAGGAAAATTGGCTTTGTTGTCTGTGGGGGGGGGGGATGCCGGCCTACTCGACGTGTTCCAACACCGCATTGTTAAACCAAAATAGAAATTTTGACAGATAAATTAATGCTTAGTTAAATCCGCCGTGGTGGCGCAGTGGTTAGCACGCTCGGCAACTGCGTCAGTAGTTCTAGGTTCGATACTGGACCGAGGTGGGTCGGCTTCTTTCGGATGAGAAGTAAAACCGAGGTCCCGTGTGGGTGTATGATAGCACTTGCACGCAAAAGAACTCTCTCTACTATGCAACGGGTAGATGATGCAAAATTTCCAGCTGTAGGAGCTCGCTGCCCTCCTGGCGTCGGTAGCATTCCCCAACGAACACTAGACCGACGATAAATAAGCGTAGGGGTGCAGCTTAGGCCGGCAACCGGCTGCAGAAAAAAGATGGGTACCCGTTCCTGCCTTAGGCGGGAAAAGGGTTAGGAGTTTCTTAGTTGCTAAATTAATGCTTTGTTGGTTATAATATTGCATGGTGTCAGACCTATTGCACAATAACAGTAAGCAACAGGGATATTCCAGACCGCATGCGGATGTAATTCATCAGAAACAATGTTAAAAATACATCTGATTGGGTTAAACGAGATAGCTTTTTGACAAGGAAGCACCGCCGCGTCGTGAACACTGATAAGTTGTTCAGGATATTTGTTTGCTATCTGCATTTTAGTTCTTAAGTTATTGTGAAGGAATCTACATTAGAATAAAAGTAAATTTTGATTTCTTCAGTGAAAATTTCAAGTTTTGCTCACATGCCAGCAATAATGTTATATGTAATGAAATTTGATAACTTTTTTTTTTTGCAATTGTGCCCTTACCATGGAGAATTTAAGTCCAATTTTGTCAGGATAATATAAAATATGCTGAGCAGCACATCATATCAATCAAGAAAAATTCAGATAACATTTAACATGCAAAATGTATTACATTCATTGACTTTAGATATGTCTTGTTTCTATCTCTGTTGCTTCGCAGATGGAAAATTTCAAAGTAATTCAATTACTGTACTCTGTTCGCCTCCATTTTCATCTGCAGTTTGTTAAAAAAAGTTGATATTTGCATGTTCTACAAATAACAAATAGGGACACAATGAAGATTTATGCGGGCATCGTAAATAAAATTAGAGCGGAGCAATAAAGCTTACTTATAATTTGTCTAAATTTTTGAAAACGTAATTTTCTTTTCCCTAATGTTCATTTCAATTCTCTTATACCACTACTATATGCGATGCAGAATTTTTAGCTGAATATGCAACTTAGAGGAATTTTCCTAACACTAATCTTTCTGAGTTATTAAATCAATTGTATGTCTTTCCAGCTGAAGTATTTAAGATTGCATTGTCTTAAATTGGATATTCATGCAAAAGTATTCATTAGAAAGTCATTGTTTTGAAATTGAATTTAAAAAATTTCAAATCATCGTTAATTCCCTTAGTTGTTTACATTTCCTTTACATAAGAGGAATGTGATTTTTCCATGACCTGATGCAGCACTTATTTTTAAAATTACTGGTATGGCTAGTGAATTAGTCTGTCCTGTTGAAACGAATTATAACATGATTTACCAGTGTTAGTTTTCATATCCTGCCTCGGTGGTGCAGTAGCTGGCCTGCTCGGGAAATGTGTCAGTTCGATACTGGACCAAAACGAGTCGGCTTCTTTTGGGCGAGAGAGAGAGGCCCCGAGTGCGCCTTCCCTTGGATGTCAAGTGTGGTATACTACAGCATTTACACGTAAAAGAACCATCCCTACTATGCAACGGGTAGATGGGGCAAAATTTCCAGGTATAGGAGATTGCCCCCCTGGCGTTAGTGGAGTGCTCCAAAGAACAGACCGACGATAAATAAGCCTAGGGATTGCAGCTTTGGTCGGCAGCCGGTTGCTGTAAAACACCATCTCTGTAAAATACCACTCCTGTGTCCATTCAGAGGGACAAGATGGGTACCCGACCGTGCAATCAATTGTTCCCCCTTAGTGCCTCAATGGGGCGCAACTGATGAGGCATTTTTGAATAGCTATCCCTATTTTTATACTGCCATTTCAATCTGCAGTTTACTAAACCACTGCAGTTGCCTAAGGGGCAGGGGAGAACCTATTGTAATTGCTAGCTTTATACTAAGGGATTCTAAATATTTGAAGATATTAAGGGCACACTTTTTTTTATGTGCTCCCCTGGATCTGCCACTGTCTGCCATAGGCGGGAAAAGGGTTGGGAGTTGCTTTGTATAGTATTCGATTTTCGCTATACCTTTTTTAACTGGCGTTTTAATATTAAAAAGTGGTTTAATTGCAACCATAGCTGTTTACTTCTTTTCCTCACTAATGAACAACTTTCGTCGCATAAATTTGTGCAAGGAATACAAAACGTGTGTTAGGAGAATCTCAGTTGGCATAAAACTGCTCAACTACACGACTTGTGTGTTTTGCATGATTGCTTACTTATATAGCTCAAGGGATAGCGCACCATGTACAGTAGTTCGAAATCTATCTTATGAGTTGTCACTTGTCAGGAAATATGTTCGGGTAATGAAATAGAAACTGAAACAATTGTTCGAGTATAATTATTCACAGAATAAATATCCGTCACAAGTTTTATTCAATTGCTATGATTACAACAGTTACCCGTGTCGACAACACACCCCTGAATATTTGTAGAAAAACATGCTCAGCTGACAGCAACAATGGCTTATGGAAAATTGCTTACAAAAATTTAAATAAATTTTATTCGTATTGTAACGGTTAAAAGTTCGAAGTAATCGTTCCGAACTAATTCTGTAGAAGAATTGTCTACTTTATGTTAAAATGGAATCAGGGGTGGATCTAGGTTTCTCGGGGCCTAGGGCTTATTGAAGTCCTATGTTTTACTATACGAAAAGTGCTCATTGTTAATCAAGAAATATTAAAAAATTATTATAATTCAATTTTTGTGGGCCCTTGACACTTGGTGGCCCGGGGCTTAAGCCCTATTAGCCCCTATGAAATCACGTGTTTGTTGTTTGTTGGTGTTTAAGGTCCCGTCAACTACAAGGTCATTAGAGACCCGTCCACTGCATAGTTATAATGCATAGACTGCACAGACACTACACTAATGCGACGGTTATTGGGTATTAGCAGTACCCAGCTTTCCCGAGCGACCACCCATGTCAGTACTAACTGGGCTTGCGTTGCCTAACTTCAGTGATCAGACTAGAACTGGTGTGTCCAACGCAACTCGCCGCTCCCATGAAATCACGTGAAAATTAGGCCGGGGAAAGTAGCAAAGAACAATAGTGATGTTCACTCTTTCAAATGGAAAGCCCAGTACCCTAATGAGCCAGCCCAATGCTGCAGGTTGGAGAGATGACCATTACATGTCTCTTTTATTGCAATTTTTGAATGTGGAGCGAATGGGGCGCGGAATTTAGGGATTCACAAGTAAATAGCATTTCATATCATTTTACTTTCGTTAAGGGCGCCTCAGTGGAGCAGTGTTAGTGTGCTGGACTACTATTACAGTGGTTCCAGGTTCGACCTTGTTCGAGGG
Organism: Trigoniulus corallinus; assembly: GCA_013389805.1. NCBI lineage: Eukaryota > Metazoa > Arthropoda > Diplopoda > Spirobolida > Trigoniulidae > Trigoniulus > Trigoniulus corallinus. Next base: position 21,856,258 of record JAAFCE010009126.1, on the reverse strand, counting down.
AAAGGGAGTCCCTCAGTGAGTCTTTCGTTGGATGGAAAGTAAAATCCTGACCTCGTATGGTAACGTAAAAGAATCTTTACTTCTTGGAGTAAAATGCGTATGTATATGCAGCTTATAGTTCGGCAAAAACTTCCAGGTGTAATAGCTAGCCCTGGCGTCGGCGGAGTCCTCAAGAAAAGAAAACTAGGTCGATGATAAAGAAGCATAAAGGTTGCAGCATCAAAGTTACAGCAATTGCAGTACTGTATTTGACAATGAGTAGTTTCATTTGGGTCATACTTTTCGTTGATAAAGTCGTGGCCGGTGTAATAGGGTGCCACCTTTGTGTTGAAATCCCTTTCTATTTGGAAGAGGAATGTGTATATAGCCTTCACAGATGAGTGGCCATTGGTAAATAAAAGATTACACAAACAATTCGCAGAATTCAACCTTTTATAGTGAAATTTTTATTTTTTTCGTCACGTAGGCCTATGGAGTGAATTTAAAACTGTTTTGAAATAGTTGAAATTCTCGTTACAAGATGGATATCACCGTTTGATCTTGATCACTTCAAATTAAATTGTTAAGCAAATTGAATATTCTCATTCAATTTAGTGTCAATATTTGCAACTGAATCACACAATGTGACTAATAATGTTTAAATCACAACAATGTGTACATCTATTTGAAGACTACATCACTGGAATAAATGTTGAGATATGCAAGCACTTCCAATTTTCATTTCACGCCTCTAACAACCATAGGCCTTAATATTTATTTTTGTAAAAGAAATTTAATTGGTATCAAATTGCAAAATGTTTGATGTGGAATTTTACGTGAGGTTTAAAACTTAAATTCAATTAGGGTCTATTGTCTTTAAAAAGTTAATAACTATTATTTATTGTAGTTATTAAGTAAAATATTATTTTTTTATTATTTTTAAGGTGGAAGTAATTTGATGGATGTGCCAAGTCTTGCCTTTTATCGTCAACCGCCTCAATATGTGGATTTTTCAAATACAACTGGATCCCAAGTAGATTGCCTTGCTCATGGAAATCCACATCCCAAAATAATGTGGATCCTTAGTGATGGCACGGAAGTAACAGATGTGACCAGATTAAGACACGTTCTTCCAAATGGGACCTTAGTATTTTCGCCTTTTCGAGCTGACGAATATAGACAAGATATTCATGCTGCAATTTACAAATGTGTGGTATCCAATTCAGCAGGAACAATTGTAAGCCGAAGTTTAAGGATTCGAGCAGGTAAGGTCATTTTTCTGCATATTTTGATTATATCGCGTTTGTGTCCGACAACTGGTAGGTGTATGAAGTCTAGAGCAGGCATGTCAAACTCATCTACTCACATCAAACTCATCCTTCACATCTACTTGGAATGTTTATGTAAGAAAAGAGACCCACCCTCCAGCCTCTGTGTGCCCTTGCTGCCAAAAATTCATCTGTTGCCTTTTCCGACTTTCCTTGTTTATTCCCACTTATGTAATTTAGCCTCTGCCCTCAGAAGCCCTGCTCATCCCATGCACCATGTTTCTTCCTCTTTTGTGGCGTCCTGTGAATCTCGGGCTATCCGGCGGTTTCGGTTGGGGCCTCTTGACCCTTACCACGATATTCGTTCTCGACTATTTCCAGAAAAGTGCTTTAGTCATTACAATGCTCTCCCGTATTCCGTCCGATCCTCTCTTTTCGTATGCGCCCAGTTTCGCTGTCGTAACAGGTGTCACATTTTTGTATTCACCAAGTTCAACGTTGAGGCTCTGATCACTCTAATCATTGTCGTGTATTTGACTCATTGGTCTGTACAGTATGCATGTGAGAATAAAATAAATAGATGGTATGAATTTGAAGACACAGCCGGCAATCCCAAGTCACACCCATCAGCGGTTTATTTTTCTTCATTGGGGAACCTTTCCTCCATTGACGCCAAGGTTGAGCTCCTACACCGAGGAATTTTGCAGCTCTTCTACACGTTGTATGTTGAAAGGGATTTTTACGAGCAAGTGACGTCGTACACACACCACACGATGTCTCCGCACCACCGAAGTGGGTCCATTTATTGAACTAAAGAGAGTACTAACTTTTCCCGCCTACGGCAAGATCGGATACCCATTTTTATCCCTCTCGGACACATGGTCGATCTGTTGAAATTTTTACACAGCTGACTACCAACCTAAGCTGCAACTTCTATGCTTTATATTTGCGGCCTATTGTTCGTTGGGGCACTTCACCGACGCGATGCTAAGAGGACAGAACGCCTATAACTGGGAATGTTGTGGATCTACACGTTGCATGTTGAAAGGCTCTTTTACTTGCAAGTCACACTGTTCACACTACACGGGGTAACTGCTTTACTTCCAATCTAACCAAAGGTGGAGTGAGACCTCTACCACTTTAAAGAAGCCAATTCTATCGTGCATCTAACTTAGAACCAATGACACAGCGTCTAACCTGCTGCCTCTGTCCATCCATTAAATAGTGCATTAGTAGTGTGTGGGGTGGACGGGGACCTGGTGGAAGATAGATGGGATGGAAGGCTAGAACCCGAAGATCTGACCCTGCCATAGGCAGGATAGGGGTATGATGACGAATGGTATGATTCATACATATTGGAGAATATAATAAGTTGCTACTACATTTTAAACAGTGGTGGTCTGATATACTGTTTGGCTTATTGCGCTGGACGCATCAGTTCTCGCCCGACCACTGAAGTTAAGCAATGCAAGACCAGCTATTACTAATATGGGTGGCCGCTTAGGAAAACTGGGTACCGCAAATACCCAAAAATCGTCGAATTGGTGTTAGGCTTTCTCAGGCTTAAATACATACAAACTGAATCCTTCAGCTTTAGTTGCGGGCCGTGTGCAGCCTCTCCGGCCAGCAATTTGCCACCTCTGGTCTCTAGACCACAACCAAGTTGTGACTTTTTTTAAACTTTCTGCTGCGCCTTTCACATAGTCAGTGTCAGTTATGTCTGAATGGCTTCTTATGGTTAATCACAGAAATAATCTGGCCATGGTCCACTATCACAATTGTTTTGCAATATTAATTTATTTTGCCGTGGTTTCCACCAACAAAGATTAAAGGCTTAAAAAAAGACTATATTCTATTAACTGTAACTAAATAAGAACCATTTGGAATAAACCATTTGGACACTACACTAATGCGACGATTTTTGGGTATTACCAGTACCCAGCTTTCCCAAGCGGCTACCTATGTCAGTACTAGCTGGAGTTGCGCTGCTTAACTTCAGTGATCAGACGAGAACTGGTGTGTCCAACGTAGGGGTCCAACGCAAGGGTGTGTTCGCCGCTCCCTCCACTGTTCCCAGGGGAGCGGCGAGTTGCGTTGGACACACCAGTTCTCGTCTGATCACTGAAGTTAAGCAACGCAAGCCCAGTTAGTACTGACATGGGTGGTCGCTCGGGAAAGCTGGGTACTGCTAATACCCGATAATCGTCGCATTAGTGTAGTGTCTGTGCAGTGTATGCATTAGAACTATGCAGTGGACGGGTCTCTAATGACCTTGTAGTTGACGGGACCTGAAACACCAACAAACAACAAAAAAAAATCCACTGCTCCCAAGCGGTCACCCACTCTGGTGCTAGTCGGGGTTGCGTTGCTTAACTTCAGTGATCGATGCAGGTCGATGAGAAATAAATTGGTGTTAGGTGGATTAAAAGTATATCCCATGCGGTCTGGAATATCTCTGTTGCTTAATGTTATTGTGCAATAGACCAGACACAATGCACTAATCATTTAAGACTTTATCCCAAAGGTGACGTTTATATCTGCTGTTGTAATTGCTGAACTTCACCGATGTGTTTTCAAATGGTAGCTCGTGGGCCAAATCCGGCCCATAGGCCTAGCAAGTGGTCAGCGAGTCGTTACCGAAACAGTGGAATTTATATTGTGCTAATGATCCTTCTAATCAGGAGCTCGGACCTCTGGCGCGTGATGATCCCCATTTTCTACATGTTGGCCCGTGAATGAATTTACAGTAGTTGACAGTTTGAGGCTTAAGCCATCACAGCTTTCCATAGGACGGTGTCCTCTGGACTTTTATGACAAAGGCGTCGTGGAGAAAAAAAAGTTTGGCAACCTCTAGGGTAGATCAATCACCAGCTGAACAGCATCTAAATTCACAAAACTACCAAAACCAGGTTGTATATGCTAATATTGCCCTGGATAATTTACCCTCCTGTTATCATTTGGTCCCGTTGGTACCTAAAGCACACCAGTGAACGTTCGGACTGCATTTTTACTTCGCTGGGTGCGGCTGCCCTAATGCAACATTTTCTATTTATTTATCGGTGACCGGCCATTCTGACGACAGTTTTTCGCATCTCCGTCAAAGGAAAGTTCCTACACCTGGTAATTTTGCCGAAAAAACGTATTTTAGCTCATGTAGAAGAGGGTCCTTGCTTCCGCCTCGATGGCGCATTAGGTAGCGTGCTGACAGGACTGAGTGGGTTGGCTTCTTTCGGGCGAGAGAAAGACCCCGAGTGCGCCTTCTTCCGAATGAGAAGTAAAACCGACATCCCGTTCAACGTGTAGGTGAGGCAAAACTTCCGGGAGTAACGAACGGTTGCAGCTTTGATCGTCAGCCGGCTGCGGAAAAACACCGTCCAATATTTCACCCTTGTGTCCAGTCCCGGGGTGAACATGGGTACCCGGCCTTGGAGTTGCCGCTGTCTTGCGTTGGATACACCAGGTCTCTTTGGATCACTTAAGTTAAGCAATGCAACCCCAGCTAATAATACCATGGGTGGCTGTTTGGGAAAACTGTGTACCGCCAATACCCAAAAATCGTCGTATTAGGGTAGTGTCTGTGTAGCTCCTGCATTAGAACTACGCAGTGGACGGGGCTCTAATGACCTTGTAGTGGAAGGGTTCTTAAAACAAACAAAACAAAAGGTGCCCGACCTGTCATAGGAGGAAAAGGGGTTAGGAGTTGCTTTTTGTAGAAGAGGTTCTTTGCTGTTCAGATCACGATCAGGGCAGGAGTTTACTTCCCTTTCGAATGAAGGGGCATTTGGCAGCATCCACCTCAGCGTGAATCGAAGCCGCAACACCGACTCACGAATGAAGTATATGACCAGTAGCATAGCCACGGGGGGATGGGGGGGCTGGGGAGTTAAACCTCCTCCTTGGGCCTCGAATATAACGAAGCGGTATATACCCTATCGAGTCATATCCCCCGCCCCCTCAGAAAGTCCTCGTTCACCCTATCACCCTATCCCGCCCTTCAGAAAACCCTGGCTACGCCACTGCACATGACCAATCATCATCATCTTACCCTTATCCCGCCTGCGGCGGGGCCGGGTCTGCAGGTTCCTATCCTCCACTCTCTCCAATCCCCCACGCCTCTATGTTCCTTTGCACCATCTGCTCCCACGTCCGTTTTGGTCTTCCCCTACTCCTGGTGTCCCCAACCACCTCAGCCGATGCTGTCCCATTTTCTCTGTAAAAAGCACATAACCAATGAGTTGCCGGGTATTTTTAAAAGTCTTTCACCTGCAAGCTGGGGAACGGCGAATTGAGTTTGACACACTAGTTGTCGTTTGATCACTGAAGTTAAGCAGCGCAACCCCAACTAGTACTGACATGGGTGGCTGCTTGGGAAAACTGGGTACTGCTAATACCCCAAAATCGTCGCGTGAGTGCAGTGTCTGTGCAGTCTCTGTATAAGAACTATGCTGTGGACGGGGCTCTAATAACCTTGTAGTTGAAGGGCCCTAAAACACCAACAAACAACAACCTGCAAACTGGTTGTGACATCAATCTTGAGCACTTGTAGGTGGAATAAGTGAAGGAAATGGGATCGAATCTTTTCTAACGACAGTTCTATCTCTTGCTCTGCCCCTTTCGTCCTCATCGAACCCAAAATAATTTAATAAACGAATACCTTGGATGAACTAATTTATAAAAGTGTATTTAGGTTGTCTCATGTATAAAATGTTTGTATGGCATATGGCTGAATATGGCGTACATTTCTGTAGTATTACTGACTAAAATTATTGACCTAAATTATCATATTGGTTTTATATTGCGGTGTCAGTTCAGGGATGTAATTGAAAGGTTTCCTCTCAGTATCGAATTCAAGTTTGAGGCTCTTACAATTTATGACCTGTAGGGCTCTGTTTCAATTGGTTGATGAATATTCATGGTTTATGTACCATCCTTTACCGGGAACGTCCATTATATTTAATGGCCTTTAATGGATATTGTTTGTTTGGCGACGTTTATATTTATTTCGTGGTTGGTAAAGTAATTTTCTAAGTATTGTGTATAGTTATCATAAATGGTGAATATGGAAATTTTATATTACTTTCAGCAACGTCGTTGAGTTACTGATGTCATATAAATACGGGAGTTTCCAGTTTAAGAGACCATTTCGGCTTTATGACATCACTAAGTTTACTCTACAGTTATAAAGTACTGTATAGTGTACTGAAGCTAGAAAGCCAAATGCCATGTTCCTTGAGTCGTATCTTTGAAGTGACATTAACAACATAAGAGATACGATTAGCGACTCGCGGACGTGCCGTAGGTGACCTTTTAATAAAAGTTCATTTGTTCAATATGGTTTTGATGTGGAAAGTAGAATATAAAATTTTGTTTTATGAGAAAAGTGAGCAAAAATGGCCAAGATAGTGGAATAACTTGAGAAGGTTAATTGGTTAGAAGTCAGTGACGTACCGCATCGGAAAGTACACTGAGGTGGTAAGGACATGTTAGAAGAAGAAAGGAGAGGAAGATATGAGAAAGGATCGGGCAGGGCAAAACATTACGCTGAGGGGGGTGGGGGAGTAGAGCTACAAGTAAGGTTTACAGCCCTTAAAAAGTGCAACAAGGAATTATCCCGATTAATATCATACGTAATTTTGAAAAGCTCCTCGGTGGAGCAGAGGTAGAGTTCTAGACTGCTGCTGTGATAGTTCCAGGGTTGATACTGGACATAAGAAATTTGGCTTCTCTTGAATATGCGAGAGAGGCATCCAGTTCGCCTTCGGTCGAATGGTATGGACGCTCTGGCTGTAAAGCAACTCCTAACCCTTTTCCCGCCTTATGGCAGGGCTTAACTTCACAGCCGGAAGAAAGCGCACTGGGGGCCTCTCTCTCGTCCAAAAGAACTCGACCACCTCGGTCCAGGATTGCGTCGCTAGGGTTGCCGTCATGGTGTCACCCCCACTCTCCCGAAAGAAAGCCGCTCTGTTCCTTCTTCTGCATTGGGGTCACCCCATTTGTCATGGTGCGAGTGGTGTCATCCGGTGCGGCCCGCACCCCCGTAGTGACGCCACTTTTAGAAACTCTGGCGACCTTTGTGCCATTGAGACAGGGTTATAAAAATATTATCTACATTGATTCTCAGTTTTAGTGCCGGCGTTGCCTGTACTGCATTGGACACACCAGTTCTTGTTTGATCAGTGAAGTTAAACAACGTAACCCCAGATAGTACAGGTATGGGTAACGGCTGGGGAACACTGGGTACTTCTAATGCCCCCATCGTCGTAACAGCGTAATGTCTTTGCAGACTCTGCATTAGAACTATGTAGTTGTTGAAGATACCATGAAGAGGACGACCAAGGCTGAAGAGCACCTGGAAGGAGCACATTGACAAATTGATTGGGAAGACTGGGCGTGCTCTCAGTTTTTTTAGAAAAGTGTTGAGGGACAGCACAAAGGAAGTAAAAGAAGTAGCCTATTTTTCACTGGTACGGACAATAGCGGAGTACTGTAGTTAAATTTGATTTCCCCTTAGGCAGGGGTTATGTTGGGATATTGAAATTATACAAAGGAGGGTTGCAAGAATTGTGCTGCATCGCTTCTCTCATAGGTTGAGCGTCTCGGACATGATCACGGAATTAGGGTGGGACTCACTACATAAGAGGCGGGTATCTGACAGCATTAAGCTTTTTCACAGACTGCTGAAATTAGGGTATGAGGGTACTCCATGGGGCAGCTTATCCCTGGCAGACTATAGGGAGAGAAAGGATCATCCTTTCAAACTGAAGGAGGTCGGGGCATGGACAGACTCGTATTACTGGTCTTTACTTCCAAGGGTCATTCGGCAATGGAATTCTCTGTGAGGATAATGTGAAGAAGTTTCTGCAAGAAGGTGCCATTATAGCAGGTATGCAATATTTGGCAGAATAGATGTTATGCTTCAGATTCCTTGGGGGTTCAATGGGTTATAAATTAGGAATGAGAGTCATTCTCTCCACTGCCAATTTGGCCTATCAGGGCTGCTTGCAATGTATTCAATTAGAATTAGAAAATAGGCACAATGGATAGCTTGTGTGTTCCGAGTTCTGAAGAGACCCTATCATAGAGAGAGAAAAGCTATAGGACTGGTGTGGTGCTGAAAATGTATCATTATTATCCACCTAATCATTAGTTATTTTCTGAATAATATTAATTGCGAGAAAATCCTAAACGTTGTGGGTGTCCCACTTTAATGTCATACTCTTCAATTTATGCATAATATAAATGGTAAAGGTCAGAATGACATGTTCACGAATGTTTCTTCTTTTTACTTGTAACTTGTTAGTAATAGTGCAGGTACTTGAATAATGTACTACAACTATATATTAGCTCTGTAAATACTAAACAGAATGCCAACATTTTAATTATGAGGATCATATTTGAATGCGCCATTTTCGTTGAAAAACTGCTGTTAACAAGTTCTGATTGGTTTATATGCGTGTTCCTCTCAATATAATACAAGAACTATTTGGATTAAAAAATGATGGTCCTATTTTTTCATCTATTGCAGTTTTGCCGTAGCATTCCTTTTTTTGCTTTTAATCATAATGTTTTTCTATATTTAATTACCAGCCGGCAAACATTTTTACCTCATCTCATTTAATTAGCTTATGTACATCACGAAACTTTCGACATTAAATATGATATTTAACGTAATGCGTGGTATTCTTCAAACAAGTGGGAGTTAAGTCAAGTCTAGAAAATTTCTTGCTTTTGTAGGTTTAATTGAAAAATATTGATTGCTTATAACTCGTTGATATGAAGTGAAAAACATATCTCCTTGAAATGCTCCTTCTTGGATCACGTGACCTAATTAATACTATGTTACACTAAGCTTTACCACAGTCTTCTTTCGACTCCCCCCCCTCTTCTTGCCTCCGAGACCCAGGTTCTCAATTAATGCCATGATCTGGTTTCAAGGAGCGTTCATAAACTTAGCTTAGTAATTACTGCAGCGTAAACATCTCTCCCCTTTCAAGCTTCATAAGATCATTTAGGGGTTAATTTCTGCGTTGGTAATTAAGAGTGTTCTGATCAGGCCCCTCCGGTTATCGTGACTGAGCCCAAACATTTCATTATTATTATGATCCAACGACGATTCTGAGCATGTAATGCAAGATCCGATCTCCTCAAGGTGCCTCTCCATTTTTGTTTTGTTTTGCTGGTGTTTTAGAGTTCTTCAACTAAAATGGTCATTGGAGCCCAGTCCACTGCGTAGTTTTAATGCAGAGTCTGCACAGACACTACGCTGTTACGACGATTTGGGTATTGGCAGTACTATCTGGGGTTGCGCTGCTTAACTTCAGTGATCAGACGAGAACTGGTGTGTCCAACGCAATACAGCCGCTCGCTCCTTAAAAGCCCCAAGTTGTGCGTGCCCGTGGCTATACAAAGCAATCCGCACATTCGCCTATGCTGGCAGTTGTTGAACGATCGAAACCCAACCCGCCGGTAGTGGCAGTTATGTGCGGGGCAGACTTTTAAGATCCGTCAAATAGTGCCACTGTTGGGTCTGCGAGTTCTAGCCTCCACTCCTGTCTCCTACATGGTCCCCGTCCACCCTACACACTACCATGTCCCTACGGACAACCTGTTCCCACGTCTGCTTCGGTCTCCTCGTGCTCCGGGTGCTACCGACCACCTGCATTCCTGTCAAGGACCTAACAAGCTCCTCCTCCCCTCTTCTCATGACGTGTCTATACCACCTCAGCCTATTCTTGAGTCTGTGAGCTCTCGACACCCCACTCATGTACCGCAGAATTCGCATCTCAGCCACTCAGTGGAGAAGATTAAATGGAACCATCATGAAATGGAATAGGATGGAACTCATTGGAGAATATGAATGGATTATAGTACTACAATCACGATCCTTGTTTCAATTTTTTCCTAGCAGCCCTCACTAGCGGTATTGAAGATTATCTCCCAGGATGTTTCTTGGAACACTCGAAATTAGTCGAAACTTTCGAACATTTAGCTTGAATTTTACTTTCTCCATCTTCTTGTTGATGCCTCCACGTTTCATTTAGTTGATGATGGCAGAGAAACTGTAGTGCTGTTTATATTGCCATATGGTTTGTGGTTAGCCCTAATGGTTCTGTACAATTTATACCTCCTAGCTAAAATTTCAAAATGCTACAAAGTTTAATGCAGGATGCCCACATGCTTAATTAAATATGCTTGTTCACTGCATACTTCTTATTTAGGTCTATTGTAGATTTTTGGGTATTGCTACTTCTATCTAGGAATAGGAAATTCATTAATTGAAAAGTGTTGTTTTGGGATTGTGCTGAGCTAAACATGAAGTGCAAACATGTTGCATTTTTGTTAGCAATTTATTTATCTGGATTTCCTCATCGCCTTCAATTTACCGGCATACTGTACATTGAATGCAAGGTTTAAAAGTACAGTAGCTAATGGTTATAAAATTGCACATATCCTACGTTCAGTGGCGTAGCCAGGATTTTCTGAAGGGTGGATATGACTCGATAGGGTATATAGCGCTTCGCTATATTCGAGGCCCAAGGGGGAGGGTTTAACCCTGAACACCCCCCCTTGACTACGCCACTGCCTACGTTAGTAGAAATTTAAATAGCCTAGATAACGTGACGCACGCATACGTGATACCGCATTTACAGACTCGCGAGTGAGGAGTCATGAGACGAATGTGTAAACGCCACCAGGGTCCGCTCTAGGGCTTACGTCGCCCTGGACAAAAACACAAATTGCCACCCCTTAAGAATATAATGCAAGTTCAAACAGCAGTTTTTCTTACAATTATAGCCAAAATGGCGCCCCGGACTAATGCCCGGATTGCACTCCTCCCCTAGAGCGGGTCCTGACGCCAAATTCGTCATTCGCCTCGTGAGTCGTCTCGCCATTCGTGGCGCTCGCGTTGTAGGCGTTATTTTGACACTAAAGGCGCTAGTGACGAGGCGATTGGAGAATGACCATCTGGCGAGACACTCGGTGAGCGTTGTTTGTTTATTGGTGTTTTAGGGCCCTTCAACTCCAAGGTCATTACGGCCCCGTTCCCTGTGTAGTTCTGATGCAGTGACTGCTCAGACACTACACTAATGCGACAATTTTTGGATACTAGCAGTACCCAGTTTTCCCAAGCGGCAGAGGTGTCGCAGAGGTGTCACCCCTCCCCAAAAAAGCGGCTTTGTTCCTTCTGTTTTGGTGTCTCCCCATTTGTCATCGTGCGAGTGGTGTCACCCGGTGCGGCCCGCACCCCTCGCACCTCCCTAGTGACGCCGCTGGCAAGCGGCCACCCATGTCAGTACTAACTGGGGTTGCGTTGCTTAACTTCAGTGATCAGAGGAGAACTGGTGTGTCCAACGCAATTCGCCGCTCCCCTCGGCGAGCGTGTGAACAGTCATTTGCGTGAAAAGCATGTTTGCGAATGTTTTGGCGAAAGTCTCGGATGGTATAAAGAGAAAGACTTCACATGAGAGCATCTTGAAAACGCATCATAACTAGCAGACTGCTTATGCAATGTCACTAAAATAGTGCTATAAAATGCTGATAGAAGTTTTATATTTATTGTGTTGAATGCAACTTGTAGGCAAAAGAAAATCGGAGGTGGATTTACACTCTTGTCCCCTAAAAATTTTACATCTCTATACTTCAAATTCCTGTAACATATTTTTTAACGGTTTGGGGAGTAAGCCAGGCAGCCATAACAGGTTTAACCCTTAGGAGGCTGTTCACGGGAGACGAGGAGGTAGGTGTACAGGATATAGGAAAGGGGAAATTTGCAGCACCCAACGTTCTTTACCAATCCTCCATGTTGGTATTTAATTTACAAATGAAGGTTGATTGTTTGTTGAGTTTAAGGTCCCGTCAACTACGAGGTCATTAGAGACCCGTCCACTGTATAGTTCTAATGCATATACTGCACAGACACTACACTAATGCGACAATTATTGGGTATTAGCAGTACCCAGCTTTCCCGAGCGACCACCCATGTCAGTACTAACTAGGCTTGCGTTGCTTAACTTCAGTGATCAGACGAGAACTGGTGTGTCCAACGCAACTCGCCGCTCATGAAGGTTGAGGTGGCTAGGTGCAGGTAGGGGGTATCCATAAAAGACGTCACGGTATTTTTGCCAAAATTTTACTCCCCCCTCCCCCTATGTCGCATTTTGTCTCACTTGGGTGATCCCCCACCTACAGTAGGACGTCACATTTTGTATCACCCCTTCCCCTCTTTTCTCAACCACTTCATAGTATACGAGTTCAGTAAACTGTTTTATTTTCTGAACGGCATTTTCTTAGATGTCAACCTGAGACAAAAGAAAATATTTTTCACATCAATGGTTTGCAAAACACTGCACTGAAGGTTAAAATCTATAATAACAGAAATTTGACGTCTAATCATGACCTCCCCCACCCCTATGTCACATATTGTCCAACATTGCATTACCCCCTCCCCCGTAAAGCCTCACGTCCTTTATGGATGTTCCCTAGCTATAGGTGGCAGGCAGCTTGGAAATAGTCAAGCAGGTTAAACGGCAGAATGTGGTGCTGTGGGTTTAAGTGCTGGTCCGACTCAGACGTCGATTTCTCGAGACTCAGACCAAGGCCCCGCGGTCAGAGAGGTCCGAGCTTCTAAATTTCTAGAAAAAATGTCATTACATAAAACACCGAACTGGGTGTGTGTTAGATGAGAACCTGGTTTGGAATGCAAGTGAATGGAGAGTCGGTACACTGTGGAATCTTGCCATTTTATAGGCAAAATTCAAGGACTCTAATTTCAAGGACTCTAATGCTAATTTGTGGAATGCTGTAGAAACTTTCAAACAAGTCAACAGAGAGTTAGTGGTGAACGTCGACGAAGACGAAACGAACGATACGAGGTCAAATGAGGCAAATACGCAAGCTCAATTGCTGGTCTGCTTTTCGTGAGCATGCACAGTTGCCTCATTTGACCTCGTATCGTTCGTTTCGTCTTCGTCGACGTTC
>JAAFCE010009126.1:21804922-21842932 GCA_013389805.1 Trigoniulus corallinus | reverse complement strand
TTGCCTCATTTGACCTCGTATCGTTCGTTTCGTCTTCGTCGACGTTCACCACTAACTCTCTAATATCTTCTGTGGAATCTTCGCGTGTCCATCGCAGTTTCACTCAAAGTTGAAATCCACTGTTAAGCTGCCAATCATGTTATTGCATTTTTCATCCTTCCGTCGGATGACTTTTTCTGAAATTCATTTTCCTCACCTAAACTAAAGTTTCCCATTGTGCAGTTTTCAATCATTCATTTCTTTTATTGATTTCATAGTTATCATCTAATTCTAGTCACAGTTGTAGCAACATTTTCAAATGTTTGTGGTGTTAGATCTGCAGCCAACCACGTAAAACTAACTGCTGGCCAGTATTTCAGCCTTGAATTCCCGATGTGTGGAATTTTTTGAAAAAATTCACACAAATTCACACATAAATTCTGATCTCTCAAACATTCATCTAGTCTAAAATTTAATGGTTTAGATCAGTGTTACTCAAACTTTTCTGATGGCGTCACACTTTAAAAAAGTCGTATAAAACGCAGTGGCCCACTTGCCTCTAATCCAACCAAGTGCTGACATGAAGAAACCTAACCAAATTTATAAGTAGTAATAATATTTGTGACCTACCTGGAAAGTCTGGCGTGCTCAGTGTTGGGCCGCAGACTGCACTTTGAGAATCTGTGGTTTAGATAATCGAAGGTGTTTTTCACCTCAAAATTTTGGCCTACATTCGTTGACTATACCGATTTCAATTTAAGCACTGATCTCATCTTATCTTGAACTATAGCTTGTTTGTTTGTTGGTGTTTTAGGGCCCTTCAGCTACTAGGTCATTAAAGCCCCGCCCACAGCATAGTTCTCATGCAGAGACTGCACAGACACTACTCTAATGCGACGATTTTTGGGTATTAGCAGTACCCGGTTTTCCCAAGCGGCCGCCCATGTCAGTACTAGCTGGGGTTGCGCTGCTGAACTTCAGTGATCAGACGAGAACTGGTGTGTCCAATACAATTCGCCGTTCCCTGTACTAAAGTTAGCGTACTACGAAAAATTTGCTATGCACAAAAATAACCCTTGTAATTAATTAGCGATATGATAACATCAGATTCAAAATCAAGATATCAAATAGAATAATTTTGCTGACTAAATTTTCTCAGTGATTAATATACTGGCTGAAGCACTTTCAGCACATTAATTAGAGCTGATGGCATTCAACAAATGAGTGAATGTGGTAAGGTTTATGTTTTATGGTCACCCATAGCGTATTGCGGATGGAAATGACAAACCTGTGGAGAGCGCAGGGAAGGGTTAGACTGATCCATATGGGACAGTCAACGGGCTGTCATTCAAAATAGATATGCAAAGTAATAATAATAATTCAAGTCTATATTATTTTTATATGTTGTTACACTAACGGGTTGGGGATTAAGCGAAGCAGCCATGACAGGCTGAATCCTTAGAAGGCTGCTTGCGGGAGAGGAAGAAGTAGGTGTAAGGGGTTTAGGATGGGGGAAATTTGCAGCTCCCAACGATCTCTACTGTTTGTTTGTTGGTGTTTAAGGTCCCGTCAACTACAAGGTCATTAGAGACCCGTCCACTGCATAGTTCTAATGCATATGCTTCACAGACACTACACAAATGCGACGATTATTGTGTATTAGCAGTACCCAGCTTTCCCAAGCGACCACCCATTTCAGTACTAACTGGGCTTGCGTTGCTTAACTTCAGTGATCAGACGAGAACTGGTGTGTCCAACGCAACTCGCCGCTCCCAACGATCTCTACCAACCACCCATGTTGGTACTAACGCGGGTTTGCATTGCATAACTTCAATGATCTCACGAGAACCGGTGTGTCCAATGCAACTTGGCCGCACTACTAATCTATCTATCTAATAGGTCACACTACTACTATCATCACCTACTTACCTTTGCTTATTCCTGCTCTTTTAAATGACTGTGGGCATTTCTTTGCCTTTTACCAGGGCCTTATTTCCTAGTTAGTCTGACCCTGGCTCATGGTACCGTGTATACTATATTCATTATGCTTGGACACACCAGTTCTCATCTCATCACTGAAGTTAAGCAACGCAACCCCAACTACTACTAACATGGGTGGCCGCCGGGCATCCCATTTACCGTAGTATCTGTGCAGTTCCTGCATTACAACTACGCAAAGGACGAAGTTCTAATGACCTTGCAGTCGAAGGATCCTTAAACACTAACAAAGCAAAGTTCATTATGTTTGATTGACTCGGTCAATTTCACTGCGTTAGGAAAACCCTGTTATATCTGGTCGTTTGTCGTGGCATTGCCAAGAGCTGAAAAAAAGATGATAATAAGAATTTGTGAAAAATTTTAATAATTTATCGAAGAAATTAATAGAGTCATTTCATGATCGACGTTGTAGGATGGAAGAAGGCAGTGGAACATAAGCTGATGCGTAATTAAGACGAGTTACAAGTTGAAAGGTGTAGTCCGTTTGCTTCATTAATCAGATAATACTAATCCACAGAATGATTTGAATAGGGAATTGTGGAAAAGTAGTTAAGCTGATTATGATGAAATACGGCTAAAAGCTTGGTGTGTTGTTTTTTGTCATAATTTCTGAAAGAAGAGTAGCATGAAAGACTTCAATTTCATCAAACGTTCTGGGGTCTTAGGTTCTTGGGATCACCAAAAGTACTTTGCATATAATTTTCTTAGAAAATATTCATAATTTAAAGTCACCTGTACCTCCCGTCCTCTCATTTCTTCATATTCCTGAATTTTCTGAACTGAAAGACACTTTTTCTAGATACCTGAATTATTTATGATGTTTTAAAACTGAAATCATTTTTGAACATCCTACACAAATGGATTTTCACCTTTATAGTTCTCGTATTCTTCAATATTTATATATATTATGACCTAGTACGTGTCATTGAGCTATTTTATGAATTGAAAACTTATATTTTTATTCGCTTTAATGTTATCCTTCAAGACCGAATAGCAAGTGTAGCTTTAGAGAAAAGGATTTGAAAATGTTGTAAAATAATCCAATTTTGTTGTTTACAATGTTTCGCAATTTCATATTTCATTTTGATGGTCACAGCTGTTGGAAGATGGTCATTTGTTTGGACGTTGCAGCAATTGTGGTAGTTGCACCTTCAAAAAAGCTTCCAAATGTTTATCTCCGTAATTTCTTACTGCACCTGTTACCCATTTTTTGAGTCTAGGAAAGAGAATCTTGTTTTGCCATTTAAGCAAACCTAATGTGGTCTCTCTCAGACTCTCTCTAGTAGCTAATACAAAATTTATAGGCAAATTGCAGCTTTAAATCAAAGGAATTAAATGAGGAGCTTTCGGACATTTCACTCACTAAGTACTGGGCACTATTATTACTCTCCAACGAGTAATTTCGCTAATTTACTATCTACTATTGATTTCATTCACAGGAGTGGCTACGTACATGTTAAGCACAGTACGTCCCTTTTATAAACAACTTTGTTTTAAGATAATCAGTTTATCCATATAATTCTAATTTAAATATTCCTATTTCGCAAATGACTTGTATTAATTTAATGACGTGCTAGTCGACTACACATTAAAATCGACCTATAAATTATTAATAACGTATGTTACCTGTGGTGGTACTACATTTAACATTGTTCGTCAAGAATTCGACAGAGAACTTTAAAGTAGATTCACCTATGACCCCACTTTATAGTCTTACTGTTTGTCGTTACCAACTAATTGATTTTCAGGTTGATGTAATATTAAATTCGCTCTTTGCAACATTTAAAAGCTCATGAGTTGTTGTTTCAGTTGGTATGTTTATGAATTAAACCGCTTAGTCCTAAAGAGCCTGTTGTCGTTGTCATTTATCACAGGTGCACTGCATATTCCTAGTGTAACCAATTTCTCATAACTAATTGTTCAGATAGTAGTCCTTTAGAATTTTGAATTCAATGGCCACTTTTGGCACTTTAAAATACAGTTAGGATTGGTTAATGAGCTGCATAAGTCTAGGTTTGTTGCCCTAATGTAGACGCTGAGCGGCTGAATTGCGTTGGGCACACCAGTACTCATCAGATCACTGAATTTCAGCAACGCAGCCCAAGTTAGAACAGACATGCGTGGTCGATTGAACATTGGGTGCTGCTAACTTCCCCTATCCTGCAGCACACACTCTTACCTCCCTATTACTGCGAGCAGCTTCTACAAGGTTCGACCTGTTATGGCTGCCTCACCAACTCCCCAATCCGTTGGTACAACATACCAACATTCATTACTTTCCCAAATTCGTTGGGATCAGTGAATTGAGTGTAGAAGCAGTTTGGGCTATCACTTTACGAATGCGACGATTTTTGGGTATTAGCAGTACTCAGTTTTCCCCAAGCTGCCACCCATTTCAGTATTAACTAGGGTTGAGTTCCTTAAGTCCAGTGATCAGACGAGAACTGGTGTGTCCAACGCAATAAGCCACTCCAAAAAAGCCTTCTCCAAATCAATGAAGATTGCATGGAGACCTTTCTTTCCTGCCCTATGCTTTTCTATCATCTGTCTGAGAATGAAAATGGGTTCCATTGTGGACCTACTTGGCATTAACCCAAATTGATTTCCCTTGACAGTAGCTCTATCCTGAAAGGGACATTCCATTACTCTCGCCCAGAGCTTCATAGAATGGATCATATGCTTGATACCTCTATAGTTATCACAGTCTTGGCCATCACCTTTGCCCTCAGAGAGCAGTACTATCCAGATCTCACGCCACGCTGTAGGCATTGTATCTCTGCTAGCTATTCTACTGAAAAATTTCCCTACGGACTTGATTCCTAGGCTACACCACACTTCAATTGGAACGCTGTTTGGGCCTTCAGCTTTTTGACCTTTCATCTTCTTATGAGCCTTGACACTTAATTTCCCGTTAACCTTTCCACCACCACAGAAGAAATAGGATGAGGGTCAATGTCGCCCTCTCCCCTTTCAGCATTGGAGAGGCTGTGGAAATACTCTTCCCACCTCTTCCTTACCTCATCAAAGTCCCTCCAGAAACCAACCATAGTGGGTTTATCAAGACCAGCTTGAGGGGCATACGTACTGATGAAGTGGAGCACTACTCCCCGCCAAACTACCGTAACTAACATTAGCCTGCTATTTATTCGTTTCACTAGGGTGACCCCTTGCTGCCGCTAACTATTTAATATTTAAAGTACCTCTCACCAAGGGCCATTGATCTTGTCCCCCCTTTCATCTTGTTTCTTGCAAAACGCTGCACCAATCCACCCACTGCTTTACAACACTAACTATTTCTCCTCCTTTCATCCCCACATTCCTAACCAAGGATTTAGCCCCTGTTATTGATGAGTCCTATGACTGGGGACACCCAGCCAGGCATATTAAACCCACGCGAATATTGGACAGGTAGTGTGTGGGAGATGCCGGCCTACCCCACATTTCGTTTAAGATAAGTAATTTTTAAAAATTAGTAAGCCCTTCATGAGAATCATGCTACAAATATTGCCCAGACAGGTTCATGTTCGTGATGAATGGATCACATTGAGTAATTGAAGTTCACTCGACCTGAATCATCTCTGAATCATTAAATCACTGGTACATGGCGGGCATCTTGAGGAGACTGCAGTTAGTGTAGGCCTTTAAATTTTGCATCCCCGTCTAAAAATTGTTAATAATTTTCGAGCATTAACACGTTCAATGATAGATGATTTGGCAGATTTTGTCGTAAGATTTCGGAAAAAGCTCTCTGAAAATGTCCCCTTCAATGGGATGCATTCATTTCTCTTGATTACACTCCAAATCTGGGTTAGTAGAACTGTCTACCGGAGGAGTAGTTCTGCACCTTGCATTCTTTCCTGTGTGGAACAGTTAGCCATCACATGATGCCTCTCTTCATTTCACTATGCCCCAGCAGCATGAGTCAGATTTGAGGCTGTCAATCACGTACTATAACACTTCAACAAGTAACGGAAACACTTGAAAAAGTGGCACTTGTATGGAACACAGGCTCTTGCATTACAATGAGCCAGATCGTGACGTCTGTAGGATAAAAGGAGCGCTTTAAAGTTTCTGTGCCAGATACGTCTGAGTGAGATCATGTAGTTGGGAAAAACGTACAGATCTTGCACGTTCTTTCGCTTGTTATTCTTACATACGCGAGTGAGATGCGTTATACCGTAAAATTTCACCTAGTCTGCAGACTATACGCAAAACAAGGTTCATTTAGTGCCGACTATAAATGATACGAAGGGCCCTGAATGAAAATTGCTCCTCGTATTCTGACCATTTTATTACACTGAACAACATGACTTTACACAGTACGTTCTTATTTATATGATGTTGCAATATAAAAGTCTTTCACATTTCAATTTCATTGTCAGAGCAATCTGACATTTCATTTTCAAATTAATTTCACCCCCTTGCCCCTACAAGTTACGCCACTGACTACAGTAGAAATTTTAGTCCGCTTGCACACACAGCCACTTTCAGTGGCCACTAGTGGCGACCACATGCTGTGGACTGTGTTTCCAATTAAAAATCAATAGGCGCGGCGTAGACGTGGCGCTTGCAGCAGTGCTACTGAGCCACAAGCTGCGGCAGTGGCAGCCTGTGGCAGCCACTGGTGGCCATGCACAGAGACTAGTGGTCGCCACGAGTGACCGCTGCAAGTGGCTGTGTGTGCAAGCGGCCTTAAAGTGCGGACTATATACCCATCGTTAATGCGGACTATATTTGGGGTGTGGGCTCTACGTGAGATTTTATGGTAATTTTGTGCCAAAGAGATAATTTTCAGCATATACTGTAGGTAGCACGGTGTGTAGACCTACCCTCTACTTCAAGGCAAAGTTACAGTATATTAGAAATAATGTACAAATTGAAACAAGATACCGGTAAACATAATTTCTCTTACAAACTACAAATTAATTGCAAGATAACAGCAATTTGTTTAGATTAAATTGAAATATTTCTACCATTGTGAGTTTTTATACTATATTTCATCAACCGGGCGGTCTGCCTCGGTGGCGCAATAGGTAGCGTGCCCTATTTACTGCGCCTGTGGTTCCAGTTACGATCTGGATCAAGGTGGGTTCGCTTTAGAGTTTCCAATCCGCATAATCGAATATTCGATATCCGGATATATTCGACCTGTTTGCAAGTATTTGATATTCGAATATTTTAGAAATTATTCGAATAATATTCGGAAAAATTTTAGGGCCATTTGTAACTAAATATTTTGCAAATGTCGACATTAAAGGATAAATTCAGTAGTTAGTACAGTCGATGGTTTGATGCACAGCTTATTTACCTAGATTTTCCAGAAATATTATTGACTTATTCATGCATGTGTTAGGGGCTATCCACTAACTGCTTGTATAATTAAGTTCTCAACAAATATGGGATATTTTAGTTTTTACTTCCACCTCCCCACTGGGTGATCCTTTGACTACCAACAAAACAAAATAAGTGTACTTCATCAAGTGTACTCCATCACTGAAATATCAAGGAATATTAAAATTGGGTTATCCTTATTTTTTCAGGTAAGTGATGCATAATAGATATAATCATCACACCTGTATCCCGCCTGAAGCAGGGTCGGGTCTGTAGGTTCTAGTCACACACGCTACCATATAGTTACGAGCAAGCTGTTTCCACGTCTACCCCTGCCCCGAGTTCTTCCAACCACCTGCATTCCTGTAATAGACCTAACGAGCTCCTCCTCCCCTCTTCTCATTACATGTCCATACCACCTCAATCTACTCTCCTTCATTTTACCACATTGTTCCCCCCCCAAGCTACTAATAAAATACTCGTTCCTAATTTTATCAGCTCTTGACATCCCACTCATGGACCACAGCGTTTGCATCTCAGCTACTTGCATTCTATATTTTACATGGCTCTTCCTCATTGCCCAACACTCTGCTCCATATAGCATAGCAGGCCTAACCACTGCCTTATAAAACATCCTTTTCAACTTTATTATAGTTATAGTTTGAGACACTTAATGCCTTTTTATTTTTCAAATTAAAATATTGTAAAATGAATTTAATAAATTGATTTTACAATAATTTTATTCATTTTATTATTATATATCTTATCATACCTATTTTAATAACCATGGAATAGAGCTTTTACATTGTTCTCCCACAATTCAAACTATTTGGACATACTGTATATCGACACCTTCCCGGTAAAACATCGTAAGCGCCATTAATTAAATTTTTCAGGAAAGAGGAAAAACGTCTTATTTGCCTAATTATTGTTCTGTCTGGAAACTTTAAATTTTATTGGAATGTAACCGACGTGAATGTGACCGACGATAAATAAGCGTAGGGGTGCAGCTTAGGCCGGCAACCGGCTGCAGAAAAAACTATGTCCAATATATCACCCTGTGTCCATTCAGAGGGACAAATGGGTACCCGACCCTGCCATAGGCGGGAAAAGGGTTAGGAGTTGTTTGTTTGTTTCAAAGAAATGTCACTTACGATTTTTTGTTGGCCCCAGTTTTGAGAGTTCGACGCTTACGATTTGGGGTTTGTGATGATTTGACCAGCAAGAAATCATAGTGGTGTTTATTAATGAAATCTTTGACAATGCAAATTATTTCACTTACTACTACAACAATCTGTTTTTGACGTTCCCTCACTATATTTAGTGCATTGTGTGCCATTTATTATTTAAAAGGTTAAACCACATAAATTATAATAAATAAGAATCGGTTGAAGTGGTATCGGCATGTTATGAGGAGGGGAGAGGAGGAGCTTATTAGGTCCATTGTGGAACTGCAGGTGATTGGAGGCACCAGAGGTAGAGAAAGACCAAAGCAAACGTCGGTACAGGTGGTGCAGGCGGACATGGAGGTGTGTGGGGTGCAGAGGGACCTCGTGGGGGATAGGCGGGAGTGGAGGATTAGAACCCGCAGACCGGACCCTGCCTCAGGCAAGAGAAGGGTGAGATGATGATGATTATGATGATGAAGAACAACAGCCCCCAAAAATGGAAGCACTTGTACAATAAGTTCAATAAGGCAGTGGTTCTCAAAGCATGTTCTGCAAAACCACTTCAAGTGTTCCACAAAAAATTTAATGCACAAATAAAGCAATGGAGAAATACTCTGATGTGACCTGCAGAATCAATGGGGAGGGGGTCACTGAAGTGGCGACAGGCAAACGGAGTTCTGTGTGATAGGAGGATTCCAATCTAGTTGAAAGGGACTTTCTACAGGACAATGGTTAGATCAGCTATGCTATATGGATCAGAGTGCTGGGCAATGAGGACGAGCTACGTAATTAGAATGCAAGTAGCCGAGATGCCAATGCTGTGGCACATGTGTGGCATGTCGAGAGCTGACATAATTAGGAATGAGCATATTAGAGGTAACCTGGGGTGGTGGACATCGCCAAAAAAATGAGGGAGAATAGGTTGAGGTGGTATGGACATGTGAGGGGTGGACGGGGAACTAGGGGAGAGATAGACGAGAGTGGAGGGCTAGAACCCGTGGACCCGATCCTGCCACAGGTGGGATAAGGGTATGATGATGATGATGTAGTAAATACCAAGTGTAGAAGGTGTACAACCTGCTTTAAAGTTTATATTGAATTGTAAGTGTTCCATGCTAGTAAAATGTCAGTCTAGTGTTCCCCGTCTTCAAAAAGATTGAGAACAACTGCAATAAGGCAATGTTAACAACAGGTTTAAGGCTCATGGGAACGTTCCAGGAGGGGAGGGGCTGACTGCAGGACTGTGCTACACAATTGTAGACCTTTCATATATGGATTAAATATATTTTTGGGCCAGATCATTTTTAAAAAAATTAAATATGTTCGCTAAAAAGCTCATCATATGAAGGGATATTGTAAGCGCCAACTTCTATCGTAAGCACCATATAAATTGTCGCTTAAAAACAAAAATTATAGGTTGTCGCTTAAACACAGCCAAAAGTTGTCACGATAAATTTCGAAAAAAAGGAGCGCTTACGATGATATTTAATATTTTTAAACATTAAAATATAAAATAACTATTTAATGAATGATAAAAATGATTACAGCATAAATTGATATTCAATGTGCAGAATGTAATGATGCAAAAAAGTGAAAATCTCAAAAAATGCCGTTTACGATGTTTTACTGGGAAGGTGACGATATTCGAATACTTTGAATTTTATTATTCGATATTCGAATAGTTGATGAAGCCGAATATTTGGAAACTCTAGTGTGAAATATCTTAAGGCTCTTTGCTTAATATTATTCCGTTTATTTCTGAGTTCAAATGGAAGGCTTAGAAGAAACTGCGTGTGTTATCTTCCAGAACAATTTCAGACTGCCTTATTTTCTTACATATAACATTTTTAAACAAATTACAACAGAAGAAAAACAACCAATCAAAGATTGCAAATAAAACAAAGATTTCAAAACGGCCAATAAAAGAAAATCCTTACAATTCAAGTCAGTCTTAACCAATTCTAGGACCTTTACTAATTTAAAGATTGCAGTATTAAGGAAGGTCATGCCCTTTCCCCTTTCAAGGTCCATGGTAACCGCATTGTTCAAGACCCCTTTCACTCAATGAAGAGGAAATGGTCTGAATCGTAAAAACACCATTTGTAATTCATCAATGCTACAATTTTGCCCCTTCCAAGAATTGAAGGGTTCTTTTGTTTAAATAACTTTATTTCTAGAGGTCAAAACATTCTTTCTGTGACTAAATGTCACATCTAGTTCGCTTCTTTCGGAAGAGAGAAGCCTCCGAGTTTGCTTTCTAAATCGGACGAGAAGCAATACCGAGGTTCCATGTGGTGTACGTGACCTCTCTACTATGCAACGGCTAAATGACTTAAAATTTGCAGATGTAGGAGCTTGCTCCCTGGCGTCGCGTCGGTGGAGTGTCCTAATGAACAGCAAACCCACGATAAATAACCACAGCTATTGCAACTCTGGCCAAGATGGGTATCCGACCCTGTCATAAGCAGGAAAAGGGTTAGAAGTTGCTTTTCCGTTGTATTTCTTCAACCAGGCAAAGCTGCAGTTGCCATCGTGTTTAGGTGTGCTTAAGCCCCGTAACCAGAGAGCTCATCTTCTTTAGGAAAAGCCCGTCTCCTTCACAACCAGGATAAGTGAGTTCAGAACTTAATCAGCACAGGGAGTCATTTGTCCTAAATTCGGCACTGCAGCCAGGGTGTCCAAATCTGGGATGCAGCATGTGCGTCTACTAGTAAACATTTATGACGATTTATCATCGGTAATATGTTAGTGAGTTATGCTAAGGCGGCGATTCTCAACATTTTTTCGTCACAGTACACTTTTAATACAGTAGAGCTCGGCTATAGTGAACCAGTTAATAACGAACTCTTGGTTATAACGTTGGGGGGAGACTGTTGTACCTGGACCATGGTGTACCTAGAACCACTTTGAATATCTGGCACATGTCGCCATTTAGGTAGCTGTTTTGGAGATCCGGTCGCTCCAGTAATTTGAAATCCACGGTAACTACAAATCATAATTAAGACGTTAGGGCTAAGGAAGAAGGAGCTATAGTTAGGTCCATCGCAGAGATAGAGACTATAGGGAGCTGGTGGAATAGAGGTAGATAAAAAAGTAAAAGGGGTGCAGAATTGCAACAACAGAAGAATTACACCTAGCAATAACTCAGATAACCTTCAAACTCAGAGCCTTATTTTTTAGTGTTTTGTGTCTGCGGTTGCCACATTGGAAACCCGTATAAAATGATTGTCTCTTATTTGGTGTTGCCGTTTTTTAAAGAATTACAATCTTTTCTTCAAAACTATAGACTAAGGTTCGCAAGTCTTTCCATTCCAGTAACACCCTGTTTCAGTCTGTTAGCAGGACTACCGCGCTAAGTACATCAGTGTTTGACAGCGGAAAACATTATAATACGCAGTGTGTTATATATGAATAATGACATATCTTTGAATGAAGGATTTTAAGGCTTGTATGCGAGATTTCGTAAGCAGAATCACTTGAAATTCGAAATTCTATGTAAGCCTCAGTAAATGCCCTAATCTTGATTTCTAGCCAACTTCATGTTAATATAAGGATATATCCAAAAATAATTGATCTGTTGTGAAATTTAACTTATAGCCTACTTATAGAAATATAAATATCAACTAATTATTTTACTTTTCAACTTTTTTTTTCAGTTGTGATGCAACATTACGAAATCCAAGTTTATGACGAGTTTGTGATCAGTGGCAATACTGCCGTGCTCAAGTGCCATGTCCCAACATTTATTGCTGAATACGTGACTGTCACTTCTTGGATCAAGGAGGACAGCTACCGATCGCCCGAAATTTTAAAAAATGGTTCGTATATTTTCTTTATTTAATCGAAAATTCAATAAAGTTGAGAAAGAGCCGTTTTACAGGGTAATGGTTAGGTCATTGCGGTACATAGATGGAGTGTTTAGAGTTGATAGAATGAGGAATGAGCATATTAGGAAAATATGAGGAGAGTAGTTTGAAGTGGTATGTTTATGTAATAAGAAGAGATGAGGAGGAGCTCGTTAGGTCCATTACGGGAATGCAGGTGATTGAAGAACCCGGGGCAGGAGAAGATCGTGTGTGGTGGATAGGAACCTGGTGGGAGATAGGTGGGAGTGGAGGGCTCATCAAACCATTATCTCTGCTACATGCAGGATAATGGTATGATGATGATGAATCGAAAATGCATCATTAAAATGGTTGTTATCTTTCCTGCTCTTGCCATACACTGAAGAGTTTGTTTATTTTCAAAATGGCACAGCAGACATTTGTTCTTCAAGATGTCAAAGGAAAAAATCATGTGAGGCTTTGTGTTTGATTTTAATAAACTACCAAGCTTTCTGTGAGCAAATTCAACGTCCAATAGGTCTCAGACTCAGGTCAGGGCTTAGCTGACAAAGTCTTTAATCAGCGAAATTAGAACCAACTTCGCTAGAATGGAAAAATAATTTTATTTTCACCAACGTATTTTAAAAGGCACTAAGCAACAACAGATCTTTTAATACTTAGTAGAGCAGGATACTCAATTTTCAAGAGGTGAAAATGAGCATTTGGGAAAATATAAGAACTTAGGATGGCCGTCTTACTAAAACCGTTCTTCGCATAAACGCCTAATTTTTAATTAAATAGCTTCTTGCTAGGCGATCTTAAAATCATATAAAATATGAAACTATTTTAGTCATATTCATTATACCCAGAGCCTTTAATTTGCTTTCTCTAAATTAAAGTTGATTCAATTTCTACGTCTCTCCATCAGCGTTTCTGTTGCATTTGTATCGTGTAACTCAATGAACATTTTATTTGGAAATTCCTGAAATAATATAAAATATATTACAGTAGAATGGGCACTATTCATTCATACTGAGAAGAAGTTATAAAATTTTTTGCTAGTTAATATAATGCAGTATTATGGGCTGCAGATTCTTAAATTTCAAAGATGTGGTCTGATAAACGTTAAGCAATTTAAAATGTGTACCGCGTGAATTATGAAATGGCCAATGTTGAGCCGTTTATTCATTTCTCATGTGAGCTATATCACACGCCTAAATTGGACCCTGTAGAAAAGATTTTAATGAAGGCAAATGTAAAGTTTCATTAAATGCAAATTCAAGTTTACAAAATTTAATAAGGAATCTTATAAACATCATAAACGTATTAACGTGGTTACAATTTACATTTGGTGAGTTATCAACATGAGAAATGTTAAGCTACAGTATCTTGTTAGCCCTACCAAGATGCAAATTGAGCTACTGTTGTTTACAAAAAAGTGCAACTGACACATTTAAAGATGCATCAAATAACAGAAGTTATATTAGATATATAACTTCATAATGTAGCAGACTAGGCCCCCCACCTATGAACTATGGAAAACGATATGCGTAAAAGCTAATAATTAATCTTGAGATTCAAAATTATTCGTGAATGAAGCACCATTTGGTTTATAACAAGCTACATACAGACTGTAGTATAAATTAAATCAAATTAATGGCTTACCTCATATTAATAATCATATTTTTGAATACCTTCATTGGCAATTTGTGCCTGCCAAAAGAGAAGTTTAGAAACAGTGCAATACGTTGTCTAAAGAAATTGAATTAGCATACTGTAACAAACTTCTGCTGCATTAAATAAACATAAATTGATAAATTTCATTAATAACGCTATCTTAAAGGAAAAAAAATAGTTAATTAGATTGGCAAACAGGTAAGATGGTTGAAGATCATTATTCAACTTTATATTTTGGTTCATTTCATTCCTGCAATGATGTTTGCATTTTTGAATGCGTTTAACATCCAAAATTGTGATTGGCTGGGGCATGCTTAAAAAATGGGTTTACGGACGTTTCGCCCCCCGGAGCTTTCGCCCCGTGGATGTTTCGCCACTGGGAGGGTATATGGCCGTTTTTTGTTATTCTGTTATTATTTAGAAAAACAGCATTGTTCATTCGGACGTTTTTCTGAGTCATCATTATCATCAGACTCTTATCCCGCCTGTGGTAGGGTGGGGTCTCCGGCTTCTAGCACTTCACTCCCATATTAGCCAAAGAAAAGGCTGCTTGTAGTATAATAAATTAGAATTATCTCCAACCAGATCCCCGTCCACCCCACACAATGCCATGTCCTTACGGACAACCTGTTCCCACATCTGTTTCGGGATCCCCCTGCCCCGGGTGCTACCGACCACCTGCATTCCTGGAATGGACCTAACGAGGGAATTCTCCCTCATTTTTGGTGATGTCCACCACCACAAGACATTTATTTTTTTCTCTGTTTAATATACTGTAATTATAATATTGTTGATGTCCCCCACAATAAGGAGAATTCTTGCCGAAATTGCCGCATATTTCTCATATGCAAAAATAAACTAAAATTTCATTGCCCTCCCAGGGGCGAAACGTCCGAGGAGCGAAATGTGTGGGGGTGAAGGGTCGGGGGCGGATGTTCCGGATCCCTAAGAATTGCAGAGGTCTATAATCTTGGCGTTGACTGCTGTGGTCAGCCTTCAAATTCCTTATACTCTCCTGTATCTGCATATGATCAATTCTAATCATTTCTTGTTCCTGAAGGCACTCAATTGCAATGATGTTGCCTCTGAATAGGTAGAGCAGCTGTATTGCATTGGATACACCAGTTGTCATCTGATCACTGAAGTTAAGCAGCACACCCTCAGCTAGTACTAGCATGGGTGACCGATTGGAAACACTTGGTACTGTTAATATTCAAAAGTCGTCGTAACAGGGCAGCGTCTGTGCAGACACTGCATTAGAACTACGAAACAAACAAAATCTGCCCTAAAACACCAATGAAACAAACAAAATCTGCCCTAAAACACCAACGAAACAAACAAAATCTGAATAGGTTCTATACTCCCTGTGTCTAAAAGCGCACAATCCCAAGTCTGTCTTGTTTTTGAAGTAGCCCAATCTCAAATCTGTCTTGTTTCTGAAGAAGCCCAATCCTAATGCTATCTTGTTTCTGAAGAAGCCCAATCCTAATGCTATCTTGTTTCTGAAGAAGCCCAATCCTAATGCTACCCGGCCTCTGAAGGGTCCTAATCCCAATTCTGTTGCGTCTCCGAAGAGCTCCGATACTGCTTACTACCTTCTTTCCTCTGTAAATGTTCTGTTCCAAAATTTTCACGCCTTTCTGCATAGAGAAGCATCGTGCCGCCAAGTTTCGTTGGACACACCAGTTCTCGTAAGATCACTGAAGTTAAGAAATGCAAACCCATGTTAGTACCAACATGGGTGGTTGGTAGGGAACATTGGGTGCTGCCAATTTCCCCTCTCCTACATCCTTTACACCTACCTCTTCCTCGCCCGCAAGCAGCCTCCTAAGGGTTCGGCCTGTTATGACTGCTTGGCTTACTCCCCAACACGTTAGTGTGTAGTGTGTGTGTAAGAAGTGAGTGTTAACTTAGGTGTCCAAGAATTCCATTGTTTCGTTGGTGTTTTAGAGCCCATCAACTACAAGGTCATTAGAACCCCGTCCACTTCATAGTTCTTGTGCAGAGACTGCGCAGACAATACACTAATGCGACGATTATTGGGTATTAGCAGTATCCAATTTTCCAAAGCGGCCACCCATGTTAGTACTAGCTGGTGTTGCGTTGCTTATCTTTGGAGATCAGATGACGACTGGAGCAAGAATCCCATGAATGAATTTTTCGAAAACCGGTGTCTCAGTTCTTCTGTTATTTTTAAAATGAATAGCTTAAGAGGTGGGCATTGATACTTAGGCAAGTGGCCATCCACCTGTCTGCAATTCTTAGCCATTCCTGTTGATGTGCCCTAAATCGTTTATCAACATAAAATGTAATACTGAAGCGATGCGCTTTCCCACTGCTACTGTAGTTTGAAACGTAATAAGAAATTTTTCATATTTAAAGTTTAAATGAAATTATCTTTTTCAGATGGTAAATACACATTGCTGCCAACTGGTGAACTGCACATTCGTAACATTGATTTATCTGACAAATCATCATCTTACAAATGTGAAACAACTCACCGGTTAACAAAAGAAAGAAGATTAAGTAGCACTGCTGGGCGTCTTGTGGTAACAGGTAAGTTCTACCCTTAGTTTCAGTAATTTTCAAATGTTAATGTGTGAAAAGTATTAAGGAGCCATTCAGGCTGTCGATGAATTTATTATTAAATTTGATAAAAGAGTTTATTTTGGGTTTTGCTTAGAATTACTTAGAATTGAATGCATGCTACCGACACAATATTAACAGTGATGACTTAATTAACACAATTACGATGAAGGCAAGAAAAAGAATGCATTTGACAGTCGAGGCGTTTTCGACGTCTAAAATAGGATCTTGTGACACCTAGATTTTTATAATTAACACGAGATTGAAAAGCAAATTAAGTGGCGTCAATCAAGTCGCCAACGAAACTTGTTTATAACGTCGTAACATATACTTGGATAGCAACTGCACGTTGAGGAGGAGTTTGTGCTAAAGTGTTTTGTCCTAACAATTCTAGGGTTATATGCCCCATGGGCCTCAAACATTAAATACATTCCTAATTGAGTTACTCGAGTAAATATCGTTTCCCTCTGCAGACTACTTAATCGAATTTCTTATATTTCTGACCAACAGTGGATGACAGTTTTCCTCTTTCGGGAAATTTTTAAGTCCAAATTTTATATATAATCAGGCAGTGCAATAATATCACAAATTTAAGGACTAAAACGGTCTATTTTGGGTGCTCAGTGATTAACATTAGGCGCGTTTTGGCGATTGACCAAGTCAATTTTGGTCACATTGTTTCAGAAACAATGCGTTTTGGCGGTGCACACGCTGGTTTGGTCCATTGCTTTGGTCAACTTTGGTCAGACCAAAGGATGACCAACATGACCAAAATAAAAGCGTGGTCTGTGCGTTTGGTCAAAGAAAAATATAAATGGCGCATGCTCCAACCAGTTATAGCAGATGATGGAAGGTACCAATAATTAGTTAAAATTATACAAATCTGTTTTTTGTATTAATTTTGTAATTTTTTTAGTTTAGGAAATTCATTTTTTTAAGTTTATCAAATTTATTTTTTTTTAAGTTAAGTGAATTCGTTTTTTAGCTCATGAATTAGTTTAGTGGGTTTTGTTTTCATTTTAATGAATTCATAATTTTTAGTTTAGTGGATTCATTTTTTTTATTTTAGGGAATTGTTTTTTTTATTGTAGTGGATTTGGTTTTAAGTTAAGGGAATTCATTTTCTTAAGTTTTATGAATTCATTGTCATGGGTCTCAAAATGTCTGACCAAAGCGTTTTGGCGATCCCCTTTGGTCAGTTCTTTTGGTCAGACCAAACATGAGATTGTGGTCAAACCACAATTGACCAGGTCAATCGCCAAAACGCGCCTAATATTTTACAATCGTGAAATCATTCTTGCAGGATCGGTCCTAGCTGAGACAAATGGTTTCTATTGGACGAGATGGATGTTCAAAGGAAATTTGTCAGATGGAAAGTAAAGCCGTTGCCCTGTGTGAGGTGTTAGTACCTTGGACTGAGCTCCCCCCTTTCATGTGGTTCCCGCACTTTCAGATATCAAAGAAAAGTTAGCAATACTCTTTTTAATGTTTCTAGAGGTGTATATTTATTGAGTGATATTTCTTGAGACTTCAGAAATCCTTCAGCTGGCTCTGGGTCCTTCTTTTTGGACAGGACAGAAAGTTAGGATCGTGGTAAGGCATCGGAAGAAGGTGCATAGCATTAAAGGAATTGCAACACGCAAAAGATAAATGTGGAATTCCGCCTCTGTAGTTCAGAGGGAGCGTGCTGGACTGTTTCGTCAACAGTTCCTGGTTCAATCTTGTCCCCAGATGGTTTGGCTTATTTCGGGCGGGTGAGAGACCCACAGCGGGCCTCCAGGTGGTGTGTGCAATGCCATCTGCACGAAAAAGAACCTTACTAAATGGAGTAAACTTTCTGCTCATCCACAAAATTTTCAACAGCAGGAGCAGACTTCCCCTTGCCGCCGCCGCGCTGGAGTAAAAATGTGCCTGATTGAAGAAAATAGGCCGACGTTAAATAAGCAAAGGGTTTTTGCGTTAGACCGTTAATCGGCTCCTTAAAAGGCAGCTTTCAAATGGATGTCGACACTACGGGGTTTGGGATGATGGCGCTGTTGATGGCTTCAAGATAGGAACTTCAAGCCAGCTTCAAATTGTTTATTATGTGACATGCGGTTGACCTGTTGCTGCAAAATTTACAATGTTTTTAACCCTAGAATAACAACCCGGAGTAAAATTTATTCCAGCTCATAGTTTTGCTTCAATTAAAAATTTCACAACTAGTCTCAAAGGTCCAGCTTCATGATACCGGTATGTGGTATTCACTTTGTTGTCAGTAATTTACATATTGGCATTTCCTATAAGGTGCAACTTTTCATTGTTTTTTTGAGTTTTAAAAATGTCCGGGAGGGGATTTGACTCCGGTTTTACTTGATAATGTATAGGGGATACTGGGGCAAGTTGACGATACTAAGAGTTTTCGAATTAATTTTTTATTTTTCTTGCGAGATAAAATGTTTTATTGCGCTGAGATACTTAGAATGTATCTTTATTTATAATTTAGTGGTTTAAAGTGAAACATTTTTTGATATCTTCAAGGTGATTTTCTAATTTTTAATGAACGATGTAAAATTCGTCATCTTGCCCCAGACCCGGGGCAAGATGACGGTCATTGAAAAGTAAAAGAAATTAGTAAATTCTCCGAATTCTATTATTGTACCCTTATTTCTTTTATAGTAAAATAGGATTAGGCGTTATTTATTACATTATTAAAGGTAACTGAAATAATATTTTTAATTTTTTTTGTGAATGATGAAAACGCCTTAACACTAAAAGTTAAAATCGAAGTAAATAGTAAATCGAATTTATTGTCAACTTAAAAGTTAATGTTTCTAGTTAAAAACAATCACAGGTAAGCTGCCCACCACAAAGAAGATGCCAGTTAACATTGAGGGTCAAAATGGCGAGTTTGTCAACTTGCCCCAGTCATCTTGCCCCAGCAACAATTTGAAAATTTAAGCATTATAGCAATAAGATTAAAAAATTATTTTAATAATGAATGCTGAATATGAATAGCCAGTTGTCTAAGGTAGATGAAAATGCTATTAGATATTTCTATAGTTTACCTCTATATTAATTATATCTTATTTCCAAAATTTGGTTTCATATAGCACACAGCAGGAAAACAATGAAACTAATGTAAATAATATAGTAATGGCAACAGTGCCTTGACAAAATGATTTTTTAGTGTCTAGTCATGAGGTGTACTAGTAGTATTCATATGATGCTGCTAACTATCAGGAAAGTCGCTATTTAAGGCATTAGTCATCTTGCCCCGGTCTCCCCTATGTCCAAGACCTTCAGAGTAATCAGGACTTATATTGGAAATTGAAAAGATCCAAAGGAGGGCAGCAAGTATTATACTCCACCGATTTTCTTGCAGGGGGAGTGCGTCTGACATGATTACGGAATTAGGGTGGGGCACACAAAGTCAGAGGCGTGTATCTCAGGGCATTAGTCATTTTATCAGACTGCTGCTGATGGGGTACAATGGACCTCTGGTTGGAAGTATATCCCTGGCTGAGTACAAAAGGAGAAAGGATCATTCATATAAATTGAAGGAGATCAGGGTGCAGACAGACTCATACTACTGGTCTTATTTTACCAACGACCTTTTGGCAATGGAATACCCTTGGTGAGGATAAAGTGGAAGGCTTCCTGGAAGGAAAGGCCACCATCGCTGGTATTGTAGGAGGACACAACAGTTATAGCTTAGGCTGGCTTAGGGTTTTAGGAGTTTTATGGGATCCTATGTAGGAATGAGAGTTAGTCTCTCCACTGCCAAATTGGCCAAATAAGGTTGCTTGCAGTGTAGGGAATTAGATTTTGATGGCGGTTTTAGTGAATCGAACATGAGATGGAGAAAATGATCACTTTAAGGAATTTCAGGGTGATCATCTTGTAGATCTGTGTAAATGTAAACACGTAAAAAATGTAAAAATGAAGAACCTTTTTTTGTTTTAAGGCACATTTTACCATGCAAGGCAATTTTTCTCCTCTTGCTTTAACGCATAAGGTTTTGGGTTGTGATTCTAGGGTTAAGATTCTGCTGAGGTGCGGAGAACCTGAATATTCTTCCCCTGAAGTTCACATTGGCAGTATTATAACCATATTCTTGTACAATTGTGATTCATGTAGTAAACAAACGCATATTTGTGACTGGATGAGCATCTCGTAAATTACAACTTATAACTGTCTGACCTTTAGGAGCCCATTTAAATTTTTTTGGTTGCATCTTCGTTTAGTAAATTGTGGTAGATACGTAAGAATGTATACATAGTGTGATAGATAGTCTTATAAACGCTGTTTTCCACAACTTTGAATTTATTGACTGTTTTTGCCAACATTAGAAAATGGATGCAAACAAGGAAGACAGTTAAAATTATACTGAAATAAATGTTTTAGATTTGTTACTAGCGGCAAGTTTCTCAATAAATTATTAAAGGAAAGTTTCATGCATAATATTTAGCATCTATATTTTAAGACGTAGGAAAGCATTTTTAAACTGTGCTTCAAGCTGGTTGCCGTTAATCTTCTAAACGGGCTCCATAAATAGATGGTGACCGATCGATTCACTTAATCCTCATGATATGTCACCGCAACGTGTTGTTTTCAGAACGTACAAGAGTTTTTTTTCTAATCTCAACTTTTTATGTCGGCTTTAACTTAATCCAAACGTATCGTACACCTCTATTAAGATCTATTCAATATCAAATTGGCAGCTAGATTGAATCCTGTAAACGTTTTAAGCCGTGGAGTGTAAAAAAAAAATAAATGGTTTCTACTACTGCATCTTCATCTTTACCTGAAAATAAAGGAAGATAAATTCACAAATCTATTCGAATACTTGAATACGATGTTCAACAACATAAAATAAGGGGGAAATGGTGTCAAATACATTCCACAATTATTTTTTCAAAAGCGCCAATAGTAATTCAGTAGCTAAATCGTTTTGCATAATTCTGCCTCGCCTTGGTGGCGCAGTATGGAGTAAGCTCGGTAACTGCATCAGTAGTTCTAGGTACAATACTGGGTTTGGGAGAGAGAGGCCCGATGAGAAGTTAAAGCAAGGTCTCGTGCAGTGTACGATGGCAATTTGCACGTAAAAGCACCTCATTACTATGGAACGGGTAGACGAGGCAAAATATCCAGGTGTAGGAGATCGCACCCTGGTATGAAATCATGTTTTAGCGGGACATGTGTAATAGTGCAATGAAGTAAGCTTAACATGAAGTGTAGTTGTAAATTTTTGAACAAATTATAATTTTATAATTCTGAATACAATGTTTTCTCAAGTTTCAATTTAGTACATTGAAGTTGGGGAACCTTTCACAACATCAGAGATCTGATTCACTGCCTGATGAATCCACATTCTCTTTGTCACTGTCAGAACCTTGTTGGAAAATAGGGAGATTTTATTTTTCAAATCATCTTCTGGTAAATTTGGTACCCTGGATTCAATGTTGTGTCTCATTTCATTTCTTGCAAAGACAGTATTAGCACGTGAAAGGAGATGTTCAGTGAAGAGAAAATCATATAACTCCTTTCGTGTCACACCTTCCTTGATACCTCATGGTAATAAAAATTAACCTTCGTCCACAAGGTGGGGTCTTGGCCGACCCCAGACTTACAAAATTGTGTCTACACATGTACCACTTTCTCCAATCTTTACCAACCTTCGAGTACCTGTTCTCCAATGTTTTCTTTACCTATCTAGGGAAGGTGGCAGGTCTCCTACATAATTAGCATATTTTATTTCTGGTTAAGCAATGCAACCCAAGTTAGTACCAACATGGTTGGCTGGTCAGAAACACTGGTTACTGAGGCAGAAATGGGAGCAGGATGTCCATAAGGATTTTGTGGTGTCTGGGGTGGATGGGGACCTGGTGGGAGATAAGCAGGAGTGGAGGACTAGACCCTGCAGATCCGACCCTGTCATAGGTGGGATAAGGGTATGGTGATGATGTCTTGTCTTCTTGGGTAATACAGAATTTTTACAGCAAGGGGTCATAACAGACCCCACCTTGTAGTGTGTGCCAGAAATCGTCACCTTGTCGACGGAAGGTTAAAAATAAATAACTTCCGCAGGTCTGAGCACTTTAGGATGGGTGTCAAAACAAAGGTAACAGACCACAGAATGATCCTAAATCATTTCCAGAATGGAAGAAAGGGTACTATTTTTTTCCCACAATGACAAGTTCCAAAGAATTATTAAAAAATCAGTTGTTGTCCTCCTAAACTACATGTGATCATATCTTGACCCCTGTTAACTTAAGAAGACAATTTGGAATGCTTATAGTAACCTGAAGCTTCAGTGTCCATAATGCAGCAAAAAGAATTCCCAATAAACTTTGTAAAATGCCTGCGTGAGAGCACAAAACACAATGACTTGAATCACGGATGAAGCGAAATATTCAGCATCTTCATAAATGTGGACTTTGTAAGCTTTTAGTGCTTTTAATTGAAAAGAAATTTAATTGATTGTGGTTCATTTAAGACAGAAGATGATTCAGTCACAACAAAATGGCAATTATTTTGTAATTTGCTGACATGAGTTTTTTCTTAAATATCTCACTAAATTTGCATTTCCGACCACTGTGCGTCGGTGGAATCCCCATCGAACGTAGATCAATGATAAATATGAGTAGGGGTTGCAGCTTTGGTGGGCAACCGGCTGTGGAAAAACACTGTCCAGTATATCGCCCTTGTGTCCATTCAGAGGGACAAGATGGGTACCCGACCCGTCCTTAGGTGGGAAAAGGGTTAAGAGTTGCTCTTTGTTGGCTTTAATAATTCAAAGGCAATCAACGGTTATGTATGCTGTGGGTTAAATTTAATGATTGCAAATAAATTAATCACTTTCTTAACCAATTTTTATCTGAGGATTTAACTGATTGCTATAATGAAGATGTTGGTTTCCAATATTTTTTACATAAACTTAAAAAAAATTTTTTTTAGATTTTCTTTTATTATTGTTATTTTCTTAATAAACGTACCGAGGTACACTATAACACAATACATACATAATAATAAGTTACATACAAGACAAAACGTTGAGCACAAGAAGAAGCAAGGGAAACTGTCGCCTTACAGTGGCGACAGTTAACAATGCATTGGTGCCTGGAACACTCAAAGACCCTAAACCTCACAGAAAAGGGCAGTGTTCCAGGAACTGAAGAAGACAATTGGAAAATAGCGCCTTCTAGTGTCCCAGGTGGGCAAGGTGCAAACAATCAGGTACCTACGAGTGGGCCTGACAGCAACAGAGGTTACAAAAAAATTAGCAATAAAGTGGCAAGGGTGCCCCGGGTTGCGCAAAGCAGTCACCGAACAAAGCAGATTGGAGAACTGTAAAAAAAGAGAAAAAGGGAAAATATTAAATCTAAGACAGAAAGGAGACAAGCAGTGATAAGGCGGGACATGAGAAATTGCCTGCAGAACATTATTGTAGGCGACTTGAAAGGGCCACAAGTGAGCCAGAGAAATAGAGGCCAAAAGAGGTGCAGAAATCCAAATCAACGACTGCACTTTAACAACGAACACAAGAGCAAGCTTAGAAACAAAGCTTTTAAATTTTGATTGAAGCTGTTGAACTCTATAGTTGCTAGTTTACATGCATTTCAGAAATTTTCTGATATTCGAATTCTATTAATGTAAATTTTGCTATTTAAGAACATTATGTGTAAGTCATATTGCAGGACCCACGCAATTTCTAGTGATTTTTCAATAAATCCAACAAAAGCATAGACTACTGGCAAAGTCCTGCAGATCCACGTTTTTTACAGTGAAATATGGGGCCTAAGGCCATTCCGGAGAAGAGAAAGGGGGGGGGTCGAATGTAAATAGACAGGAATCCAGTCACTCACGCTAAAATCTGAAACTTAAGTGGGCTTCTAAGGATCTCTGAAAAGGACAAGTCAAATATGTGAATTTTCCTTTCGTCGGTGTTTTAGCGTCCTTCAGTTACAACGGCCATAAGATCCGTTGCATTACCAGTACCCGGTGTTCCCAAGCGGTTGCCCATGCTAGTACGGCCTGGGGTTGCATTGCTAGGTTCAGTTATCAGACGAGAACTGTTGTGTCCAAAGTAGTACAACCGCTCCCCTAAAATATGTGGAAATCCACACTTCAATACAGAGGGTATTGCGTTGAAAAACAAGGGGTTACCAATGAGCTACAATAAAACTCACAATGGAAGGCTATTTTCCAGCGTGCCCATACAGTCAGGAACAGAAGAATTCCAGTGAGAAACGTGAAGACTTTATTCCTAAACGTGGCAATAGGGAGATTTAGCAGTAAGTATGGCAAATTGCACACTGTAGCATACACTGTGTTTTTTTTTTTTACCTTCGTACAGTTGTTTTCGACTGCTTAACTTTACGTTGTTTGTTTGTTTGTTGGTGTTTAAGGTCCCGTCAACTACGAGGTCATTAGAGACCCGTCCACTGTATAGTTCTAATGCATATACTGCACAGACACTACACCAATGAGACGATTATTGGGTATTAGCAGTACCCAGCTTTCCCGAGCGACCACCCATGTCAGTACTAACTGGGCTTGCGTTGCTTAACTTCAGTGATCAGACGAGAACTGGTGTGTCCAACGCAACTCGCCGCTCCCTTAACTTTACGTACGTTTGTCAGAAACGTAGTGATAAATCTCCCGATTTACCGGTAGGTCTACATTACTCTGTAATTTCTAAAGTTGACACGGTTTGTCTGTTAAAATTTATTCCCCCTGATAGAATATTAAGCCAAAATTTGCTCGGTTTGATGGTGTTGTGCTCACTTCTGCGCAACAAAACCCTCTACACAGTTGCCAACACCTAACTGCTTTTGGCGGACGGATGGTTGGGATGTGGTGAATCAAATAACATGGCAATGTTCTCCTAAGGAAATACTCCGTTATTATTGCATATTTTGTCTACAAACTCCACGCAATATTGTAACTAATTGAATATGTTATTGTTCTTAAAGGCCATATGGAGCTTTTATCACCTGATTGTTCTAAACTGGAATGAATGGCAGCTGCCTAAACTCAGTGAAAAGATATGACATTTGATACTGCAAGTGAACTCTGGGTTCTTTATGACAATAAATATGAGTATTTGTAGTGCGACTGTTGAAAAGCACGTTCCTAAAGGGCGTTATTTTATTATTGTCAAATTTTTAACGGAATGTAAAAGTTATGACAACTTCCTAATCGGAAATTAAAAAGTGATTATGTTTCGTTCATATGACAATGTGAGGTATGCCTACGTGGTGCAGTAGGTTGATTTACTGGGCAAGTTGTTCCAGGTTTGATACTGGATCAAGGTGGGCTGGCTGCTTTCGAACGAGAGAGAAGCCCCGAGTGTGGCTTCCTTCAGATTTGAAGTAAAACCGAGGTGCCATGTGGTGTACGATGGCATTTGCACATGAAAGAACCCTCCCTTCCTTCAGTACTATGCAGCAGGTAGATGTGGCAAAATTTCTGATTGTAGGAGTTTTGGCATCGGCGGAGTGCCCCCCAAAAACAGTAGACTGACCATAATCACCTGTGCCCATTCAGAGGAGCAAGATGGGCATCCGACTCTGCCGTAGGCAGGAAAACGGCTAAGGCCATCATACTCATTTTCATCTTCAGTTGTAACTGTGAAGTCAAACCTGTACAGAATATCTTCAATTGAAGTAGAGAGATTTTGCCACCCACATTTAGTTAAAACAGAGATTTTGTAACACGCATGTGGCCGTGACATTCTTTTTCATTGGAAATGAACAAAATTTAATAAATTGTTAATACTGCTGTCAAGAGAACTAATCTTTCATTTTCAGATCAACTGCACAGTTAAACTTTCGCCTCTCCAAAAAAATCCACAGTTCAAGATTTCTGACTGTTAGTCAGTGATATTTCCCCAAATGCGTACGATCTGCCTATACAGCTTTTAATGGCAAAGTGAGAATTGAAGATGAAAATGACAGTGTGCAGTGGTTGTTTGTTGCTATACACAGTTTGAAGTATTAAAGTACGTTAATAAAAACTTTAAATGACAGAGTACTTAGCTTTCAGTTTGAGCGGCCAGGACCAAGGGGGGTATAGTTCGTTGTGGAAATGAGGTGCTACCAGCAGTGAAAGAGTTTCGAGTATCTAGGATCAGTGATCCAGAGCAACGGGGAAATCGACTCCGACGTTACTCACAGAATCAATGCAGGATGGCTAAAGTGGAGACGGGCAAGCGGTGTGCTGTGTGACAGCAGAATCCCAATAAAGTTGAAAGGCAAGGTTTACAAAACTGTAGTTAGGCCCGCTATGCTATATGGATCGGAGTGCTAGGCAGTGAGGAAGAACCACGAGAGGAGAATGCAAGTGGCCGAGATGCGAATGTTGCGTTACATGAGTGGGGTGTCTCGTGCTGACAGAGTCCGCAACGAGTATGTCAGAGGCAGCTTGGGGATGGGAGACATTGCGGAGAAGATGAGGGAGGGTAGGCTGAGGTGGTATGGGCATGTGATGCGAAGGGGGAGAAGGAGCTCACGCGGTATATTATGGGGCAGCAGGTGGTTGGTGGCATCAGGAGCAGGGGGAGACCCAAGCAGACGTGGGAGCAGGTTATACAAAGGGACATGATTGCATGCGGGGTCGATGAAAGCCTGGTTGGGGTTAGACGGGAGTGGAGGATTAGAACCCGCAGACCCGACCCTGCCATAGGCGGGATAAGGGTGTGATGATGATGATGATGATATGACTTGATGACCCTTGTTCATTTTCAACTCAGAAATCATAAGCAGGAGACCAAATGTTTCGTTATGAGCTCTAAACACGTATTTATCCTAAACTGCAGTCACATTCCTGCAGATAAATATTGCAGAAAAGCGTGTAAAGGTTTTTTTTACAGTGGTTGTCACTGTTTTTTGCTATTCTTTCTGATAAACAGTGTCACAACCCTCTGTGGAGATTCCCAACTCAACAATCCAATACCGCAATAGATTAGAGATAATACATGATGACGTTACATCGTCTTTCTACAGAATGCTAATATGATGTACTTGTATTGAAATATAGTATTAAGCAGTGCTGTCACCCATGAGAATAATTTTGACACTTATTACGCGAAAATTCAACTCTTAAAGATGTGGTGACGTTACTTAATGATCTTGTTTTTTAATTTCAGACGCCAAAGGCAGCGTGCCTCCAAGGATTACAGACAGTAAACCCAATATCTACGCCAAAGAAGGCGAAATTGTGATTATTCCTTGTGCAGCTCAAGGATATCCTAGTCCTCAGTACAAGTAAGACATATTAATTAAGTGCTTACTGAATTAAGAAAAAAAAAATAATGTTAAAAACCCAAGAGTATTTTCTTCTGAACTGTCACATAAATAAATATAGCCATTTTTACTTTTAATAACTTATTTTTAACCGCCATTGTTTGACAATTTCGTGTTAATTCTCGTCTGTCGCATAGACACTATATTATTTCAGAAAGTATTTTATTATGTTCTCTGTTATTTAGGATCAGGACGTTGACAAAATTCGTGTTCTTATGACTGCAATTATGAATCGCAGCCTCTAGGCATTTCACTTCACTCAGCACAGAACCCAAAATAATTGACTTTAATGTCAAGTGAAAGGGAAAGAATTTCATAATAGGGTCTGAAATCCAAGGTGATAAAGAAAAAGTGGGCTTCGAGAATAACCCATGAACAATAAAGGGCACATCAGGCTGGCTGCCACGACCCTCTTAGTCAATTTTTCCAACAAGTAATGATGATATCCTGATTACTATGCCCAGTGCTACAGAATGGCTTTGCAGTATTATCAGAAAACCCAGCGGCATATCTTTTATGTCATACAGGGATGAAATTCACTTACCATAACCCCAGTTATTCTTTTGCATGATTTATTTTGGTCTAATGTGGTTCAAGTGATGTTTCTTTTAAAAAGGGTGCCCCATCGTGTAGCACAGTGGGGCAGGAGAGCACAAAACCTGGCATGAATTTGAATAATAAAAGTAACTGAGAAGAAAAATCTGGGGTTTTACTAGACCCTGGAGGACCTCCTGCATCATCCCCCAGCTGAATTACAGGTGCCTGCACTGTTTTGTGTGTTCTAACATGGGATGTTTGAACAATCACTCTGTAGGGAAAATTACACGGTCTGATTATAGTTATTTTTGGTCCTAAAATTGCTGTATTTCACATCTCTAGTTTTAAAAATATGAAATATTTTTTCGATAGAGGCTTCATCCTGGGGCAGGTAGTGAGGTTGGTTACTTGTTAAATTGATATTTCAGTGCATGGGATTTATATAAAAAGGCTTCGTGAATTTTTTTTTAAATACAGAGAATTAATAACGTTCCTGGTTAGTCCCGGTCTTGACTTTTTTTTATTATTTATAATATTAAGGGCAAATTACAGTCCATGTGATTTTGGCTGCCCCTTTCTGCCCCTGTTGTAGGTACAACAGGTTATCTAGGAAGAATTCAACCCTTATCTGGTTAGACTCCATGTCACAAATTTAGAAACTGTTTCGTACTCCCTGATAATTTAAATATTTTGTTTTCCATTGATTACCAAGAAAACAAATTATTAAAAAAGTCTATAGTAAGACATTTTGTGATGTTCATATAGCATCCATAGTGATGTGGATGACTCAGATATTTTTGAGGACTTTTAAGTGGAAGGTGACCAAATACCTGTGTATATTCTAATTCTAATATTATACACTGCAAGCAGCCTTTTTGGCCAATATGGCAGTGGAGAGACTAACTCTCAATCCTACTAATAATAACATAATACTCCTAAAACCCTAAGCTATAATTCAGGAGCCTCCCCTAATACAATACCAGCTATTGTTGGATTTCCTTGGATGAAGCTCTCCACCCTATCCTCACCAAGGCTATTCCATTGTCGAATGACCCTTGGCAAAAATGACCAGTAGTATGAGTCTGTCTGTGCCCTAACCTCTTTCAATTTATATGGATGATCCTTTCTGCCTTTATACTCAGCTGGGGACACACTTCCAGCCAATGGTCCATTACATCCTAGCAGCAGCAGTCTTATAAAAAAGGCTAATGCTGTGAGATATACACCTCTGGCTTAATGTATCCCACCCTAGTTCCTTAATCATGGCAGATACACTCTCTGTGTAAGAAAACCTATTAAGTACTATTCTTGCTGCCCTCCTTTGGATCCTTTCAACCTCCCAAGATAAGTCCTGCCTGAAGGGGAACCAAATTGGACTGCCATACTCCAAAATTGGGCGTACCATAGAAATATATGCTGTTTCCTTTACCTCTTTTGTGCTATCTCTAAGGACCCTATTAATCAGACGGAGGAATTGACCGGCCCTCCCAATCACTTTACCAGAAAATTTTCTTGCATTTCATTTAATCAATAGTATTAAAACAAAATAACTTTCTTTTCACGTAAACTGTAGTAAAGATAGCATATACTCATTAAACTTATTGAATTTCTAAATATCGAAAAACAAAATAAGTTACCCTTCTAAATATAACAGTTATTTATCATGAAATTTTACTATTGTACGATTGTTTTCACACACCTTTAAATAGAAATCTGTCAGAATCCATGTTATCAGTAATGTTGCAGAGGAAGATGTCACATTTAAGGGTTTTAATGCAAAAAATACATCGGAGGGATTTTAAACCATCTATTGTGGCATTTTATTTCAGGTGCGTCTTCAAACATTGTCTTTCAAGAATGTTTAAGAATCAATTTATGCATTTTCTTATATTTACTAAACGCTCTTAAAAGAAATGTTCAACTTAGAATACTTATTGGATAATATTTGAATTGATGCTAGCTTTGAGGATTTCCTGCTGCACTTTTTGGCAGCAGTGTGTAGCAGAAAAAGACCATCTATCATGCTTGTGTCCATTCAGAAGGCTGAGATGGGTACTCAGGGCCCTGTCATAGGCGGGAATATGGTTAGGAATTGCTTTCTAAAGTCTACCAGATGCCCTCAAAACAAATGTACAACTTAGAACATTCATCACATATTTGAATTGATGCCAGTTTTCAGGCCTTCCTTTCCTGCAATGCATCAGCAGGAAAAGAAAGTTGTTTTGTAGTAATTTTTACGTGTGCTCCAAGTAGCCGCAAACAGGGACTACTTGGAACAGAACTGCAAGTTTTTAAAATTCGTAGTCTTTTATATTTTCTTAGAAGTTCCAAACTTTAATTTATTGACATACAGTACCTTCTTTTGTATCCCAAAATTCTTTCAGGTCGTCCAAATGGACAGTACAGATTTTAAGATGAAGATATTTTATATTTTCATGCAAGAGCAATTTAATTACATTTTACAAATTGGGTCCAGGATTTGCCTAGGGCTAACCGAAAAGTTAAGTGCTTCTGGGGATGCAGGTGTGCTGTGAAATGAATTCTTTTTCCATAGAAATTAATGAAAACGTTGACCAAACGTGTGAGACAAATATTAAAACCTCATGAATAAGCGAAATATTGAAGTAAACGATATTTGAATCTCGTTTGGACAAATTACAACGTAATAACAGTGATACAAAATTCAATAGCACCGTCAACCATGTGACTTCTCTTCTTGTACTTTCAAAATTATATCGTTTTACACTTCGAAGGAGGTTTTATTATTAATGTTGTTTCAACATTTTGAAAGGAAGAGAAGAGAACGTTGTAACTTAAAATATCAACCAGATTTTTCCCTGGCTACTTCTGAAAGATAAATATATTTGCGCAAACAATTATTTACCGGAACTATTTATTTATAGGTTGAAAAAGCGTTGTTGAATATATGGTAGACACTTTCAGCCAGTCTTTTATTCCTTTGTTCCTAATGTGCTCGAGGTTAAATTGATTTTGTAAAGTTGTTTCTATGATTCCTTGAAATGCGTACCAAATAGATGGCGTTTTCAATCAAGTAAAGGAACTTCTATTTTACGTCAAGTGAAATAGACCATAGAGAAAAGTCGACTTAATGGCTTGAAAGTAGAAAAAATAGATCCTTACACGCTTTCGACTTAAATTTTATGT
This sequence comes from Trigoniulus corallinus, assembly GCA_013389805.1. Lineage (NCBI taxonomy): Eukaryota > Metazoa > Arthropoda > Diplopoda > Spirobolida > Trigoniulidae > Trigoniulus > Trigoniulus corallinus. The sequence goes on along the minus strand of JAAFCE010009126.1, from coordinate 21,811,378 downwards.
GTGTGTAATCAACGAGTGTTTGATTTATTATGAAACAGACGACTGATAAATGTAGTATAATGTCTATGGAAAAATATCTCAATGTTTAAAAAAGGTAACCTCTTAGGGCCAAAATTAAACGATTTGAAAGTTCAGTTGTAATTAAATAGATATCCTACTAGTAGGCCTACACTGCAGTTAGTTGAAAATCTGTTATCTAAACTAGTTCTTGAAACTTCATTTCTTTTATCTGGGAGCTACAGAATAAGGCACTTCGTGATTAAGAAGTTAGCAGTTGTTAACTGAATACAGCACCTCACTAGTTAGCAGAGTTAATGTGTTTTGTGAGGTTAGTAAAACGAGCAAGTAAAACGAATTCATTGGTACAAGAGGTCCCAAATTCCTTAATAAATTTTAACTGCTTTTCGAATTTGCATGAGCGGGGCATCGAACGCAGATAGAATGAGGAATGAGTTTTTGAGAGTAGTTTGGTGTGGGGAATATCAAGGAAGACGGGGTAGACGGGGACCTAGTGGGAAATAAGCGGAATTGAGGACAAGAGCCCTCAGACCCGACTGTGCTGCAGACGGGATAAAATTATTATTATTATTATATACATAGAAAGATAGAATTATGTCAGTGATTTCGGTTTCCGTACTTCACCGTTTTTGGGTAAGAGACAGAGTGAGAGGCAGATAGATAGACAGAGAGAGACAAACAGTGGGACAGACAGAGAGATACAGAGATAGATGTATATAGAGAGAGGCAGAGAGACAGACGGACGGAAAGAGAGAGAGACAGACAGAGAATGAGAGAGACCAACAGACAGAGAGTGAGACACACAGAGATTGAGGCGCAGAGAGAGATATGCCTGTCCGTGCACCATCCGTCTTCAGGTCCTCTGCTCTGCTCTATAAGTTAATATCAGCGTTTGGCATCCCGTCATTAGGTACTTATTCTTTCATCTGATAACGAACTAAGCATCAAAAATCTGAGGGACAGAAAGTGTTTAATATTTATGCAGGATTTCAGCAGGATTATTAGTTCTGTTCCGACCGGGGTACGAGGTGAATTTGGCCAAAAAAATAAGCACTTCATAAATAAGATGCTTGAAAAATGATGTCATATTCCATTTATTGACTTGTTTTCGTGATTTTTGTTCAGATTTACTTCTACGTTGTACATTTTATGTACTTTGCATTTATGTTGACAGTCACAAAAAATCTTACCACAGCTTAATAATACTGCTCTCTGTTTATTATGTAGTTTATGCTGTAGTTATACAGCATTGAATTCTTTGCTGAAGTCCCATTTATTATCCATAACTTTCTTCTACAGTTGTAGAAGGGTTACGTAGGGAAAATAATGGAAATAAGATATAAGCATCGAAAAAATCATTTTATATCGCTTATGTTATCTAGGTATATAAAGTTTGAAACGTAAGCTAAAAACTCTGCTATATACAGAATATGGGAGGCAGAGAAGCTTGAAATGTTAGCCGAAATGTTGGAGTTTTGAAATCCGTAAAATGAAATCTAAGGTGACAATTTGGATTTTATAGTAGCATATTTCAGCAGCTTTAATATAAAGTTTTTGTTTAGGACGAAAATCTTGTTATCGTCGTGAGAAAAATAGCAAATGCATTCAGAACTTGACATTTATTTATTTTTTCCCAGCCGTGCAAAAAAAGGAACTCCAGAAAAAGCAATCAAATATGTTGTCTGATGTTGAGATACACAAACATAAAGTAGAAAAAATGAAACACCGTCAAAGTACTAGAATGGAAATAATATACAAAGAGCAATATTGAAACTATTAAATTTTAAAACAAACTCATCAGTTAATGAAGTTACTTTATACAGAATAGATTGTGTGCATGACATTGATAACTGTAGACTTAAAATCTCCATGCGACACACTTTAAAGAATATTTCGTTCTTTTCTTAGATGGATATCAAAAACATACAGCGACAAGAATATGGAAGTTTTGCCTTTTCCAAGGTATATGCAAATTGGTGGAAATTTGCAAATGGAAAACGTTCAGAAGACAGATAGTGGAACGTATGAATGTAGTGTTAACAACAGCGTTGGCTCAGAAAAAGTAGAAATCACTTTAACGGTAACAGGTAAGAAGAAATTTTTCAATATGCCTTTTTAACATTCGTCAAGTTGTTGCCGACTGAAAATTTGGAGCATTATTTCTCTACCGTTCAGCAAAACACATCTGAAAACCTCTCTTAGTGTAAAAACTCGTGCATCCGTGGTTACAAGTTCGACCCTAACCGATTCATACGAGCGGCTGTAATGCGTTGGACACACCAGTTATCGTTTGATCACTGTAGTTGAGCAACGCAACTCCAGCTAGTACTGACATGGGTGGCCGCTTGGGAAAACTGGATACTGCTAATACTCAAAAATCGTCGCATTAGTAGAGTGTCTGTGCAGTTGCTGCGTAAGAACTATGCTATGGATGGGGCTATAATCACCTTGTAGTTGAAGGGTCCTAAAGCACCAAAAACCAACAACATTATACTAGCATGGGTGAGTGCTTGGGAACATTGGATACTTCGATTCTTCTAAAACCCAAATCATATCATATCATATATATATATATAGGTGGAGTGAGGGTTGAGAGAGTTGTGACCCATAAGCACCTTGCAATAATTTTAAATAGTCAGGGTACCTGGAAGGATAATATTAGTAAATTTCGTTGGGAGGGCCGGTCAATTCCTCCATCTGATTAGTAGGGTCCTTGGGGACAGCACAAAGGAGGTGAAAGAAACAACATGATAGTCCAATTTTGTTCCCCTTCAAGCAGGAATTATCTTGGGATATTGAAAGGATACAAAGGAGGGCAGCAAGAATTTTACTCCACAGATTTTCTCACAGGGAGAGCGTGTCTGACATGATTAGGGAATTAGGGTGGAAAACACTAAGCCAGTGGCATATATCTCACAGCATCAGTCTTTTTATAAGACTGCCGCTGCTGAGGTGTGATGGACCTCTGGTTGGAAGTGTGTCCCTGACTGAGTATAAAGGAAGAAGGGATCATTCATATAAATTGCAGCAGAATTAGGGCACAGACAGACCCATATTACTGGTCTTTCTTACCAAGGACCATTCAGCAATGGAATAGCCTTGGAGAGGATAAAGTGGGGAGGTCTTCCTCAAAAGAAACCCCACCATTACTGGTGTTGTAGGTGGACCATGAGAATTGTAGACTAAGGTTTTGGGAGCTTTAGGGTAACGCATGTAGGAATGAGAGTTGGTTTCTCCATTGCCATATTGGCCAAATAAGGCTGCTTGCAGTGTAGTGAATTAGAATTAGTATCAGTGTGGTGTCTGTGCAGAATCGGTATTAGAATTACGCAGTGGACAGGGCTCTAATGACCATTGTAGTTGAAGGGCCCTAAAATTCCAACAAAATAAAACCAATCCAAACGACTTGTTTCGGGTAAGAATGAGACCCAAATGTGACTTCTGTCAGGTGGAAGCAGAGCCTTGGCCTTCTGTGGTGTATACCAGTGGCGGATCCTCGCACAAGACCAATAATCACGCACTTGGGACCGCTGATTATATTAATGAGCTCCACCAAGTAGTTGCCTCATGCCTGTGACTGGAAAAGATTAAAAATATATTTATTTCTATGCAAAACAGCCGTTGACTAATCTGGAATTTTTAAGAAGCACTGGTGTGATTAGGGCTTTAAAACTAGGTTGCACTTGGGCTCTTCAAGGATTTCATCCGCTACTTGTGTGTATAATGTACCTGCACAAAACTGTTTCCAGTTGTAGGAACCTTCTCCTAGTGTGAAAGATCCATGAGAATAGTATGTAAACTGGAGGCAATCATCTACTAAAGTACTGCACATTGGATGAGATAGGTAAATATTCAGAAATGAGAAAGGGAAGGATGGACTGAGGTAGTAAGAATCTGATACGTGTAAAATGGAGAAGGAGTCACTTAAGAACATCACAAGACTGCTGTTTGGAAGACATTTAAGAAAAAGGTCCTCAACTTGTGTCGACATTTAAAGCAATCTGAAAAGGGCAATTCAAGATTGCCGCACTGAAAAAGTGTAGATTGTGAGTAAAGCTTGAGCTGCAGCTCTACAGCCCTCTACTATGGAATTGCCGAGCCTTCTCTGATGTTCTCAAAGGACCTAACTAGTTGACGATTTCAGCGTGGCGTTTGACTGCATTTCGTTTTACATTTGCTTCTCCGTTCGAAATGACAATAAGTTTTTCAGCTGTCAGCTCCATCCCTGCTTCAAGAGAAATCCTACCTTCCATCATACCTTTATCCCGCCTGGGGCGGAGTTGGGTCTGCGGGTTCTAGCCTTCCACTGCCGCCTATTTCCCACGAGGTCCCCGTCCACCCCACACTAACGGAGGATCCAGGGGGATCAGAGGGGAGCACTTCAAAACATCTGCGCCCCAAATATTTTTAAATAGTCATAATCCCCTAATACAGTAAATAGTATAAACCTAGCTAGCAATTACAGCCAGCGCAACTTGGCTGCATCCAGCGCAACTTGGCTGCATCCAGCGCAACTTGGCTGCACTCAGCGCATCTTGGCTGCACAAGTTGCGCTGGAGCTATCGTCATCGTACCCATGCACCGAAGCATGCACATCTCAGCTAATTGCATTCTATTTACGTGGCTCTTCCTCGCTAACAGCAGAGGACACTAACCACTCCCTTGTAGAACTTCGCTGTAAAACTTCATCACCGGCGATCTAAAATGATAATCCCCACCTGTGCAACATGCACTGGAAATTCGTTACTAAACATATACAGTAGTATAAATGTTTGGAAGAAGGCGAAGTTAAGTCTTGCTTGCCCGTCAACCAAAAAGAAAACCCCAGCATCATGCAATGATTGAATGTGTGCTCGTCAACTGCCAGATAAACACGCAAACCAGCACTAGTCCGTTAGTGAATTGCAGGCCTGTGTTCTGTTGGTAGGCGTTGAATCGCGTGCCTCATTCTGACTTTGGCCTGTCAGTGTCAATTCAAACGTTACTTTTTGGATAAACATTATTAAGCGATTTTGACCAAGCTCTAAATAAAATGCCGTTAAAAATAACGCACTTTATTTACAAAAGATGACATGAAGGGAGAGCGAAGGGTAGAGAACCATTATGAAAAAAGGTGTAATTCAGTTTCTGGTCCATACTTCGCTAATAAAATCCGGTAATCGTCATTGTTAAAAAGTTTTTGTGTGTTTATGGCATTAAAAGTAACCAAAACTATATCGCCAATATCTAATGTCTCTCTTTCTGTACGCCTACTTGAAGCTGCCACTCACTTGACACGCAATAGTAATTAGGTCAATACGTAACGACTATGATGACGCTAATCATAACAATCGGGTAGATAAGAATTTCACTTCTCGGTAAAACATGTCGAGATGAATAGTTTGAAACAAAATAAAAAGTTGGTGCTCACGAGCACGCAAGTGACATTACGAAACAATTACAAACACGCATATGTGTAAGATTATAGCTTGTAATACTTGTACAAAGTTCGGAGCAAATGCCCAACTTTCATATCCATCACCGCCTCTTTTGTTTCCTGTGTTCGTTAATTATAGATAAAAATTGAATCTGTAAATACTAATAGCATTTATGCGTAATGTAAGCACATGTCACCATGTTGGTAATATCAAAATCTGCGTGAAAATATTTCCTCTTCTTCCCTACCCCTCAGCAGCTGTCCCTTCTGCCTCCTATTCAATCTTGTGTTTGGTTGAATGATCAGCATATCGAACTTCATGAATATTTAAGACTTTCATTTCATTATGAGGCCTATACATACAGTAATAGATTGCCGTCATCTTTTGATAACCTAGGACCTACAAAAGAAGTTTTAAATTCTTAATATGATAGATATATTGTCGAAAGCATATTTAAAATGGAAATTAGGTACGGTTGAGCAAATTTTCTCAGAATCGTCTCTTAAATGGTATCGTTTTTACTTAGACAAATGTAGAGGAGACTTTATATCGCATTACTTTCAATAAGGAAAAAAAGTTGAGGATTTTGTTCCAGACGCCTTATTCAAATTCTGCATATTATTTGACAAAAATAGATTCTCTTAACAATTTTTCGAAAGACTGTTTGCGTAATTCACTTTCACACCTATTGCATTGTGAGTAACTCAAGTGCTAATAATTTAAAATGAAAGACAACTAGGTGATTAAAACCCACTGTCAGTAAGTATTCTTCTTAACGCTTTACTTTGCTGCCAGTTTAAAATATTGCCACTTCATTTGAAATTATTTAACATTAACTAATGCATGCTAGAGCTGAAAACATATTGTGACACCAGTGCTTAACTCGGCATCCTGCAGACACCGGTACTCGGGTTTCTAATTAATTTCCGGACTTTTATGTCCTGATCGACCGCGTTGGTGGCGGAGAGAAAGACAGAGAGAGAGAGAGAGAGAGAGAGAGAGAGAGAGAGAGAGAGAGAGA